>PVJH01000074.1:480000-515936 GCA_004026705.1 Nesogale talazaci
GAGGGGATAGTCACATTGAAAGTAAAATGGTGATTGGGGGGAAAGAATAGGAGTGGGAAATGCAATTAGAAATTTGGATGTTTGTCCCTCAAAAAAAAAAAAAGGTGACAAAGTGGTTAATGTCTTTGCAGGTTGGTGTTGATATCAGGAATCTTCCTGCCACAGTCCAAATAGAGTACTAATTACTGCGAATGATGTCACCGTAGGCAGAGGAATAATCCCATCATTTAATTAGTTGAATGATTTAAACAAAGATTTGCATAGATGCACTAATCAGTTGCCATGAATTACAGAGCAGCAGTTGCCAGCGAGGGGTAACAGATCATACAGTTGGAGGGAAAAAAAATCTCATCTCCTTGAACATAATTAATTTAATTGTCCTCATTAGCTGTACCATTTGTTTTGATTTTATTTCTCCCTTTCCCCACACATACTTCTCCCTCCCTCCCTCCCTCTTTTCTTCTTCTCAGTACATTGGCTGAGAGAGAGCGCAGGAGACACACACACCCTCTCTGGGGTGTTTTCAGAGTGGCTCGAGCAGAGAGGTGGGCTAGAGCAGCAGGGAGCGGTGTGCATGGGTGAGGTGGATGTGTGCCTGCTTAAACAGGCCAGGAAAGCCAAACTTAAGAAACCTGCATATGTACAGAACAAATCAACTGAAGGGGGTCTTATTAACCTGCCGTCTGTGAATTTCGTTATTTTTCAGGTTAGTTCTGAGTTTTGTTGCCTTTTAAAGGGAGAGGAAAGCCAGTCCTATCTTAAGCTATTATGAATCTGTAAAAAGGGAAGGAATGAAAACTAAGTTGTCAATACTGTGCCATTTTTCTTATGAAGATAGCATACTGTGGGCTCCATATGCATTGCAGCTGGGGGGCTTTGATTTTTTAAAAAATAATACAAATATGAATCTCACTGATGGTGCACAGAAGGAAAAAAAGTTGTACGTCATTCAGTTAACTCTGTCTTGGTTCTTAGAATATTTCAGCCTGGGTCATTCAATTTTGGACTGGGTGTCTGAGCCTGGCCTCTGCCTGGGCTTTGTAAAATCTGAAGGGGATGTTATAATAGCTGCCAAAAGGGAGGGGTAACTCTGAAGTTCAAGAACTTGGGAAAATACTAAGGTACTTTAAAGTTGTGCTAGCTTGGTTAGATGGGAAGGAAGTTGAGAGAACAAGAGGCTTCTGGGGGTCAGATCAATTTTTAAAAGAAGTGGTGGGGGGAGGCTATGGTAAGGCTTCTTAAACCTATAGAGACAGTCATAGTGGCTCTCACCAAAGCTTGGAAGACCCTTTCACTGTTTGATCAAGTTAGGGACAATGTGCTCTTGAGTGTTTACCATATGCGTCTATGAGTTTTTAATGTAAGGGATTCAAGTAATTCAAGCGTGTGTTCCAGTGGAGGGAGAGGGGTTCAGCGGGGGTTAATGGGGAGCGAGTTCACAGTTTGGCTCCCAGAGTATTAGCGTAATGAAGGAAGGAGGGTGTCAGCGGCTGGACAGCACAAGGCCTGCAGATCTGCCAAAGGGCGACTGTCAGGGAGCTCCTGAACCCAAGTCAGAAACCCTCCACCCTGAAGACGTTTCTTAAGGGGCAGGGCTGGGCGCCCGCCTTGAGTATTCCGGTAGCAGTTTGGAGTCCCTCGCTATAGTTTCCATAATTGACAGCTTTTTATAAAATTCGCTTTGGGGAACAGTTTCTTTTCAGGGTGGCCATCTATTCCAAAATGCCCTGGTTTTATTTCGGAGCCCTGTCCCTTTCCCCGAACTCTTTCACAGGAGTTCATCTGGACGGGTGCAGGAGGTAAGGTCCTCGAGGAGTCGACTCCGGCAAAGGTCACTTTTTTGTGTGCGCGCGGGGTCGTCCCCAGCGTCGGCGAGGGCACGGGCGCGTGGCGGTGCTGACTGCACTCGCAAGCTTGTAAATTTTCACCCTGGGAAATTAGCAACAAAGCCCGATCTGTCTCGTGGCTGCTTTGCACTTTCCGAGGGCGGCTGTACTTGACTGAGCTGCAGAGCAGGCACACACCAGAGCGAGCGGGCGAGCGAGGGAGCCAGCGAGCGAGGGAGGGAGCGCCGGGAAGGGGAGAAGAGGGGAGGGGTGGGGAGAAGAGGTAAATAGTCTTAAATCGGAAGGGAGCTGCTGCTCTGTGGTCTTGACAAGCGCCGCCCGGGCTGCGGCGGCTCCGTAATAACCGAGTGACCTTTTCTTCGGCGGTATTATGTCTGGCTGGGCAGGGATTGCATTTTGCAGCTGAGAGCCGGCGCGTCCGTCAGCTCGGCTCCGGGCACGCTGCTGGGTAAGTTGTCCCGAGCCCGGACGCCGAGACGGCCCCGGACGGCGGTCGCCTAAAAGGAGGACACCTGTGGCTCGGATGCGGTCCACACCAGTACTTGGCGGATCCTCGAGGACCTCATTATTTTAAACTAAAAAAAAAAAAAAAAATAGCGATCTCCCACCCCCCCTTTTTTTTTTCAAACAATGCTTCTTTTTGACCTTTCCCAAGGAGAAGCGCTACAAAGCAGCCACTGTGCTTACTGAACGGCCTCCCCCTGTATCGCTTAATTGAGAAGGTAAGTGCAGCGCCTGTGAACACACGCGTCGGCTTATTTGTGGTGTGTGTGTGTGTGTGTGTGTGTGTGTGTCTGCGGGTGCGCGCGTGCGTGTGCGGATGTAAGTCTGTTCTCTCTCTCTCTCTCTCTCTCTCTCTCTCTCTTTCTCCCCCTTTCCCTCTCTCTCCCCCAGCCTCTCCTAATGAGGCATAAACTGGCGCTGCAGCCCAGCTCCGCACTGCAACTTTCACTCGGGCTGCAGCTCTACTGAGACGGTTTTGTTTAAATCATGTGAGGCTTCATTATTTTTATGATGAGACATGAAATAGATGCAGGCGGAAGATCTTGATGGGAGGAGGGAGAGCGGCCGCCGCGGCGCGGAACGTCTCAAGTACGGCTCGAGTGGATCGTAGTCAAAGTTCACGGTGAACTGCCGCATTTACACCGCCCGGGCTCCTGCCAGAGCGGCCGGGCGAGGTCGGGATGGGGAATGTGCTCTGGCGGACCCTAGCAGGGGAACTAGGTCCTCCGTGAGGTTCCGGACCTTCCCCCTACCTTACTTGCTGGGCTTCGTGACCGTCGCCCCCCAAAGAGTTTAAATCACAATCTTTTTGTTCTGTTGACACTTCCGCTCCACCCCCACCCCCGGTCAGCCCCACCCGCAGGCAGAATTACAAAATGTTGTTTCTAGAAGATGCCAAAGTGGTGGTCTGGGGACTTAGTGGCCGGCGGAGAGGGGCTGAGCGGAACGAGGTGCATTTATCCTCCTAGGCTGATTCGAACTGAGGCAGCACATTTTCACGGGGGCTACCCAGATTGCTGTTATGAAATACAAGTCAGATTTATGATCTTTTTCATATTGAACATGATATGCTATGCTAACGCTGCATGTGACAGTTTAATCAAATCCATTTGTTACCACGAAGCTAAAAGGGGCCGCTGGGATTTTAGGATTATGGGCAGAGTTAAGGAAGCATGTGGCTTTGTCATTCGCCATCATTCTGCACACTGCCACCCCGCGAGGGGCTCCGCGTGTGCGCCGCGTCTGGGCTGACCGGCCCCGGCCCCGGCCCTTCCCCCACCCCTGCCGCCTCCCGGACCCGCTCCCAAAGTGGCGACACAATAGTCGGTCCGAGGCGGTGTGGGCTGTCTGGGCAGCAGGTCCCCACTTGAGCCAGATCACGGAGACCCCTTTTCACTCTACCTTTGGGCTCGGTGCTCAAGGAGAAGCCGCTGCAACTCAGGCACGTCTAAGTCAACTCATGCAGAAAAAGGAGAAAAGTTTTGGTAAGGTTACAATCTAGCATAGATGCACTTTGCCGGCGCTCGCCACTCTCAGGAGCTCACTAGCCTTCCTCCTCTTCCGCCGCTTTTTTTTTTTTCTCTTTAAGACCCGAAATATTATGGTTGTAACGGCTTTGAAAGACTGCTGCTTAAACCAATTAATCTTGCTACGTGCAACAAAAACTGCTACATTCTTTGCAAATCGTCCCTGTGTGGCTGCAAAGACACCACTACAAAAGGCTGGAGCCTAAACTCCGCAAGGGATTCTTTGTTAGAGTGTATGTATGTTTCTTATTTTTTTTTTTTTATTTTGCATGTGAGCTGCATCAAAATTGAACTCAGTCTTGCAAATCTCTTGTTGGCCTTTGCCAAGCACTAGCACTTTGCTGCCATGGTAACTGTAATTAAACTGATAAGAGTGGAAAAATGTCAGTATCTCTGAGCCTTGCAGCTGCATTGGAGAAAAAGGGAATCAAATTGGTTCCCAGCTCCATTGCTCAAAAAAAAAAAAAAAAAAAAAAAAGGTTGGTGGAGGGGGTGAGGATGGAAGCAGTCTGGGGAGGGGGGTTGGGAGTTGAAGGGGCAGAACAGAGTTAAGCAGCTCCAGTGCTTGGGATCTGGGGACATCTATTTGCATTGTTGTCCCTTAGGGGGCTGCAGCCTGTAGGGATGCTCTGGGCCAGTGAACAGAGAGAAACAAGCTTTTAGGCCCGATCCAGTTTTCCAATCGGGGGTTGGGGGTTGGGGAGAGGATGAGGATGGGTAGAGGAGAGAAAATCTTTTGTTTGGTACTTCTTGGCAACCGAGTGGCCCTGTTGGCCAAATTCCTTTAATCTGTGTCACTGCTCCCAGCTGCAAGACCTGCATTCCCATTTTAGCATCTTCCTGAGGCACCTCATCTCTGCCAACCCCCTTTATGGATTCCCGCTTCCTCTTCCTTCTCCCAAATTGTGCTCTGTGCATCTTCCAAGCGGGGAGAGGAGGGGCAAAATGTTTTCCATTCATTGTGTGTAGTTAGCCCCCTAAAATAGAAAAGACTGTTTCTAAGTGCCGTGAATCTTTTATTTTTATTATTATTATTTTAAAATCCTGTGTGTTGTGGAGTTGTGGTTACTTTGTTGTGTTAACTACTGAAGCTGAGGCTGTGCGGATGAATGACACAGAACAAGGGAACATAATGGAGGCAATCAACCGTTAGGCCGCCTCACAATGCAATCCAGGCAATTAAAAGCTCACCAGAGTTTAAATGAAATGGTTCTCCTTATTTCTGCACACCACACTGCACAGGCTATTATTTATGTCTTTTTTTAATTATGATTTCCCTTAAACTGTCAAATAACTCAGAATGGCAGGGTCTCAGAGGCAATAAGAATTTCCCTCGGAACAATTTACATGCCAATCTAAAACTAGTTATGAGTCCTGATGTGCTAGGAGCAACTTGTGAAATGTTTCCCAGCTTAGGAACACGCATCTCTTGCTAGATGTGTTCTTCTGGATGTCAGGAGGAGGCCACTCACGGCACCTGGTGCCTTTAGGTACGCCTTAATGGGCTGGCTACAAAATAGATTCCATTCTACAATTGTTAACTTGAATTATCACTGAAAAATTTCATTGTTGAGACAAATGTGAGGTTCTTTAAAGTAAGTTACAGGGATAGAAAGTAGAATATCAAACTCCTGTTCTGCCCAGGGCAAAAGTGAATGTAAGTGTTTCAAATATTAATTGGCCTCTGAGTGTTAGATTAAAATGTCAACACACAAAAAAATTTGTGAAGACAAGCAGGGTGGTGTTCCTTGTGCCAAATGTTGCTCCCCACTGTCCTGGCAGCAAAGCATTCTGAGTAAAGATAGTTGACCTTCTATGCTGCGAGGCAGTAACACAACTTGTAGCTTAATTTCTGTGAAGAAGGGCTTTATTTTGTTTTGCTTTGCGTTAATTCTCATCTATGAGCTATGGGATTCTTTAAAGATTAGAGAAACCAAATGACCGATCTTAATATATCTCTGGATATTGATACTAACACCATCCAGAAGGCCATTTAGTTCATCAAAATGTTCCTCTTCCTCACAGGTATGTGAGTCAGAAACACTTGGGTATGTTCTGCCCTGTAATTAATGGGATCCATTCCTTGTGGAACCTTGCTAGGAGTGGAAAACTAGTTCTGATCAAAGAAAGTTCATTTGTTAGAAGTTCAAGAGGGGGAGATTTAGCAGAACTATCAAAGATTATGATTAATCTACACGATACCCTTAGCTCCTGCAAAGAAAAGCAACAGAAAGCATGCTTTAGGACTACCACCTGCCCTTCTGCACACATCCAGCTGCTAGTCAGCAGATCTAGTGACCGTGGCTATGCATATCATGCAGCAAGAACAGCCATCCCACTTTCTAACCTGCCTTTCCTAATCCAGTACTGTATCAGACAAGTTTTTCTCTAGTGAATGCTCAGCATCATGACGATATTATGTGCGATGTATTTTTTTTTTGATCCAGAAAAAGTTGTTCAGCTGTGGGAGGGGGGGTGTGTGCATTACATGTTTCTTATCTGCCTGCTTTTCTCTTTTAAAGGTTGTTGAAGGTAATGGGGGTGCAGCATTCATCATTAGGCATCAGCGGAAGCTGAAGAAGGTTTAGATGTTCTGGAGACAGGACAGGCACAGCCATTGCCGTCGATTGTAGCTTGGCCTGTCCTGCCTTGAAACTGTCTCAAGTACATGCACACTTGGTAATCGGTCTCCTTCCACACCCATGTGGAAAACTTGATGTCTAGGAGAAGAGCAGAGGGGGTCTCTGGACTGAGAGGAGTTCCAAGCCTCATCCTTTGGTCCCTTAATCTCCCTGAAGACTCTGAATCATAATGGGTAGAATGAGAGCTCTTGGGATAGATGATGATTTGGGTATTTTATAATGCATAGAATGAATTATTTGATAAATGTGCAGTCATTCTAAGATTTCACCCAGCATTTTTCAGGTCTGAATATTTGACACTTAAGAAGTAAGAAGCTCAAATTGAAGGTCCTTTCATAAGCCTTATTTGTGACGGAGACACTCCCTAAAAATACGTAAATGCCATTATGCCCGGGACAGTGTGTATCTAACATATACATATGTAGGATAGATTTATTGACATGTGTGTGACAATTTTATATTTATATATTTGGGCTTTGCCCTCTGTTCCTTCTTCCCTTTATAAAATAAATGTGTATTTATGGTTATGAATTATATAACCATATGCCTTATTTTTATATAAAAGCAAATACACAAAAGCTAATATACAACTAATCTGGTCACTAATTGGTATTTATGAGTATAAATACATTTTTAATTTTTATATAAGGAATTTGTCAAATTATTGAGGACTTAAGTGAGTACAAACAAATGAAATAGCATTGGTGAGTTTTTTAGTACTGAATACTGAGCTATAAAACATTGCAAGACAAACGTAATCCCATCTGGGGTACATATTCCTTCTATGATCAAACGTGTATTAAAGGAAGCATTTTAACCGGTGAAGAGAATTCATATTTGACTGTGTGTGTGGACGTGTTTATCAAATAGTTTTCTTTTTAGATCGTCAGCCATTTAACCACCTATGAGGGAAGCAGGAGTCGCAGGCAATTATTTAAAACATTTAACTCTGTGCACATAATGCTACCTTACTGGGTACGACATGAGTTTCGTATTTTAACAAGCTTCTCTTTGTGACAGTGATCAATGATTTGCAAAAGACTTTTTAAAGTTTGAGACTCCTCTTTGTTTCCAAAATGTAGATTGTGGTAAGTAGGGCTGCCCCAAAGAAAAACTTCACGTCTCAGGATCGGCAATATTAAATAGTAAAAGCATTGGAAACCGTTTGACATCTCTCTTCTTCTTCGACTTCGTCATCCCAGCTCTTCGCTTTTGTCTTCCCGTAGGTATACAAATGCTCTCAGTCCAGCCAGACACCAAGCCGAAAGGTTGTGCTGGCTGCAACCGAAAGATCAAGGACCGGTATCTTCTAAAGGCACTGGACAAGTACTGGCATGAAGACTGTCTGAAGTGTGCCTGCTGCGACTGTCGTTTGGGCGAGGTGGGATCCACGCTGTACACTAAAGCGAACCTTATCCTTTGTCGCAGAGACTATCTGAGGTAGGCGTGATCGTTTCACACCAGTTGATGACTGGACCCCTTTTTAAATACTTTTGGAAGTGTACTTTGTTTGTTTGTTTTTGTTTGTTTGCTCTATTCCTCTACTTGCCACCTGTATTCTGATAAGATGTTGATGCGTTAGCCTTCGAAATGCTGCTGAGCGTCTGCGACCCACGTGACTGTCTTAAGGGTTTCAATGGGCCATCCCAGGATGTTCCTGGGTCATGCCGCTGCCTATATCGAAACTTACACTGGAGGTCAAGGACGTACTTGAGAGACATCAATAGGTTTGGTTTTTATTGTTGTTGTTGTGTTTGGCTTTTTTTAGGCAAGGTGGGCAGACCATCATGCAAAGAAATGGAGCCGTTGCTCGGTTAACGCCCCTCACTGTTTGTCCCTGTTTTAAAGAGGTTGCAGCTGATAACACCAATCAAATAACGTGCCTCTTAGACCTGGGTTAGTCCTCTAAAGCTAGTGAACTGGATTTTCTAATTTATGTTTGTCTGAGTAAGTTTGGTTTTTCCATCCGCAACTGGTTTGCTTTAGTATCGCTATTGTCATGTTGAAAATTTTCGCCCCCTGCGCCTGCATCTCTATCTCTCTCATGACATTTCCAGTGGCCACCATAAAGACATCACTCCACACGGAACAGTTTCAACTTGCCCGTAGCTTTATGGAAAATCCAAGTAAAAGTCGCCATCATCACTGAGAAAATAGAAGAACCCTTTCCCAGTGTGAAAGTGGCTGAGCAGTTTCAGGACGTTCTTGGGAATGAAACCGCGATGTTTCCTAAAGGGCCAGAGAATTAACTGGAACCCGCTCCTGGTAGCCAGCCCCTCTCACTTGACATGCACATCTTCTATTTCGAAAAAAATCATTTTGCTTTTCACAGAACTTCCAAGTCTGCTGTAGCTGCAACTTGCTTTGGCTCACGAAGCAGGCTCTATCAAATATGGTGTACAGCATCCTTTGGTGTTCCATATTGGATACAATTAATCCTTTTTTGTTTTGTTTTGTTTCTAGTTTGACATGAAGTGGGTTTTGTTTGTTTTGAATGTTCCTTCCATGACACAAAGTTCATCAATGACTTCCTTAGCCAGGTTGGTCTTTTGGGGCCGTAAATCAGGTATTTGCCATTAGATTTGATGTCTGCATCAAATGCAGACCTGATGTCTGCAGATTTGATGTCGACCCTGTGCTTAAGAGTTTTGAAGGTGAATTGGATCGCACTCTATCCCCCCCCCCCCCCAATCCAGCACTCTCTTAATTAGGACCACTTGTTACTATTTCTCTGTGCACCAGGTGCACAAAATACATGTCCAGCATCGTCCAAGGCAAGTGATTCTACACTCAAGATCTCCCTTATTGCATTGGCCCAGCTAATCAGAAACAACCAATTGAATGGGTTATTTTACAGCTTCTCAATTTTTAACTATTAATTCTCATTGCAATAAAAACTGTCTCCTCTCCTCAGTAGAGCCTCCTTCCACATACGCTATTTGTTTTTGCCTCGAGTGAATTAGTATTGCTTACCTAATATTGTTTTATCTATACTGATCAATAATCACCACTTTTTGATTCTTTTTTAACTTTTACATTTGTTCACACTTTTAGTGTCTCGGGTGCATTCCTTTTGGAGCAATTCTAATCGATAGTTGATTTAGTCTGGGTGATAGTAAGGTGTGTAGTCAGTATTAAAGAAAAAAAAGAATGTTAAAAACAACCTCTAAGATTTGGAATTTTAAATTAAAATATATACATTTGACAAGGAATTAACTTTATCGTGAGTAAAAGTGTTTTACCATTTTCAATATAGTAGCAAGCAGTATTAGACTTTATTTTAAAATTGATTTGCTTTATTCTTCCTTATGGTAGCAAAACCATGATGTTAAGTAGGCATTTGACAGTAGAATATATCAAAATAGTTTTTATACCAGAAAACTGTTTCTATAAAGGTTTACATGTTGCCTTTTTGATCAACTCAAATACTTACTTTACTTAAAAGTATATCATGCTCTCTCAAATATAAAACCTGGTCCTCATTGCCAACATATTCATTTATCAGAATACAATTTTCTCTTAAATTGGTCATTACCACATTAATGGCTAGTTGTTATGTTAACAGCCCAAGGGTTGTTAACATTTCAAACTAAATTGTTAACAGCAAGCTTCATCCCTTTTTAACACTCAAAGTCTGTGGTATCTAACATGCCTTCTTTGCCAACTACTAATTCACCAACACGTAACAATTGCAGATGAAAGTAGGTGAATGTCTTTTGTAGATTGCAGTCTTTTCTTTCTTACGAAAAGCATGTGTCTCAATGATATGGGTGCATCGGTGGCCTATGTCTTTAATGTATTAAAATAGTCTGATCTGCTTGTTGAAAAGACAAATGCAATTAAATTGTGTATGCAAATTACTTCTCTAACGGTACATGGTAATTTGAAAATATTTACTTTTGCCTGCTGCATGGGAGTTGTCATTTTAGGCAATGTATGAAGTTGAGGGAGAAAGAGAGATTCCTGATTCCTTTAGAATTATTTCTAAACTTGTTACATATAATCGTGTGATTACATAAACTCTAACATCTGAGCAGTGAAGTTTTCTGTGGCTATTTTCAAAACCTCTGAAAATAATTTTTATCCTAATTCGGCAGACTTCTTTTGTATTTTGCATGGTCATTTCTTAGTCATTTCAGATCTATTAGAATGTTGTTTGGTTTGGTTTTGCTTCTAATCTTTGGAAATCATCTCATTCCTTCAGTGCACCAAACAAATCATAAACAACCGAGATTTGTAGAAATCATTACACATGAAACTCAGGATATGGAAAATGATAGAGTAGTTTACCTATACCAGTGCAACGCTGTTTGTTTATTATCAGATATTTTATTTCAATATATACAAAAGTGAAACCTTTTTTCCCAATTGTATTCAATTTCCTAATTAACATCTTTCTGGAAAGAAGACACTCTTCTAATGAAGGACAATGAGTTATGAAAGTCCACATTTTAATTTGCATTTTCTGGGACAATCATGCCACGCTTTTGCAAGTTTTTGACTTGAGATATGACAGAAAGTAGAAATATGAAAACTAGATCATAAGATTATTGCTATAAGATTTTCGTTCAGAATCATTCATTTCTCCACTGTGACATAAATTGTTATATTTGAGAAAAGGAAATGACAGTCTACATTCTATGTCCTCAATTTTAAGAGTTAACAGTCTCTGATTTCCAGAGCTTTATGTGTATACATACACACACTTATACACATATAGGTATAAATGTTAATGCACATATACGTGTTATACAATGCACCTGTCTTATACAACAGACTATTCATTTGCAGGATTGTTTCCCTCTTTTAAATACACACTAGTTAAAGTAAGATGAGTATCAGACTTATAAAAAAAAACTTCCATTGAAAAGCTTTTGAACTTAGCTCTAAAATCCTCCAGGCAATCTATACTCATAGGCGAAGATCAAGAAACGTACACTTAAAACCATATCCAACACCTACGAGTGACGGCAAAAAGCTCAGAGTAAGATGGAATTAAAGATCACTGACTTTTTTTCCCACAAACTTTTGAAGCCCCTTTATATACCATAGAACTTCATAATATTTTGTAAGTAAAGAGTTTATGTAATATTAGATATGTAAGCATATTTGTATCTCAAACTAGTACTTAAAAATTAAAGTGACAAGAGTTGCCTGTCAATTAATTACTGGATTAAATTAGCCAAGCTTTGGTAGTGATGTTTAAGGGACTCTAGTTAGTGCTGAGGAAACCTTGTGGCATAGGGCTTCTGTGGTGGGCTGCTGGCCCAAGGTCAGCAGTTTGAAAACACCTGGAGAAAAGAGGTGACAGTCTCCTTCTATAAAGATTCCAACCCAACTCATTGAAACTATGACATCAGTCAGAAATCAATATGTCTATAAATGGTAAAACCTAGAAAAGTAAGCTAAAGGTGTTCAAAGTGTTCGAACTGTGTGATATTTGAAAATAAAGCATCAGAAATGCTTTGGAAACCCCTGGGTGCACTTTTACTCTGTCCAGGAGGGTCGCTATGCAGCCAAAGGGACTCAGGAAAGTGGGTCTTGCTGTTGTTGTGAGGTTGGTTTTAGTTACTTATGAGCTATCATCTTTATTTCCATTTGTACAAAGTGAAAGAAGCAGTCATTGTGTAATCAGTTTTAGGATTAAGGTTTTGTGGCAAACGTGGCATGATCAGAAGTAGGAGAGATATCAAAATATTTTACTTTTTTCCTTGAAGGCAATAAAGATCATCAGACCTTCTCATCGATGTTTTTTTCTTTTTTTCCCTGGGCCATTTTTGTTTTGATGAAGCCTCTAACTCCTTATGTGTTCTATTTTTATTTTATTTAAGTTGATGTAGGCTCTATCTTATATTTCTGTGAATGGTAGCTTGCCAGAGAGTTTATTCAAAGCTGTTTGCTCTGATATGTGCCGTGAAAGCTGCTTAAAGTTCTTCCTATAGGAGAAGCTAAAAGTGTCTCACATAAAACTTAATGCAATTTACTATTTTTATATCTGACGATGGCTTGTTTAAAATAAAACGACTGAGAAAGAGTGATGCTTCATGCTCTACAGTAGTGGCCAATTAACTAAGATGATTTGAAGCTGCAATTCTGACTATAACTTTTTATGCTTTAATATAACTTAAAAATGGAAAATTAAAATGAAAAGTAGCATTCAGCATAAATCTAGTTATAACTAAATTTTGTGATCATACTAGTGCTTCTGAATTTTTATATAAGGTCAAATTTATATTGGTACAGAGTTTAAGCCTTAAAAGTAAATATGAGTGTGTCATTAACGTTATTTTGTCTAAATAAGACATAGAGATTCTTTTAAAATCTTAAATAAAGGATTTTTTCTTTTTCCCTTCATGGTCGTCTTTTAAATATTGGACTTTAGGAAATATTTTCCATGAAAAGCAATCTATTATTTCTATTTGGAAACAAAAAACCTAACTTTTTTTGCTTCGAATTTTGAAAACAAGGGTTTGCATGGAACTCCTTAGTAGTTAAAATTTTTCTCTATGTATTTCAGTAGAGCCTGTTTAGAACTTTATTATAGTCATAACTTTGTCATATGTCAATATCTAATTTAATATTAGTATTATGAAATGTATGGCTTTCAGTTGTATTAGAGACCATAGTGTGTTAAAAATATCATTATATTCCTTGTAGGCTGTGCTATCTTGCATACATAAAACTTTTTAAAAAGGAGCAGTGTAAAATATAATTCCCTTTTTCACTATAAAAATATTATTGAAATATATTTTAAACATTTGGACTACATATAATCTGCAGTCTGACTTAAATAGTGAATATTTTTCTCTCTCTTCTAGCAGATTGAAAGAGTACTTCTCACTCTGGATATTTTGCTGGGGTCACACTAGCCATCATGAGAAAAAAATACCCTCACCAGTTTCTGTTAGAAATATTTAGAAACCAGAATTTCCCTGGTTTCTAAATATATCTGATATATCCCATTGTCAGTGAATACATACTTAGTATAGCTAATTATTTTAGTTTGTAGGTTGTCTTATTTTGTAGATATGGAGCATCTTCAGGATACCTCCCCCATAGAATTAGTAAAAATAAGGACTATCTTATGCTGCTTTTATATTTATAGTTTTTTTATCTTTTTTATAAAACATGGAATACTTCAGTCAGGATAGTTTTTACACATAAGATGGATAAGTTAGACATACCTGACTTAGCAAAAAATATTCTGTTTCTATAAGTATATTTAGGATTAAATGCATCTAGAAAACTACATTTGAGAATTGCTAAAATTGCTTATTTAGCACTTTATAAATACATAGAACTCTGGGAAAGAATCTCTATTTTTGGTTGCTCTTAGAATATATCAAAGTAAGCCAGCACTTCATTTATAAACTCACCATTAGCTTCCATTAAGAGACTAATAATAAATTTTAATGCTGTGTTTTGACTGCATAAACACAACTTATTAAAGGAATCTCATTTTAAGAACAATACTGAAAGTAGTCGTTTTGTAAATGGTTTTGATGGATATATACATTTTAGAAATAAGTAGCTCATTTTTCTGCCTCACAGAAAATTATATAGCCTAAAAGAAGTATTGCATCAACTTATTTCTTTTCTACTGTGAGGCATTAAAATCTTAATTTGGTATTTGTTTGGAAGCCATTTTATGTTTCTATCAAAGGGTCTTCTATTGTTCAAAATCATATACGTAACTTTATTCCTTTTTGTTAAATTATTAACACATATGACCTGTAAGTTCAGAATTAGATCTTGAAAGCGAAGAATAAAAAACAAGAACAGCAATAGGTAGATATTTTTATAAGATAGTACTTATATCAGCCAGTTTCTAAAGAATGACATTTTCTCCTTTTTGATTCTACACAATTTTTATTTATGATAATATTATTCATTATTCATACTTATACATAGGGGTTTCCATTGTGAAGCATTACGCCGGTGTGTGGCTATGTATATAAAAGTTGCACAAACACATTTAGAATCTGTGGAGCATTAGACTAAACATTGCCTTTTGTCAGCATTGACTTTGGCCAGATCCCTTTTTGGTAGTCCTTGATCCTTGTAAAATTCAAGAAGGGGATGCCTGTTAATTTCTTAGTACAGCAAAGTATGGCGCCGATTTATTTTTATCCGTTTACTTTTATCCATGTATTATGTACTCCAAGAGGAAAGAAAATTTTTATAAAACTACAGACTGCCTAAATTTATTGCCTTGTGATTTTCATCGTCCAAATTCTTTTTTTCTCAGCATGGACAGAATTTGATACTCTGTTCTATTTCTGTTTCTACTATAGCAACATACTTGCTTTGATGATTAACCATACATTTTCCTCTTCAAGGTGTTTTTTAAGAGATTTATTTTGAAGTTGGAGTTTATATTGAGATGCAAGAAATGTGGTATTTAGATTTCCATTTTTACCTTAAAGCAATTTCTTGTCGATTGAAGTTTCTTTCCTCTTTCATTATCAGTTTTAATTGGGAACTTGTCTCTAAATAGATTAGATCTAGTATACCCTTTTATTACACTCATCAAACACATAATGCCAATATCAATCTTGTTAAATCACATGGCCCTTTTTCAGCTTCTACTCTATGTCATCAAAACTTCTTCATAAACCTTTTCTTCTCCAAAGTAGTTCTATAGTCATGTAAGCTTCTAAAGCTGTTGCTGAATTCTTATGCTCCACAGGGTTAGTTTGTGATGATACAAAACCTCTAGCAGTGGGCTTTGCTAGTTTAAAATAAAATCACACTTGAGATAAGTAATCATCCTGGAAGAGACAGATCCCTGATTTGAAGTTGGAAAATTAACATTAAGCTGTGTGTATTAAGTTAGACTTTAACCAGCATGAGTTGTTATGATTCAATTGAATATTAAAAACTCTCCAACTGGGCTATGGGGAAAATAAAAGACTCTTAGGAATTCACAGATTATATGCAGAGGAGTATGCCGAAGCCATATTTAAGTAAAATTATTATTACTAATGCAGTAAAGCATTGTCCACATAAACCTGTCCTACTAATAAAAACAGAAAATCAGTTTTAGAAACATAAATATCTAATATGACAAGGACTTAGCAGTGGGGCACAGGAATTCATAAACTGTGCTAATGCTAAAATCTATCAATAAATCTAAGTACGACAGAGAAAAAAACACAGTTCCATGTTATTTGTACTGTGGGATATTCAAGGGCAAAGGGAAATGTTTAGACATTGCTAGTTTATTTTTTGAGAGAGAGAGAAACAAATGCTCTCTACTCCCACAAAAGGTTACAGTCTCCGAACCTGCCCAAGTGGGTCTCTGTGCGTCAGAATCTGCTCTATGACACGGAGCTCAGTCTAGTCACATTTTCACTCACTGGAACATGCAGACCAGAGGCAGGTTTGCTATCCTAACCACAGGCAAGCAATGAAAACTTACTTACCTAAACTTTTGAAATATATTTAAGCTCCTGCTTTTAAAAGATTTTGAAAAATGTAAAAGAGTGCTCCTTTAGACACTGATCCCCTTTAACCAATAGATAAAAGGATCAAGATTGTTACACTTTAAAATACCTATGGCATTCAGTAGGATGCTTGTTTTGCGTTGAAGAGCTGCTCTGTATAAACTTATCCTGACCATTCACTACCCAGATTAGATCAGATGAACGCTTAGGACTTCTTTACCTGGGGCTACCGGCAGAGAAAAACCCAAAGCAAACTCACGGCCATCAAGTCAATGCCAACTCACAGTGACCCAATCAGACAGGATGGACCTGCCCCTGTGACTTTTAGAGATTGGAACTGTCTGGAACAGAAATGGTTAAAGCAATCATAGCTTCTAGCACTAAATAGGAGCATTAGTTTCAGTGTTCGGATTGGTACATGCTTTACAGGGGAGAAAATGAACTTTATTATGAACGTACTTTTAAATCCTGCCTACAAGATTACGTGTCAATGTCCATTGAGGCATAATGTGTGCATTGGGCAATACAGAAAAAGGTATGTGAGAGAATCACCTTAAAACCTATAAACTAGAATCACCTGTGGTCCTTTACTAGAGACAAAAAAAAGGGGCTTGGAGTTACAAGAATCCCTTTTTTTCCATAGTAAGCCATTGCTATGCAGGTAGTATTGGGTTTTTTATTTGCAATTTCATTTTTTCCTATCTTGTTTAACAGTTTCACAATGAAATAGTTTAGTCCCTATATGCAAAACCATTTCAGTGTGGATAGTTCACTCCTAAAAATAATGAAGGTAGACTATACATTTCTGAATGATTTTTATAAAATATTTAAGTACAAAATATACACTTATTGATACTTTATTATCTAAGAAATAAGGCATTGACTCTTGGAAGTGGGACACATTTATGGACAAGTTACTCTTCAAATTCTCATTAACTGATATTCCTATTGACTTTTAAATAACAGTACAAATTTAATTTTTACATAGTTATATCTCATGGAACCAACATAAAGAAAGTAAAGGTGTATGATTAGATAAAAGAGTGTTTTTTGAATAAGGGAAATTACAAGTAATAATGTAGTCCTTTCACAAAAGTGAGGATGGGGCTCATGAACTGTGTTTTGGAGGTGGAGTAAGTAGTTACTTTGGTAACATTCGGATTATTTGTATTGTTCCATTGCTTATCACAGACGTTGGTAAGCTGTCAACTGACACAGGCCTCTGCTAGGCATCTCTGGTGCCCATTTTCTCACTGACTGTTAGTATGGTATGTGGTGTAGGTACTGCACAAGGCCCTGGGATACACCTTTGAACAAAACATGAAATTATACCCTTCCATATAGAGTCCATATTCTGGTTAGTGGAAACAGATAACAACAAAACTATATCAGTAAGGCATTCGAAAGTCACAAGCCCTTTGGCGGGGGGGGAGGGGGGGGGCGGGGAATAAATCATACAAGAGGTTTACATCATCTGTGTATGTGTGAGAGGGGAGATTTTAAATATTAAATATAGTAGGCAAGCTCAGCCTCACTGAAATGGGGACTTGCACAAAGAACTGAAGAAAGGAAAGAAGCTAACCACAAGCCCCTATGGGAAGGACATTCCCAGCCGCCGGAAGGTCCATACAAAGGTCCTGAGGTGTAGCTTGACTGATGTATTCTGTAGCACATTAGGGGCGCATGAGAACTGAAAAGGCAAAGACGACCAATGATCACAAATCGACTGTTTGCTGTCACTATGAGAACCCAAAATTGCCTCTGCCTATTTCTAAATGTCCCATAGGGCAATGATAATACTTCCAATTAGGAACTAAGGTAAAACCTATCCATTCGGCTGCCACCAAATGAATCCCAGTTTGAATTATACAGCTTATCTTCTTCATTGAGTGTAATTATTTTCTAGTCATGATTGATTGGTAATTTTTTTAAATGTATGCTTACTGGAGCGCATGAGAACACGTGTGACTAAGTAATAGTTGTGAAATGGTAACTCTTTCAAAAGATTGGTTATTATGTGGTCAGTTGATGATCTACTGCTAACCTATGAATGATAGTATGATTGTATGCTTGTTTTATTTTTTTATTTATTATTTTAGTATATGTTTGTTTTCATATGAGACATCTATATAAAAAATCTAATAAGATTAATGGTTTATTTATGTATTATTTATTTACTTCATTGTGCAATACAAGGGGAGGGAGGCCTAGGCTGAAGAACACTCAGACTATCTACACCGTCTCCTGGCAAACTCAAGCTCCCAGCTATGAGTTGAAGTCAATGCACCGTGATCCTACAAGACAAGGTAGCCCTGTACCTGTGGGTTTCTGAGATGATCACTCTGTGGGGGAAGAGGAAACTTTTGCCCAAAATATCATTAGACTCTGCTTTTCCCAAATTTAATTGGTATTTTAAAATTTATAAAAAATAAAATTGGATTTTCAAACACTCTCCATTTTCTAGTCTTGAGGTAGAATCTTTAAATTCGAAGGGGTAATTTTTAAAAAGTTTCCTCATTTTTAAAGTCAACAGAGACCTTAATACTTGAATCATTAAAATGCATCCAAGTCTAGCATTATAGAAAATATATTTAGGATAGACATATTAATAAGAATTTTTAAAGCACAATCTTAATGAGAAGGGAAGAGCCAGTGTTTCAAAAGTATGCTGATATTATATGTACATATTTCTCACTCCTAGCTCTAGCTCGCTTATATTAGTTTCAAATGAAGAAGAGCTAAGCACTAATCTTCAAAATGAAAGCAATCTTATGTATTCCTATTGATGACAGTGGCATTTAAATTTAAAGCTTAAATTTTGATTTTAAGTACAAATCAAAATATCATTTATATGTCATAAATGGATATCATTATGGGTACTTGCTGAGAAAGTGCTTATATAAATAGACAAGCTTTCAAAATTGTTCAAGAGCCTTCAAAAGTTCACAAGGGGAAAAAATCCATTAATTGTTAATTCCACTTTCCCATAAACTTTCTGAAGCCCTTCATATACTTCATTCACATAGCAGTGTGAGATATACTTTTCAGAAACCTCAGAGAAAATGATAACTAAGGACTTCACAAGTCTTTTTTTTTTCTTTTTGAACTTCACAAGTGTTAGGTCTTCTATTGTACCTTTGAACATCTGGAATGCTTGATTTCTGTTACTGTCTCTAGCATTCCTTCTCTTCTTCTGGGGAGGTCAAGCTTCATTGTAGCTCCTTTCTTGTCCTGGTGGCCTTAAAGACCTATATTCCTAATCAGTTTGTGACTCTCACCTTCTCAAGTGGATCAATCTGAACTTGATTTATTTTTTTGAGCAAAGTTGATTGATCTTGAAAAGTGTGCTCAATGCTTAGATAATCTGATCAGTGGTAGTTATTAAAAGAAATCACAAGCTTTGGATAAAAATCACAGATTTGACTAAAATTTTTTAATGTTTTGTCTTCTCCATTAACTGTGGATGTCTGCAGTCACCTGAGTAAATGTTACACATTTTAAAGTGATTTGGGGTATTAAAAAAAAAATCTCTCTGTTTTCTTTTAGGGGTGTATCTGCTGACTTGTAGTCTTTTGTTTTCTCCACAACTCAGCGCTTTACTAAGAGTCTAAAGTTATACCTTTGTTCTACATTTATTTTATTGCTATTAAAACACATTTGTTAATTCTATGTTTCTTATGTTTTGTTTTGTTGGTGGAGGGGGGTGTTGGGGGACAGAGTGATTAAGTTTCCTTTATATTCTTTATTTTTCTTTTTAGCTGGTACCTTGGAGAATTGAATGCCAATATTATTTTACTAATATTATTTTTCACCACATTCCTTGAGTATGCTGATTATGTATCTCGCTCTCTAAAGAAGTTACTACGTGCACTTTCAATATCAATTCATATCAATTACTTTAATTATATTATAGGAGCAGCACCAATAATTGTTGGCAAAACTTCCATCGCCGTGAATAGAAACTCCCACACCATAGACTGCATTAGTTTTAACCTGGAGTATATTTTGAATCATGTCAACTTTGTGTCTCTTAGTATTCTGCCTGATTTTCTGTCCCCCTCACCCTGTCATTATGGGTCAATTAGCCATATATTCCTGTTGTGGAACCTTCTGCTGCTGAATTTTTATCTTCTGTGAATATCACTTAATAAACAGAAAATATTATGTCATTCCTTGTCAGTTCCCTGAATGAAACCAGGTGAGGTTAAAAGATCAAATCACCAGACTTTGGAGGCATGTGGAGTAGCATGATCATGAAGAGCCCAAATTCAAAGTCTGTTTCTTTGTGGTGCATTCAATCTGAGTGTTCTTGGACAAGTTACTGACACACTTGAAGACTTAGTTATCTTAAACAGGAATAACCATAGAATTGTTAGCAGGTGTCCAGAAAGCACCAAGTGAACTGAAATGAGTAGGCTGACTGCCATTCCAGCGTGAGCTGCTGTTTCTGTGAAGGAAGAAGGAAACTGCGTTTGGGAGATGTGGTAATAGGGAAATTAAATGAGAAAAATAAAGAAACGGAGTATGATGAGCTTCGAGAATGATTGGTAATCAGGACTACAGAAGGCTAATACTATAATGGGATATTTTACTAATTGTTCATCTACAAAGAAGACAGATGAAGAAATATCAAAAGTTGCACCAGAGGTCATAAAGAAGGAAAACTAAGAGATTTCTTACCAGTGGAAACCACTGGAATAGGGAATGGGTTGCTAAATGTGGATTATAGAATAAACCCCAAATTAAGCAAACTGACTGCCATCTAGCTATATCAACTCATAGTGACCCCATGGAAGAGGGCAGAGCGGCCGCCTTGGCCCCCAAGTCTGGCCCTCTCCATGGGAGGAGAGCGTCGCATCTTTCTCTCTCAGATCGGCTGGCGATTTTGAAATGCTGACTTGTGGTTTGCACCTCACAATGAACCACGCTGCCACTGAGCATCCCGAAGATGTCAATAACGAGAGAATGCGTTACATCAATTAACTCGAGGGGGGAGGTAACAAACAATGTGGTTCCTTTCGTAACTGACGTGATAGTTCTCAAATATACAATCATGTTCTCCCCATGTCGTCATAGGTGAGACGTCCCTGGTCAAGGGAAGGATTCTGGTTACAGGGTAGAATTGTGGATCGAGGTGTAGGTTGTTGTTGGTTTCCTTTCGGCGCCTGAGTGGAGTGGCAGTTAGGGGTTGGGCTGCAAGGTCAGCATCTGGAAATCACAGCAGTGTCCGCAGGAGAAATGCAAGGCTTTCCACTCTGGAAGTGACAGTCTCAGAAACTCACAGGGACAATTCAATTCTACCTGTTTCCTAAAGGTCACTATGAGTACGCACAGATTTGATGGAAGTGAGTTTGGGCTGCTGCTGCTGCTACTGGTGGTGGCAGTGGTGGTGTTTTGTTTTGTTTTGTTTTGTTGGTGGAGGGGGGTGTTGGGGGACAGGGTGATTAAGTTTCCTTTATATTCTTTATTTTTCTTTTTAGCTGGTACCTTGGAGAATTGAATGCCAATATTATTTTACTAATATTATTTTTCACCACATTCCTTGAGTATGCTGATTATGTATCTCGCTCTCTAAAGAAGTTACTACGTGCACTTTCAATTAATGTATATGAGGTTACGTGCACTTGCAATTAATGTATGTGAGGGGACTTCAAAAAGTTCATGGAAAAAAATCTCATTATCTTTTGGCTCCAGTTTTTCATGACCTTTGGGAAAGCCCCCTCACATGTAGAAATATTAACCCCACTATACGTATTTTTTAAAATGATCCAGACAATGTTGACAGGATCAAAGAAAGAAAATACATAGAAATGCTAATAATGTTGCACTCCCGTTTGGAAAGCAAAATTATTGATTTGTAGCTTTCTAAGCTCTATTAGAAGTTTTTCAATAGTGTTATTTTGGGGACTAAAATAAGGAAACTGTAAAAACTTGAGAGAAGAGTCACAAGAGAAAGACATGGCGTTTGTGTGAATGAAAGGGACTTGCTAGGCCTGAGCTGATTTGCCTTGCTCTGTTCATTTAATATTCAATTAAGGTTTCCTTTCATGAGAAATGTGCCCATGCTTATGGACTCTTTCCATTGCTTTACTGTAGCCACTGGCAACATTCATAAGAGGCAGAGTTTCTCTCCCTCCCCAGCAACCCTCCCCCTTTCAGGGCAGTGAGATTTTACACAGATAAATGCTAGGAGAACCCCATGTACCAAAGGCAGTGTTTACCGCATGTAATACATATCATTGTTTGTCTCCTGTAGTGAAAAATACTTGTGTCGTGCTGCTAAAATGCACTCCTGACAGACCAGTGCTTGCTATTATAGGGTCCATTGCTTAAAAAAATGATACACTGACAGAAATACAATTTAAGAAAATTTAACACCAAGGGTAGTCAGCCATGTAGGCTACTATTAAGGGGCCAAAACTCAAGGCCAGGGGTTTATTTAAAAGAGAGACACAGTTTATTTGATAGTAGTAGGCAAAGTTAAAAGGAAAAAGGGGGAGGGGGAGGGGAAAAAAAAACCCTGAACTTGAATTTCTTGCTCTCTAGTCTGTAGAAAATTAATGAAAGCCACAGTTCAATAAGATTTTATTGCAGAAATGTTTAAGTGAAGCATTTTAAGAATGCTTCAGAATTTTTAAACAGTTACTTACCATTTAGAAAGCTGTACCACAACCGTGCATAACAAATTATTAGCAATTGGATCCTAGGCACACCCGGTGATTCTCCTAAAATGTGTAGTCAGAACTGGTTAATTTGAATTGCTTTGTTCCTTTCATTTTTGTGTGTGTAGCTGAAAAATATATGTGAAATTGGCAGGTCAGCAGCACCCACGATTACAATAATATAATATATAAGCTACTGTCCAGCTACTCTTATGAGCATAGTTTGGTAGTTAAATGTACGAAATAGCTCATACGACCTTTTGAAAAGGAAAATTACCATATAGGAGCGATGATGAGATAGGTTTGATTTCTAGAAGAGTACACAGTGTTCTAATGAATAAACCACTACTGCATGATGATAACCCAGGTGTTTTTAAACTATCCCATGGCTCTATTAGGGAGAGAAAAATCCATGAATTTAGATGAGATATAATATCTCACGTTACCATTTTGAAAAACAAATCTGTCATCTAATAATGTTTGAGTGCTAATGGGTAGAGATTGCATGTTCCTTTGGAAAAAAGGCTACAAAGGTAATATAAATAGTAATAAAGTATTATGAACCTCAAGCACCTTATAGAAACCACCAGGAAGTAGTAAATACATTGTCCATTGTTGTGGGTATTCAGATGTGTATACAGAATTCTCTACTCTGATGGTAGAGTTTTAGAGTCCAAGAATAAGTCTTGGGAGGAAATTGGTCCTGCCAAGAACAGACATCCAGAGATGAAGTGCAGTGTCTTTACAGATGTCCTCCAGAATTCACTTGGCCTGAATCTGACACAGTTAGACAGCAGATTTTTCTATAGAGATGGCAAGTAATGTTTATTGTGAAATGCATCCAAACACGTTGTGGAGGGCCTCTGAAATTCAGCTGGGTCTGGAAGCTGACACAGAGATGCATGTCCGGAAAAGTGTGATACTCAGCTTCATACAGTGAGTGCCTCTTCCATTCAACTACCGGTTTTAATTAGCTTTCATAAATTCCATATACAGTTTTTATTCCAACAGTTAACCATATCACAGAATCTTTGTACTTAGCCTTCTTGCCAGAAATTGCCTCTACAAATGTATCTTTCCAGTTAAAAGAATTATTTGTAAAAATCCTTTAAAAATATTTAGGTATTTATATGAGAATTAACTAAAGGAGTAGTATTAAACCAATTTCTCTTTATGTCCTTTGGGCTTTAACTTAACCCTTTGGATGAACCAGAGAGCTGAATCCTTGTCCATGACTCCTATTATTTTGTTCCCTCATTTTTTTTTTAACAGACCTTGTAGATCAGGGTTTTACCATAGGCTTATTTTGAAGAATATATAAGAAACAGCTGAGGAACGTATTTTAGGAATAATCTGTGGAATAGTTCTTTAATGTCACTGAAGGAACCCTGGTGGTTTAGTGGTAATGTGTTGGGTTGCTAACTGCAAGGGCTGCAGTTCAAAACCACCAGCTGCACGGAAAGGTGTACTTTCTTCTCCTGCAAAGAGTTAGTTTCAGAAACTCAGAAGCAGTTCTGCCCTTTTTTTGTAGGGTCTCTGTAAATGGGTGTGGGTGTGGTAGTTGCATAATCTGGTGGCAATTTGAGGACTTAGAGCGAAGGGCTGAAGTCTAGCCTGTCAATCAGGTAGAAGCTTGGGAGGCACTAAGAAGATAGTTTGCTGAAGGCGGGACACATGCTCACTCCTTGCAAGACTTCCCTACAGAGAAGACACATAGAAAGAGGCTGATGAAGCCAGACCTCTGGTGCTGAGAAGCCATGTGGAGACCTCTACCAGCAGTGAGATGCTAACAATGCTGGATTCACAAGACTTCTACCCACTGACCTGTGATCATCCTGCATTTGGCATCATTGCATGCATTTTGTGAGTCTGAAGAGAACTTTTCACATTAGTATCAAAAATATGGGCTAGTATAAGACCTAAGAACTTAATCTGGACTTGACTGGGATGTTTTCTCAATAGCTAGCTACTTGGGTATTTAAAACTCTCATACACAATGGGGTACCTATGAATTTCTTTCTCTAGTCAACCCAGACTGACACAGTTGGCATGGATTCAGTGGCAGTGAGTGAGAATTTCACTGATGCAATTTCCACCTCCTCTTTGTTTAGAACAATGTCTAGGATTCTTCTCAAGGATTGAGATTATCTTGAGTTTTATGATTCATATATCTGTTGATATTTCCTTCTTTCCTTGACTACTAGGAAGCTCACGTACTTTTCCTTTCTCACTGTTCAGAAATGGGTCGTGTTAACATATTCAGACTTTTTGATTCTTTTATTTACACTTTTCTTTTAATATATTAGCAAGTTTTAATTCATCTGAGGATTTTTAAAACAAATTTGAATGCAATCATTGAGGTACTAGGAATGAATAGCATGCATATGGAAAAACAAATAGAGTGGCAGCCCAAGGACTGATAAATGGAAGGTCACCTAGCTGAGGGGCCGAAATGTAAGAAATATGAGAACATAACCAAGGTAATACGCTAGTGGATTTAAATAATGTTTTCAAGCACTATTTCAGGTCATTTGAAGATAAGGTTTTAACACAGGAATAACCTTTTGTGTTTTTCCATTCTCATCTTCATTGTCATGTGATTTATTTAGCATAAAACCAATCCACTTTAATTTCAACAGTGAGTGATACTTCGCTATAGCTCAAATAATCTGTTGTTTGTTATTATTTATTTAACTCAACCACAGCTAAGACAAGAGTCAAATGACTCTGTGGATCCGGGCAGGAAAAGTTATACAGTAAACCAGCTTTGGGTGTTACTGCAAAACATGCCTCAAAGCCTTCTCAGTTACTTAAAAAACTGTACATGTGGCCTGTGACGGCGACAATGATGAGGCTCCTATCATGAGCAGTGAGGAGTCGGCTCATCCTTTCAACATGAGGTTGAACTTTCATGACATTCAAGGCTACAAAGGTGGCAACACCTCCCTCAAAGATGGTGGATAACAACATCCCCACCCTCCTTTCTACTTTGAATGTGGGTGGCCCTTCCCAGTTCCTGCCAATAATCCAGTCTAATGAATCCGGATCCTAAAAGGGCTCATTCCAGTCCTTCTGAGTCTCTCATTCCAAGGCTCTGGCTCATAAGCTTTCCCATTCTAGTCCCCGCCACAAATACCCCCAATTTTTAAAAAGTCTTTCCTGTTCCTGTCTTGCTTCATCGGCCATGGCAGGGCCAGTTTGAAATCCTGTATCACAGGTCATATAGGAATTTGTCCATAAATCAGATGTTCGTAGCCTACACCCTGCCTGTACACAAGGTGACATTCCCCTTTCAGAAATAAATCTAGCCTCTTGCTGACTCTTATTGAGTCTTATTTGAATTTTATTGAGCCTTATTTGCCTCTCCTCGAGTCCTATGAAAGCCTCATGCCATTGTTGATCATTTTTCAAAACGGTGTCTACAAATTTTGAATATTTAATCATCATCAAAACATTGTCTTAATTGAATTTTATTCACGGCTTTACATGAAATTTTATTTTACCACTAACATAAGTGTTCCTAAAGTATCCACAGAGACCAGATAACTATTTACTCCAAAGTCAAGAGAGAAAATTGGCAATCTTGAGTACACACGAACGTCTCAACTCACTAAAAAAAATTATCCATCACAAGTCATATATTCTAGATTTTAGAGTGACTTATAACTTACTCTCTGAAATCTGACCCTGAGGTACTGAACCTCCTTAACCCTGAGGATGCCTGTTCTACAGTAATGATGACATCCTGGGTCTCGTCATTATAGGACAATAGCTCATCTCAGTCATTTCCTCTAGTCCCCACCATCTTATCCACAATACCTTGCCATATAACTGCTCTTTGATTTCCAACACTGAGCTCCCCCACTGTGTTTTTTATCTTCATTTGTTCAAATATTTCACCTTTTGCTCTTCTCTATTCAATATATACCCCACCGCTGGTCATTGGAGCTTCATTCTCATTTCTTCCGCAATGCCTGGCTCTCTATGTCCATTCTCCAATATCTCTGGGTCTTCATGTTAGTAGGTATCCCCATCTTCTTAACTATCCTTAAAACCTTTTTCTTCCTAGAGACTCTTCACTTCCAACATATGTATGTCTCCAAGACTTTCCCTTTCTGGGAACCAAATACATGAACCATCAAATACATATTAGTGTGAGCCACATCCTTTATTGTCTAAATTCTCAAACGTTCTATCCTTCTCAGCCACAGTTTCAGTCACATTTGCCTTTCTCTACTCTGCCCTTTAGAGCACCTACTTCACAGGAATTTCTTTCCCTGATAACTAATTGGGAAACCCAACAAGAATTTCTCAAGGGGCATTTTCTCAACTAGAGCTTTTATCATTATTGATCACTCCATCAATTTTTAATCTTTCTACTGTCTCAGATGCCATAATCCTCTATAGTTCTGATCCTATTCTGTATGGCTACTTCCCATCAGAAGCTCTAGTAAGTGAGTGAGGGGACCCGGGGAACACTGATTTTTGAGATGCATGCATTTTCTAGGAGATATTATTTGTCTTCATGACTTTAATTCATCTCATAGTTTAACACCCAAGCCATTATTTACAATCATTTGTCTTTGCCAAACATCCATTGTGCATATCCAGCAATACTTTCGGACTCTTCAGTGAAATGTTATACCAAGAGATCGAAAACTCAACCTATATCAAACTACCAGATGTCTAGAGGAGTGGTTGGATCTGTTGAGGATATTATAAAGAAACATAGAAGGGGGCTTCAAACTACATAAAATGGCATAATGTGTGTGTGGGGGGAGGGGAGTCCATTATTTTTAGTTCCATTTTTTAACTGATCTTTGAAGTCCCCCCCCAGAAATTAATTTTATTTGTGAATATTGATATAAGAACTTAAAAGCTATTAGCAAATAATCTCTCTGTGTATAAAAAGATTAGTACACTAGGTACAAGTAAGATTATTTCTAGCATGCAGGGAAAAACACTGGGACATGTTTAACCCTCATTTTCATATTATTAGACTAAAGGAAAAACCGTATGAATATAGCAGTGTATGCCAGAATTGCAACTGGTATAATTCATCAACTATTCTATAATTCCAGGGTAAAGATCAATAAAAGAAAACCACTCAAAGATAATTTAGAAAAGTTACTTAAATCTAACAAAAGATGTTAAGAAGTGAAATATGAAATGCAGTGTCATTAAAACCAGGGAAATGCCAGAAATATCCACTAGTGTCCTTCTTATTCAATATCATTTGAAAGGTGCTAGGTAATGTAACAAGAGAAGAAAGTGGAATGATCAGTATAAGCATCAATAGGAGAAGTATTTTCTTGGAAGATAAGTAGGAAGACTCAAGAACTAATAAGAAAATGTAGCAATTTCTTTAGCAATAAGATACATATATAAATAGATTTGTAGTTTCACTTTATGCCCAAAATGACAAGTTAGAAATAGAGACTAAAAGAAATTCATTTAACAGTGATAACAAAGTCCTTGAAGTGCATAGGCAGTAGGTTCCAGGATTTAAGTGGTGAAATTTTATGAAAGGAAAACTGCTAAGATGATTGCCCACTATTTTTGTCTTTATTCATACTGGTTAAATATAGAACAATCTCAACTGGACTGACAGTAACAGCAGTTACAAGGATAATGGAATTGTGAAGGTTTGCTTTAACATTTAGAAAAAAAATCAATAGAAGCCATGCTCTGATGGTGAAAAATATTTATTGAGGGCCTACTACATTGGAGATCATTCCACACATGTGCCAGGTCACTTGCCACTCATGTATTCTCTGAAATAGCACAGTGTGTGATTTGAATGTTGCACAGATACCATCATGAAATCTCATAGGAGTCTGCTTCTAGTGTTCTTCCTTGCTGCTGCTCCCACTGTGGAAGCTGCTGGAAGAGCCCTGAGGAATGGCTGAGGGTGCCAGCAGGTGGGGAAAAAGAGGGGCCTCCGTAGGGTGGAGCAGAATCTGCCAGGCTCTACCAGCCACTCTTCCACCTACCTGAGCAGCAGGAGCAACCCATGCTACTGTCTTCCTGTTACCAAACAAGGCCAAGAATCCAAGTCCAGGGCAATGTCCTCTGCCTCACCTGCCTGCATCCTACCGGTGGTCCAGTATTGCAAGAGACTGGGTCTTTAAAACCATTGAGAGTAGGGTGAGGCTAATAAACAAGTAGAAAGGCGCTGCTGTAACTTTGAAAATAAATAGCAAAAGTAAAAACCAACTTTATGAACCACTGCATGCCATCTGTTGGCCAACATGAAGTCACTACACATATTTATATTTCTTGTTGATCTAATCTATATTAGATAATATTCCAGGAACTAAGTCTATAGCATTGGAAAAAGAAAAAAAATATGTTTCTTTACATGTTTTATATTTTAGTACTATTTCTGACTTATTTTCCTGAGTCAGGTACTGTGCTAAGTGCTTTGCAGTTTTACACTTATTTAAACCCTTTGTAGTTACTGTTCTACCCGTTTTAGAAAGACACCAAGACAAAAACTGATTGAATGGTTAAGCCAAAGTCTCCATGGTGATGGGCCTCGAACTCAGACTGAGACAGTGGCTTCAGGACGTGTTTTCACTGACTGTACTTTAGAACTTGGAAATGAAAGACATGTTTCCGGAGGGTTCCTTCTCTGTTCCCAGGTATTGGGTCTGCAATCCCCAATTAAATTGACAAACACTCCAAACCAGTGAACATCATGTGTTTCTCTTCAGATTAACTATTGCTTTAGTTGCACCAACCACTATAATATATATTAACGTTGAGTAGCTTTAGGATGGGGAAAAAATTTACTTTGATTTGGTCAAAACTGACTAAGTGGTAGCATGACATATCTAAACTTGAAGGATAATGGAATTGTTGTACTTAACATGTTTAATAAACAGTGTATCTTAAATAATAGAATTGAAACAAACAAATAATAGAAGGTTAGCAATGATAAATTCTGGATATTTTTCTATCATTTAATTCCATATGGGTTTATTATAAGCGAAGTAGAAATATATTACAGAATTAAAAAAATAGAGTGGAGCAAAAAAAAAAAGGTAAAACCAAAGGCAACATAATTTTACCATTTTCAGAAAAACATTTACTATAATTGTCTATCATTCTAGTTTTTTCTACCTGAATTCATACACATCTATGTGCTTTTATCAAATTCATATATTTTATCTACTGTTTTGCAACTCAGCCTTTCAGTTTGTGATCCAGACTTTTCCATTGAAGCAACAGATTCTCATCTAAAACACCTAATCCATATTTACCGTTTTCCCTTTATCCCCAAAACAATTCTCTTAAATTGGATTTTCAAAGTGGAAATCCAATCCAGAATTGTATCTTCGACCTGGTTGTGATATCCATTAGGTTCCTTTGAATCCCTATCAGTACTTTTGTCCCCAACATTCACTACTGTACAACAGAAGTTGTCCTAAAGAATGTTCCCGTCTTCGTTTCCTTGGTTGCTTCTTTGTTGTGCCATTCATCTTGTTCTTTTCATCGCTGGCCCTCCCTGAATTTGCGACTGTGGCTTGATAAACCCCATTCTCCATGTGTTCTCAAATGCATAAGTGATGTCTTGTTATTTGGTAGCAGGGAGCATATAATATTTGTTTATTTATAAGTGACACTAAAAATGATTCCTGGATCAGACTTATGACAAACTAATGCTGTTTGTGTACAATTATGCATTTTTCCATTGTGACCAAAAAGTATCCTGTGTGATATTATTGAATACCAATGGATGTCTGGCTCTTCGTTAACCCTTCAATTTAATAGATCTAAATAACAATTGTTAACCATTATCTAAAAGAGTAATTTAACTGCATGTTGCAAAATAATTCTATCATTCTATTATCCCTCTACATTTGTAAACTGCTACTCCTCCCACTCCCTCACCGCCCCCAACCCCATAACTGTATTGGTTGACCCTGAGATAAAATTGCTACTTATAGGAAAAGCAAGAGAGAAACAGTGACTTCTTCCTGAGGACCTCGTAGGGTAGGTGGGTTGCACAGGTGAGGCAAAGGGCAGGCTCAGCTTCTTCCTCCAGAGAAACGATTCGATTCAAAAGCCTCCCAGGAAGATGATCTGTCTTGTCTTGGAGATATGACCATGCTAGCTACTACCCTATCTGGGTTTCTAAAATCATTAAGTTGTAATGCTACTGGTAAAAACAAAGGAATCTTCACTTATAGATCCATGTAGCATCTTTAAGCAGCATTAAGAAGTTGCCAGTCAAGGAAGGGGGAGCGGGAGGGAGGGGAAAAGATGAAGAGTTGATGTCATGGGCTCACATGGAAAAGAACTATTTTAAGAATGATGAGAGCAGCAGGTGTCCGAAGGTGCTTGACACAGTGTATGTATGTATGGACTGTGATAAGCATTGTATGAGCCCCCTATAAAATGATTTATTAATAAAAAAAATAAGTTGCCAGACAATTAAATGTCAAGGTGAGAGGTGATAGAACACCTACTGGGAAACGTGTTTCTCATTAGTGACATCAAGCATATTAGAAACTAATTCTCACCAACCAGCTCCCTGTGAAGCACACTTATTGTTTTTCTTGTAATAATGTCTGAACAAATAGAGAACTTTCACAATTGCTTTATCTTGAGTTTCATAAGCCCAGTGGGGTAAAGCCATTTAGTACTGGGTCTTCTAAATACCCAGAGACTTCAGAAAGTTCATGGAAACATTCCATTATCTTTCACTTCCAGTTTCCACCCACTTCTTGAAGCCCTTTTGTATATAAATAGTAAGTATCTAAGGTAATATGTATACTTTAATGCTAACGGAGAAAACATTTTGTTATCTTAAAAAAAATCTCTATAGACATTTATGACCTTTGTAATCAATGCCTCTTTTAAAAAACTAGGCTCTAGAGAGAGTTTGGGTTGGAAAAGGTCACCTATTTGCAATGAAATATTCTGCCAAGACTGTAAGTGTAATATACTAGACCTGAAATACAAGATATTTCACTGGACTAGAGGAGTTCCCTTTTTAGCTTTTTAGTTTAAATGAGACTTTATTAAGCAGATAACTATAAGAGATTTCTATTTCAGTATATTACATTGGTGAACTAAAACAATGTTTTATCAGTGTTTGAATTTTTAGAGTTTAAGGTCAGAAGTGAATATAAGGACAAGTTCTTTCTCCTCTCCTCATCCTTCTGTTTCCCTCCTCTCTCTCTAACTCTGTTAGAGATTGAGAGGGCAAAAGATCTTGAAAAGTTTTTCAGTCAAACTGAGCAAAACAGTCGTTCTCAAATTGGAGTCGTTTGCATTGTTGGAGGGGGGCCAATCTTAACAGACGCCGCATATCCATGAATGTGAGACAATTGTAGCACTAGAATAGTAAGATCCCTGGTGGCTGCAACTCAGACTGCAAATCTCATGGTCAGCAGTTCGAAACACCAGCAGCTCTGAGAGAAAAAGAGGAGGGTCTCTGCTCCTGTTAAGATTTATAGTCTCAGGAACCCAGAAGTGCATATCTACTCTGTCCACTCTGAATCAGGGTTTCCTGGATGACAGGAAGTCGTCTGGGGTCATAAGAGAATCCTGGGTGACGCAGTGAGTTATCACAGTGTTAGACTGCGGTGTGTAAGTGCCGCAGTGTGGCTACACCAGCTGCCCCTGTGACTTTCCTCCCACTAAACCTTAAAAAAAAAATCTCAGGAAATGAAATGTGCTTTTTGTCCTATCAGGAATTGACTCAATGGCAATGAGTTGGTTTTGTTTTGGACACATTAGGTTGTCACTTAATATTTTCTAAATTTTACTAAACTATCAGAGTTCGATCAAATCATCCAGTGTAAAGGAAAACACAGTCTCTGTGGTCTGGGAAGATTTAGGGGAAGAGGTGAGATTGGTGAGAAAGAAGGAGAAAGGGCAAACACATTTGAGAGGCAAGAAGCTGACACCTACCCAAGGACTGGAGCTTACTGCAGTCTGTAATAGACTTCCCTATCAGGCAAACACACGAGCTGAATTAGGTATAAGATTGCCAGATACAATACACTCCATTATATTTTGTATTTAGATAAAACGTGAAAAATGTAAAAAGTATATGTGTGCCCATGCAGTATTGGGCAAAGGAAATCTGGCAGCCATTTTTAGAGGACACATCTAGAAGACAATCAGACTATGGTCCTGTCAGATTGATTAGTACCACGAGCCATTCTCATGATGCAATTAGATCCCTACACGGATAAGACGGAGCTACTGTACATTCTTAGGTAAGTACAATGAAGAAATGTTACTTGAAGGAAAAATTGTGGAGACATGTAAATGTGAGCAGAAGGGTTTGTCACGGGGCTGGAGTTTGACATTTTTCGTCCAGCAGCAGAATGCAACCTGAAGGAAAATAGAAGTTTCTTATTTGTTTTAGAATAGCCAGCATCTAGGAGGACAACCAGCAGGTGGAGGTGTCCAAAACTGATGAGAGCAGAGGGAGGGTGTGGACTACAAGAACATCTTTAGAAATACTTCAATGAATGTAATGAAGTGAAAATATCAACATGACCAGTGACAAAGAAGACTTTCCCAGCACTTTCTGAATATGGGGTGCCAATCATTAGAGCTCTCTAGAGAGGTTTCATGGAGGAATCGGGACAAGAGAAGTTCCTGGGAGTTGAAAAGCAGAATTCAGAATAAAAGAGCTTCTTTACAACGCCCAGGCTAAATGCGGGTGTTCCTGTGAACGGCTCATGTACATGAGATTTGTGATATCATAATCTGTAGTTTGTCTTACTCTTTAGAGGAAGAATTTTGTACCTAAAAAATACTACAGAATTATTAGCAGGTCGGATAAGTAGCAGTCATCTGTCCATCACTTTGTCTGTGCAGCTTTGCTTTTATGGGGTCATCCTTATGTGAACTGATTTAGGAAAACACACTTCTGGATTTCTTTATTGCAAATGCATAGTAATATCTTTATTACAGTTTCTAAATAGTTATTGCTTCTACAGGGATTATGTCCATTGTACACTGAGTTAAAAAATGAAAATTTACAGATAGGTAGTTCTAATCAAATGAGTATTTAAAAGATATCTATGAAAAAATCTATGTAAAATATAGTTATTTGATAAGGGAAGGATCCTAATTTCCAGTTCTCTACATATTAATTAAGTAATTTCAGAACATATGAATATTACATGTGTTAGGCACTAGGTAGAGATCTCCCTCTCCGAGAGTATCTATCTTCACAAGGAAGAAAGAGAAAGAAGGGCAGAACTGGACCTGGTACCCTCCATGTCATCTGTGAGAGTAAGCTGTGAACTCCCCAGAAGAGTCTGTGGCTAATTCTTCCTCCGGGAACCCATGGGAGACTTCATAGATCTAATGACAAACCATTAGAAAAGAATAGTAGTTTTCTAGAAGGAAAACATGTAGTAGGGAGTTTACAAGAGTGGGAAAAACCCAAACAAACAAAAAAGAGGAGTGGGCAATAGTGGTGGGAGATACGATAGGAAAAGAAGACCCTAAAACACCTTCGTGAATGTATCCCTCAGACAGTGAGGAGTGGTAAGCAGAGGGCATCCAATGAATCGGTTACAGAAAAACAGCTGGCTTCTTTGTGGAGGCTGCAGATTAGGGAAGGGCAAGCTGGGAGAAAAGAGTTCACTCAGAAGATCTTGCCCTGATTCCTTAGGGAAGTGGCGCATGGTGGAAACAGGTCCATGTGGCATTTAGGAGAAAGAATTGGTGAGGTTGGATTTAGGTGTCTGAGGAAAGAAGAATAAGTCAACAATAAATTTCAGAATTCTGGCTTGAAGAACAGAAAAGGATTTCCCTGCCCTTCATTTCGATGTGGAACGCAGACAGTGGGCTGTATAGCCTGTGGAAGAGGAGAGTATATGGGTAAGCAGAACTAGACTTCTTTTTTTAAGACCCCAAAGAGTGAAAAGTCGAGGAAGATATACTTTATCTTCAAATCTGGGCACCTCATAAAGGTCAGACTCCTAGGAAGGCTGTAGCAGTGTATTGTGTCGGTGGTCCTCTTGTTCTTCTTTTGAGGCAAGGGAATACAAACACCTCAGTGTGGAGTCCAGTGTTCCCTGTGTGACTCTGAGCACACGAACGTAAGATGTTTGCATTCGTTCCTCACCCATAAAATGGGGGAACAAATTGCCACCTGTCCTATTATGTTGTTGGATGGACTGATGAGATAAACTGGTGTAAAATGCTTAGAACAGTGTCTGGTAAAAGAGACTGAATTCAGAAAAAGTAGTGCTCAAATATTAAGCCTGTATGCAATTGACTAGGTTTCATACTGATATTGATTTGAGATGTTTCTTCAAAAGGTAAGCACAGGAAAATCTTTTGACTCATTTGCCTAATTTGATGAGGTGTAATTATCAGAGATGACTTAGATTTGGGGGTTACTTTTCTATTAAAAATGTGTTACAGACAGTATTACCTTCAGAGTGCAGGAATTGATCTCTCTAAAATAATAAAGCCTCACTTTTCAGTGGTAGTTTATTTATTAATTTAGAGCTGCAGAGTAGTCTAGTGATCTATTTCTATAAAATGTGACAACTATCATCTAATGGGGCATTTAGATTATAACTTGGAAATCAGTAGTAAGTTAGATTATGTTGCCATGTTCTATTCAGGTAAAAGATGTTTGTTTCTCTCTGTTACCGGTTTATCATACTGTCTTGCACACTTCAATTAGGGGGGAAAGTTCAACTGGAAGTGAGAGCTTGGTTACCTGTCTGATTGTCAGAACACAGACTGCCAGACTTCGATTACTGCTGCTAGTTACCTTACCTGGGATCACAACTGTACCACGACTGACTCTTTCCCAAACTAGAGAGTGGATACACTCCCCAAGAAGGATGCTGCACGCCAGGACAGCAGTTCCAGCTCCTCAGCCCCTGCCTTGAAAGACTGTCTGCTGCTGGAAGATTTGCAGCACCTCAGGAAGCCTGTGTAGGATCTCCAGGAATCTGAATTGCCTCAATGGCAGTGGGTTGGGTTTGGCTTGACATTGATATAAATACATCCTTCTAACAGGCATGGGGGAAAAAAATCTTCACAAATAGAAACTACCCGGAGCCCCCACGTGCCCTGTAGTTAACTGGCTACGTGGAAATGGACTCCGTTGTCCCAGTAATCAACACTCTTTACGCAAGCAGAAAGTGCTAGAATGAAAGGGGAATGTTTAACTTAGCTTCTTTTTGGTTCCCACCCCCCTTATACCAAAAAGAAGGGGTGGGGTGCGTGGATTGAACTCGTAAGAAACAGAGTGAGAGAGCAACAGCACCAGCAACTTCACCCTGACGGTTGGGAATATCTAGTATGCCAT
>PVJH01000075.1:0-515147 GCA_004026705.1 Nesogale talazaci
AGTTATGAGATGCTCTTCCTTTTTCAGGTGTGCCTGTATTGCAATGAAACTTCCTCTTAAGACTGCCTTTGCTGTGTCCCATAAGTTTTGGTATGTCGTGCTTTCATTCTCATTGGTTTCTAGAAATTTTTTAATTTCCTCTCTGATCTGGGCCAGCACACATTCCTTTTGCAATAGAGAATTATTCATTCTCCAACTACTTTCTCTAGTTCTCCTTACCTTCCTTTTGTTGATTTCCAACATAATGGCAGAGTGGTCTGAGAGTGAGTTCTGTATGATATCAATATGCTTACATTTATGTAGATTCTCCTTATGTCCCAGTACGTAGTCTATCTTCAAAAAACTTCCATGTGGGCCTAAGAAGAATGTGAAATGCTTTTCCTTTGGATGAAAGACCCTGTAGATATCTACCAAGCCAAACTGTCTAATTGTAGTCTTTAGATCTCTCACCTTCTTGTTGAGTTTCTTTCCCTGTGATCTGTCCTTCTCAGAGAGTGGTGTGTTGAAGTCACCCACTATAATTGTTGAGGCTATAATTTCTTTTTTCATCATATGATGTGTCTGGTTTACATGTTCTGCACATCTCTCATTCGGGGAATATATATTTAAGATGCTTATTGCATCATTGTCTACCCTTCCCTTAAGCATTATATAGTGTCCTTCTTTGTCTCTTATTGTGATTTGCACTTTGAGGTCAATTTTATCTGATATTAGGATTGCTACTCCAGCTTTTTTGGAATTGCTGTTTGCTTGGTATATTTTTCTCCAGCCTTTGATTCTCCGTATATTTTTTCTGTGATCTTAAGTTGTGTCTCCTGTATGCAGCAGATTGAGGGGGTATATTTTCTAAGCCAGTCTATTAATTTCTGTCTCTTAAGGCCTGAGTTCAATCCATTAATATTTAGGGTTATTACATCTATCTGTGCACTCTGTGTTGTCATTTTATCACTCTTGGATTGGAAGTTTTTCTATTTCCATAGGTTGTTTCAATATATGTTTGTGGTTCATTCTTGCCTTTCTTCCATCTCTAAGCCAGGGTTATCATGGGGGCTGTTATCCCTTTGACTGTTTTTGGGTAGATTCATTCTGCGTGTGTTGGGTCGCTGTTGTTGTTCTTCTCCCAGTGGGTTGTTGAGAATCTTTTGTAGGACTGGGTTCCTTTTGGCATATTCTCTGAGATTTTCTTACTTCTCCACCAATTTTGATAGATAATTTGGCTGGATAGAGTATTCTTGGGTTTGCATCATGTTCCTGCAATTTTCGGAATATGCTGCTCCACTCTCTCCTCTTCTTCATAGTTTCTGTTGATAGGTCCGAGCATATTCTTATCTGTTTGCCTTTATCTGTGATTGCCCTTTTTTCCATAACCGCTCTCATATTTTTTTCTTTTTCTTCATAATTGGATAATTTAACAACTATATGTCTTGGTGTTTTCTTCTTGGGGTTTAGTCTAGTTGGTGTTCTTTCTGCCTCCTGTATGGTTATATGGCTTTCATTCATTAAGCTAGGGAAGTTTTCCTCTAAGCATTCCCTCACTATTTTGGATGTTGGTTTTCTTGATGCCTCATCCTCCGGCAGACTGATAATCCTAATGTTGTTTCTTTTCATAGTATCAGCCAAGCATCTAATATTTTCTTCTGCTTCTCTCATAGACTTGTTAGATTTTTTCTCCCACTTATTAATTTCTACTTGTGAGTCCTCTAGGTCATTTGTCCTGTTTTCTGCCTCCTCCATTCTCTGACCGAAATCTGAGAGCTTACTATTAGTTTTTGTTAGCTCACTCTTTAGTTCTTGGATTTTCCTTTGGTGCATGGCCTTTATCTCCTGTATCAATTCTTCTTTCTTCTTTAATGCATCGCTCAAGAGCTGCATACGTGTTAGTAACATCTTGAAGATTTCTTTCTGTGGTTGATCACTCTCCGCATTTTCTATGACTGCTGTTAGGTCCAGCTGATCTTCTTGCATCGGATCCAGTTTCTCTTTTCTTGATACTGTGGAAGCTGCTAGCTGTTTTTGTTTGATTTATTCTTATTAGGTGGCATTTTCCTTGGTGTTTTGTGGCCCTGGGGTCTCTCTTTGGGAGGCTAGTCTTATATTATAGCTTCCCTCAGGAACTGTTTGCAGCTAGGCCTTGCAGATCTGATGGAGTATGTTGGCTGAGCAGGGGAGTGGGTTTAGGGGATGGGGTGGGAATTGGGTGGTCTATTCCTGGCTACGGGCGCTTGGGACAGATAGGTGGGAAAAAGTCCTCTGGTACTCTGGGGTGGGGAGGACTGGCTGGCTGTTTACCCAGGAGACAATGTAAAGCAGACCTCTCTGTCGCGGGGCTTGGGCAGGCGCGCTGAACCAGCAGCGTCTGTGAGGAGCGCCAGCGACTGTGGGGAGTGCAGGTGTTCCTTCAGCTCCTGTTAGAAAGTGTGGCCCAGGTGGGCAGGCTTGGGGATGGCTTGATCTTATCCTGGGCAGTGGTGGCGCCCTTAAGGTGCGCCTGGGCGTGGGCCTCCGGGGTGGGGGAGGGGCTGGCCCTCTGTTGTGCTGGGGACACAGGAGTCCCTGGAGGTGGGGAGCGAGAGGTGTGGGTCTACGTGGAGTGTCCCCTGGGCACCTTGGGGTGGGGAGGACTGGTCAGCGATTGCGCGCGCGGGCGCTGATTAACTGCAGGTCCCAGTTCTCAGGGCCACAGAGAAGTTTCTTCCGTGTGGGTTTTGTTGCTTCTGAGCTAGATGGATGCTGGTTTATCTTTCTTTTTACTGTGCCCTTTGTTATTGTTTTTATTGTTTCTGGTTGATTTTACAGTTTATAAACAGAGATGCATAGAGACAACTGATGCAATGAGTTTCGGAAAGGGAACTTAGGGAGATGAGGAAAAATGGGGAACAAACAATGAATGCAGGATGTGGCAAAGAGCATTAGAACTGCTTTTAACAAGGAACAACTGTGGCATTCATGTGCTTATGCTAATTTTATGATTTAAATGTAGGGGTGGAGTCTAGCCTGTTAATCTGGAGATAGCCATTGAGTAGCCAATGAGGCCTCTGTGTGGGCATGGCTTTCTCCTGATTCATCTGGGAAATCACGCAATATTTCCCTCGTAAAGATGAGAAGCTATCTTCCTGAGTGCTTGGGAGTTAGTCTCAGAGACGATGGATCACGGACAAGACAAGCTGGCAGCGTTTGAAAAGCTGGAGGAGCCGCTCGAGAGACCACACGGCTTTTACCTGATGGGGCCAGAACTCTGAAACTGGAGGCGGCCACATGGAGACCTCTGCCATCGATGAGTTGCTTCTGCCACCACGGGATGCTGTTGATGGACCCTGAGCCCTGGAAGCGAGGAGCCATTTGGAGACCCCTGCCAGTGCCGGGATTCTGCACCCACTGCCCTGTGACTTCATGAGTTGGAAGGAGACTTTATAGACTGATTTCAGGTGTATGGGTTAATATTGGACTTATGACTTTGAACTGGACTGGGCTAGGATGATTTCTCAATGTCCTGTTCCCCTTGTATATAAACCTTTTCCTCATATCCATATGCATGTCTATGAAATTTGTTCCTCTAGCCTACCCAGACTAACCCAACAACTATTTTAAAAAGCAATTTAATTATGGAAGTGTATGATATGTGAATATTTTATCAAGGAAACCACTTTCAATAAAAGTTATAAAGTTTAACCTATGGTTACCATGGGAAGAGTTTTTGCCTAGGAGCACTGAATTTATGTTGATTGTGGTGGAATAATTTGGAAAAGGATATCAATAATTGTACAACAGAGAGAGTATAACCAACAGTACTGAATTATACCTGTAGAAGTTGTTGAATTGGAGAATATTTTATGGTGCATATTTTTTCACAATTAAAAAAGTAATTACATGAATAACAATGAGTACAGAGAAAAAGAAAATGTTCTTAAATTGGTTGTGGCAATGATCATAAAACTCCTTTCATAAAATCATTGAACTGTTGAATTGCATGATATGTGCATGAAGTGCCAATAAAACTGTTGGGGGAAAAAGGATGCATTTTCAGGTCAAACCTGAAAATCTCCTTTTAGTTGTCCTGTTGAATTTTTATAAGAAATAAGCATTGGAAAATTTATTCTTGGCATAACATAACCAATGTAAACAAAAATATGTAGAGGAGTGGAAGAAATGATAAATTAATGATTTCTTTGATGAGAATCTGAGTGTTTACCAATAGGTTTATTAGATGGTTAGTGACTCCCACCAGAAAATTCACAAGCCAACAGAAGATGCAAAACAAACAAATAGATGAGCAAGAAAGGATTTTATTAGCAATAGTCACAAAGAGATCAGAAATTTCAGTTTTCTGGTAAAGACACAAGAGAATCCCAGTAGATGAGAGAGAGAGAGACAGAGAGAGAGAGAGAGACCTCCATGTCTGTTACCCACTAGGGGGAAATCATAATTATGATAATGAATCATAAAGAAAACATAGATTGTGCATAAGGAGGTATGAGAATAAAGCATATATAATATATCTATATAAGATTAACCTTTATCTCACATATTCCCCTTTGACATTTTCATGCCTAAAATTATACTTTATTTATCAGAAAAATCCACTTATATGGTGCACCTTGTTCTCTGTCAAAGTGTAATCATGTAGTTTTGCTATTATACTACTCCTTATTTCTTTTTTATTCTAACCCTGATTTCTGAAAGAGTTCATTATGGAGGTAGTTATTTGGAGAGAAGTACATTTTTCCATATCAACCTTGTCATTTGTAATTTTCATGTTTTTTATTTTTGTCTCCCTAAAATATATGTCAGTTTTTCTTGGTCATAATTCTCAGTAGTTTAGCAGTTATGCAATGACTCCATGTGGCAGTCGGTGTTCTAACCTCGTAATGTGTGATAGTACTAAACCTGTTAAAGCCTTGCAATTATGAAAGAACTGATGTACTAAGACAGTATTTTTGTTTAGAGCAATATAAAAAATACAATTAAATTCATGAGGCAATTGGTCTATATAAACTTCAGTCCATTAAAACACCTATCAAATTTAACAACCTTGTCTATTTGAAGAAAAATTTGGCCTCATTGTCAGGCCCATATTTTACTCAAAGATTACAACAATTGTTTTTACCTTGACTGCAAGGTAAGCAAAAAGTATACAAAGATCTATTTTAAGTGGATTCCTATTCATGACAATCTCGTGTTGCAATAGTGCTTCATATGTTTTTCAAGCCTGTGACTCTTGGAAGCAAATAGACAAGCATTTCTTATGAGAATTATCCGCAAAGCTACTAAAATCTACAGTTAGTCAGCAAATATAGAACCTTTGTGTCAGTCATAAAACAGAATTGGGAATTATTTGTTAATCTGCTAGGGGATTTGAGCAGGAAGTGAGGGACCATGGAGACTTCAAAGAGTACCCAGGACAGAGAAATGCAAGAGGTAGGAAGCAATGTGAGGGACTAGTGAGAACTTCCCTTCTCAGACAGCAGTTTCCCTCTAAAGAATTGAAGGAGGGGACCTCTGCATAGTAGGAATGGCAGGGACTACTTGTCAGAGCTAAGCTAAGCTTCTCATCTGAAAGATGTTCCTTTCAAAGTACATTTATAATTCAGGGATTACTGCATGAGTAACAGGAGGCAAATTGTGTCAAATAAGTGTTTAGGTAAAAAAACTTCATTCCCAATAGAATTCAGTTTGTTATGACTTCTAGTTAATATGTGATTAAATGCAAATATTAAATTTTACACCAAACATTTTCTTCATATCGCTTGACCACAAAGTGCCTCACAGTCTCATTGATAGAAAATTAGAATTGTAAGCATCTCTGCATACTGATACTCTTTTCTATTCTTTAGGTACTCTTATTTCTACTTTAAATAAAAATATGTAGAGGAAAATATGAAACTGCTAACTTAGGACATTTAACTGTCACTCCTCTAAAAGTTTCTTCTCCTTTTGATCTACTATATACGGCTCTCATTAATCGCAAAAATGGTTTCTTATTATCTTGCTGCCTGTTCAAGGTACTATATAACATAGCTCTGTTTAATTATCAAATTTTATTTAACATTAAAGCTGGACACAATTGGTGATTACTTATAGAAATTTCCTTGGTATTCCACAAAAAAGTACTCAACAATTTTCTTATCCTGGAACTTAGTTGGTGCCTATCTGTTTTGTTACCTTCACATATTGTGGCAGAATCAGAATTGTTTTAAGGGTTCTACTCAAATTTCACCAAGCCTGTTCATTATTATTGCATACAGCATTCTAATTTCTCTTCTAATTTCATACATTTCTGCATCATGCATAACAAAACTAAAATTCTGTTATGTTGTTGATTCCATCTCATGGGGATCTAAGAAGACAATGAACTTCTCCATATGATTTTCAAGACTGTAGTTCTTTATCCCAGAAGGTTTCCTTATCTATTCCCCTTGAAACAACTGACGAGTTTAACCACTGCCACTTTGGTTAGCAGCTTAAGTATTTAGCTCGTTATTCCACCTCATACCACACACATGCACAGCCTTTGTAGTGGCTTCTCTTTAAAGTGCATAATGGGGATCCCTCCTCAACTCTGATCAAAGTTCCTTATTATATAATGCTCTTTTCAATGCTAGATATTAAATTCTTCCTAAATATTTATTTTAATTATTCCACTTGTCTAATAGACTTCTTAATTAATTGATTTTTGTTCTATTACTTCTAAGATATTGATATTCTGCTGAAATCGAGTGTCACAGCAACTTAGGAGCCATGCATCACTATAGTTCTAGCATAAATTTATCTCAAAAGTTTATGGGTTTAACTTATTTAAAAGAAATTATCGAAAGACAGGGTCCCTTTTTGAGATTTTTGTGAATTTTTATGACATCCTGTTTTGGAGGCAGTGTGACAACCCGGGGAGTTCAATAGATGAATTCACTTCATTTGTGAATATTGCAACATATTTGGTTTCTAAAAACTTTATATTTTTGAGAGCTCACAGAATGACCTTTTCCATCCAACAATTTTTGCACACTTTGATTTGTGACATTGACTTCAATCCTCACCATGTAACAGTGCTCTTCATACTCCTCCACAGGGCTTACTATTTCCCTTGGCCCTACTTTCCCATACTGTCACAGATAGGTTATTGTGCCAACCTGGCCAATAACATGTGGGGTTAATAGAATTTCAGTTTGATTGGAGAGCAAAGAGATAAATGGCTTAACAAGCCCTCCCTCTCTGTCTCTTGCTCGCTGGAAATTGGACCGGTGTGCAGCTGCAAGTTCTCTGCCTCAACTTGTGGGTTACAGTACACATGGAACTGCCAACCAGTGGATTGTGCTGCTAGAGCTGAGGTTCCTTCAAGTCCTATTGGTGTCTACAGTGCTTGAACTTGGGGTTCTCAGATCCTGGTGTCTTTCTGATTGTTGGTGGCCCATCCAGTTGTTTGCTGCTGGTGGCCAGACTGGCTATATTGCCTGAGAGAAGACTCTGCTGTCTTCTTTCTTGATCTTGGACCCAGAGGTCCTTGTGAGTTGAAGGACTCCCAATATATTAACTGTTTCATGGAAGTGAGTTAAAATTAGCCCTCTTTATTGTTGCATGGACGAATTAGCTAAAATATTCCTTTGAGCTGTTTATATCTACCCTTATATATGTATACATATTAATCATAAGTCTCCTGCTTTTGTTTTTTTAGAGAACCATGTCTAACACACATCACTAGCAATAGTCTGATCTTTATCATAGAAAATTCTGCTCTTTAAATCTCCTATGCTTAGCTTTTTTTTAAAGGTGTGAGTAGCTCCCTGGGGTTATTATTTACAATTGAGACTTATATTTCACCTTAAGTTTCTACCACAGGTCAAGTTCAGTTCTAAGATTGAAGGCTGTCTAAGGGTCAAAATCTTGGGATTTCATGAGACAGTATTAGGCCAATAATCTTGGCGTTTTTATGATTTGAAGTTTCATTTAGGATTGTTCTCCCTTCCTATTCATGGCCTATTATGCTACCTTCCATGATACTCAGCAGTAGTGGTGTGGAAACATCTAGTTTTGCTGATCTGAGAAACATCAAAGACTGGAGTTTACATGATTTATTATTTCCTGGGTTAATTGTGTCTTGAGTCTTTGTTTTCTTCATGCTTCTTTTTCTAGGTGTGCAGAGACCAAAAGTTGTACTTTGCATTGTTAATCAAAAGCTTCTGTGATGTCAGTTATTACTCACCAAAATAGAAAGCAGAACATTGCCTTTGTGAACTATGTTTATGACATACTAAATTGAATGTTTTCATTTCAGTAATTATTAGACAAGGTGAGCAAGGCTTTTTGTATATATGTGTGCGCTTATATATATATTCAAATATATATGTTTATATGAATGTATCCACCACTTGTCTGTCAGTTTGTCATACTGTGGTGGCTTGTGTGTTGCTGTGATCCTGGAAACTATCACTGATATTTGAAATGCCAGCAGGTCAGCTAAAGCGAACAGGTTTCAATGTATTTTCCAGACAAAAATCAGACAACAAAGAAGGAATCAACTCTGCCTAGATTTGTAACATTGTCAGAAACTGAAGGTTTAATTAATGGAAGAAGAACAGTGCTGGAAAATGGGGCCCTCAATTCAGAGGGCACACAAGATATAAGTGAGGAGGAACTGATTCCTTGCATTCAGTCAACTGTGGTGATGTGAATAGGGTGAAGATTGTAGAAGATAATCCTTTGAAATCTTCATTAGCTGATGGGGCACAACTCAAGAGAAGAAGAAACAGGTGCAAAAATCAACTAATTATGGGAACTTGCTATGTGTGAAGTAGAAATCTCAGAAAATTGGAATTGATCAAAAATGAAAAGGAATGCATACACATCGATATCCTCATCAATAGTGAAGTGAAATAGTGTGATACTGGTCATTTGAATCAGAAATAAAATCCACTGTACTTGTGGGAAGAGATGATCGAGAAGCTAAATATTAGCAGATTAAGCCAGGTTAAAGGCTGACTGTGGAACAGACTATCAGTTGCTCACATGGAAGTTCAAGATAAAATTGAGGAACATTTTAAAAATTCTATGATAGCCAATATATGACATTGATTCCATCCCACCTGTGGTAGTTAGCACACTCTCTTTTCAATTTGAGAGTTAAGAGTGAAGAGGTGGAATTTAGCTTGTCAATCAGTTTGTAGCTTGATGACCTCATTTGGAGAAGCTAAGGAGATAAATAGCTCATTGGAGGTGGGACAAATGCCGAGTCCCTGTGAGACATTCCTGTGGACAGGGCAAATGAAGCTACAGTAAAGCGCTGGAGCTGACTGAGCCATATGGAGACCCCTGGTAGTGCTGAGATGCTTTTACTGCCAATGGATCCACAAAACTTTCCACTCACTAACCTGTGATCTTCCTGTATTCAGCATCGTTCCATGTGTTGTTTGAGTTTGAAGAGGAATTTATAGATTGATATTGGACAGATGGGCTAACAGATTTGACACATTGGACACTAATGATAGAAGACTCAATGAGCTGTGGAAAGACATTAAGAACATTATTCACAAAGAAAATAAAAGGTAATTAAAAGCCAGGAAATAAAGAAAAGATCAAATTGAATATAAGAAGAAACTCTGAATCTTGGTCTTAATCATAGTTAAATCAAATGGAAGAAATGATGAAATCAAAGAGCTAAACAGACAATTTGAAAGGGCAGCTCATGAAGACAAAATCAAATATTATAATGTAATATGAAACGACCTAGAATTAGAAAACCATAAAGGGAGAGATCATTCAGCATACATTAAACTGAAAGAACCCACAAAAAATTAAACCTCGAGTAGCAAAATTGAAAGATTTGATACTGAATGATGCAGAAAACATCAAAAGAAGATGGAAACTATACACTTTCACTGTACCAAACAGATATAGTAGACATTCCAACATTTCAGGAGATTGCTTATGAGCAAGAACCAATAGTGCTGAAGGTTCAAGCTCTACTGAATGCCTTTTCCAAGCACAAGGCAACCTTGGTGAAATACCAACTGAAATGTTTCACCAAGCTAATGAAGCATGGTAAGTACTAACGACTAGAAACTTTGGATGAGAGCTCCTTGGCCAACTGACTAGAAGAGATCCATATTTGTACTCATTCCGAGGAAATGTGATGCAACAGCTGTAGAGCGATATCATTGATATCACATGCCAATAAAAATGTCCTGAAGATTCCCCCAAAACAGTTGTAGCAGTATGTTTTTAGGGAGCTGCCAGAGAGGTTTATGCAGGATTCCAAAGAGGACATGGAACAAGGGATATCATTGCTGATTGTCAGATAAATTTTGGCTCAAGGGACTGAGCCCCGGTGGGGTAGTGGTTGTGCGCGGGACTGTGGCCCACTGGGACGGAGGTTCAATTCCATCATTGGGGCTGGGCCTCCTACTCCTACCACCGGAGAGCAGTGATGCCCCCCTTCCAAAAAAAAAGTTCGCTCAAATCAGAGAATACCAGAAAGATATTTAATTTTGTTTTATTATGTTAAGGCATTGGATAGTGTGAACCCTAACAGATTATGAATAAACATAAGAATAATAGGAATTCCAAAATAGTTCATTGTGCTCATGAACATCCTATACATGGATCAAGATGGGGAATACTACATGTTTTAAAAACAAGAAAGAGGTGTGTATGAGTTTCATGTTTTCCCTATGCTTGTTCTTAGGGAACTGTATTCTTAGCAAATAATCACAGAACCTGGATTATATGAATAAGAATATGACATCAGGATAGAGCAAGACATATTAATAACCTGTGATATGCAGATGAAACAAAATTGCTGGCTGACAGTGAGGAGGACTTGAAGCACTTGCTGATGAAGATCAAGATTGTAGCCTTCAGTGTGGCTTACACCTCACAGATGACCAAATTCTTCACAACTGCACTTATATACAACATCATGATAAAAAATGGTGAGGAGGTTAAAGCTGTAAAGAAGTTTGTCTTTATTTAATCCACAATCAGTTCTCACGGAATCAACAGTCAAGAGATCAAAAGATGAGCTGCATTAGGTAAATCTGCTGCACAGGATCGCATAAAAGTATTGAAAAAACAATGTTACTTTGAGGCCTAATGGGTCCCTGATTCAAGCACTAGTCTTCAAAGTTACCTAATATACATGTGAAAGTTGGACACTGAAGAAGGAAGAGTCAAGAAGAATTTATGAATTTCAGTAGTGGTATTGAATAGGAATAGTGAAAGTACCACGGCCTGGTTAAAGGACAAATCCATCTGCTTTTGAAGAAATATGGTCAGAATATCCCTTACATGCCAGGAAAGTGAGGTAAGTCCTATAGACTGTGGGCATCAAGAGAAGGATAACATGTTTGCTAAAGTAGAGGGGCAGTTAAGAGGAAGTAGGCCCTCAAAGAGCTGGACTCACGCTAGGGCTAAAACAATGGGGGCAAGCATAGGAGCAATTGTGAGGATGGAACAACAAAGCTCTGGCAGTGTTAGTTGTATTATGTATGAGGTCATTCTGAGCTCAAATGAGCTCGTGGGCTTTTAGCAACAGCCACGTTAATAACACATGCATACCTACAAGGGTATGGTGCAAACAGGAAAGTAGGCTATAGAAATTCATTTTACAGATTCTGTAATCTCTCAGCCAAACCCAAACCCAAACTCACTGCCAGTCTTCATTCCAACTCATAGCACCTCTATTGTAGAGGGTAGAACTGCCTCTGTGGGTACAACTTTTAAATCCAATTTTATCGGCACTGAATGCACATATTGCACAATTCAATAATTCAATCATAGCAAGAAGAGTTGTACAATCAGTATCACAATCAAATTTAGAACATTTTGTTTCCTCCCCCACACACACCCATGGTTAAATCACTTTTGAAATGAGTTATGTAATCACCATCATTTCTAGTGCTCCTTCTCACCTCCCACATACACTGCTTGTTCCCCCCAACCCTTCTTATCTCCGCCCTTCTGTACCTCCTCTATAGACCCTTACAACAGTTCTTATATCTATGCATCTACTACTGTGCTTCCCAAACTGGAAACCCCAACAGAAACAATGAAAGCAGAAACAAAATAAAGTGATAAGGCTAAAATAATAATAACAAGATGAAAATACAAATAGTGAATAAGAAAGAGAAGATCACAGTGAATATTTAAAAGGTGAGGGAAGAAAATTTTATCACGGAATTCGCAAGAAATATTTGCTAGTATCTCAGTTTGGTTCAAAGGGAAGCCAACTGGCCAAGTACCAAGTTCGATCCAGTATAATCAGGATTGCAATGTTCTCTACCTGTATGTAAAACTATTCAAGACCCTTGCGTGTGGCTGGTGTGGAATCTTCCTCTGGCTTAATCGGGCTAGATACTCTGCAAATGGGTTTGAGGCCTCCATTATCACCTTCTACAAATTGTGTGTTTGCAATTTAGTCTCTAATATGTTTCCTTTTGTCATATTTGAATTTTGTCACTGACATCTTTTGATCACATAACCTGGTGTGCTTCCTGTATCTGGACTTAGTTGACTCCTTGCTTAGATGGCTAGACATTTTTTAATGGGAGTAGAAACCTCATTTTTTTCAGAGGAGTGGCCTGTGATTTTGAAGTGAAGATTTCACAGTTAGTAGTCCATTACTTAACCACTAGCCTACCAGGGTTCCTATAGCAGCTAACAAATTTCTATAACTTTATAAGAAGGAGTTACATATCATATGAATACATTTCAGTTTAACATTTTAAAATATCAAAAATGGCATGTAAAAAAGCTAACAACTGTTAGTGTTCTTGTGTGACTGAGATAATGTTTCACTGCCCCATTTATGTTGTAATGGCAAAAAATTTGGTTGAATAACAGTTTTAACCTTTTTAATAGTCGAATATATTTAACAATAGCAGCCAATACTAGACATTATATTTCCTAAGGCAGAAACCATGCACCTACTCTTAAGAGGTGATCTAAGATAATATTTAAAGAAATTTTTGTCTCTTAAACCCATAATTCTATTATATGTTATTATTTTTTAAGTTTTAGCTATAGAGAAACTTTTCACTGAAAGGGAATAAATGCATTGTTTTTCTTGAATATTTAGATTCATGAGATTCTCTGGGGTTCATTTATTGATGTACCAGCTAGTAGGGAAGATGGATAATAATTAAAGATACTTAGGTATTTAGATCACTCCCCAATGTTAGATGATTTGAAATATATGGGACAACATCCTTATTTGAGTCTTGTGACTAAAGAGAAAGGTAACATGCCTGGTGGTGGGCATAGCAACATTCTCCCAACACTACCCTATAAGCAGTGAACTTGAGACCATAGTCACCAAAGTTCACATCAGTTTGATCCAGCTCCTACAGTACCATGCCATTATTAAAATAAACTATATTATAATCAATGACAGTGCAAGGGAAACAATATCAACATCAATCCTCCTAATTATAGTGAAAGAGAATTTATACTTGAAAAAATAATTGGTATGCAATAAAATCACTATCTTTCAATGAGAGTGTTCTTTAGGTGAGGTTCTCATTTTGTTGGAGGAGGTTGATAATGGTGAAGTGTGGGAGGGAGGTTGGGGGGTTTGCATTTAAATAGCAAGCAATCCTAAGCCCAAAGTTAGTAAGTGCAATATAGAACTCCCAGTATTTTCATGACTTATCTCCTCACCTGAGTCAAAGAAATGAGCTCTTAAGAAATTTCTGAACTTATCTCCCCTTTTGAAGAAGTCACGGATATCCACAGGACCCAGTATCCCCTCATCATGTTAAAGCAGTGTGGATAATCACCACTTGATGAGACCCAACAACCTTGGCTGCTAAGAGCAGGCCAAACAAATGGGATAGGTCTGTTCTATTTACTACATTAACCTTGCAGTGATGCAACACTGCATGTCACATGATTGATGGTTTTGTTGCTGCTACTGTGTTATGTTGGGGGTTACTTTCCCTAATCTTAACTAAACAACCAAATCAGGCCCGTTTTTCCTACAAAAAACCCTTGAGGATCTTTCTCATCTTGAAAAGGGAGAGATTGCAATCTAAATAGAACTCAAAATTCATAAATAAGGGGATATCAGGGTTAAGATGATGAAATGAGTTGGCAGTTTTGTCCCAAACTGAAAGACCCATAGGCTTTGGGTGAAATAATGTGGGATACAACATTCCATTGACAAGTAAGAGTGGAGATGGGCTTTCATTGTAAAAACAGAGAAGGTTCATGGTGGAGAAGAATTTTTGTGGATTCCTAGTTTTACTGAAAATGAAACAAGAAGAAAGTGAAGACAGCAGTAGGTCTAAGCTATGATGGTTTTGATTTTTTATTAGACCAAGGTGGACTTGCAGGTTATTCAGGGAAATCTGGGCCTTCCTGAAGTTTAGGAATTTCTTTAGACTTGTTCTCCAGAAAAGGTGGTTTTAAAAGAAACTTTTTGTGAAAATCATAATTATTCTGAGAAGGGTTTCCATTCTTGATTTACTTCTTGCTTCTCCATTCTTGCTTCTCTGTGGGGCCGTTCTTCTTACCAGTAGGTTCCCTGAGCACACAGCCAGGAGAAGGTAATCTAGTGTGAGTCAATCAAATAATTGTGGGCACTAATATCAGTCTTAAAAATGAAATAGGATTTAGGGTCATATTTGCTTATAAATAACCTAAATAGGATTTAGGGTCATATTTGCCTATAAATAACCAAAGTTTTGCAAACACATCCCAAGTTCTTGTATTTCGTTTTCGCCTTGATTGTATTATAAATTTTAAGAACTACCGGCAGGAATTTGAAAATAAAAACTCAGTGATAACTGACAAAGTCAAAATGATTTTATTTATACTGAAGTTTAGCAAGTACATTTTAACAAAGGTGTATTTTAACTTAATATATATAATAGACTAAAGAAACAATACATGTAAGTTTCTAGTTTCTAACACACTACTGCATTTTTTTTCTTTAAAGACAAAAAGCCAAGCTGAAATGAACACAAAAAAACATGAGTTTTTGTAACGTTACTGGTTGATCTAGTGCAAGAACAATGGTTACATCATTGCTTTGAAATGCACACGCACATTATTTTTCTAACATAATAAATATAATATCAATTGGACATTGGCTTCAGTAAAGAAAGCTTTGCTGATTAAGACAATTGAAATAACTCCATGTCGGACAGTATCAGAGACTCACTGGAATCACAGGCCTCTTCATTTATGTAATGCCAGCAAGGACCTTTCAGGCCGAATAAAATTGTTGTGCTAAACAGTGATAGTTACCTCCTTTAAAAGAAAGAAAAAAAGTTAGTGCTTCTGAGGAACAATACTGATATGTGTTAAAAGTAGAAAACTTCTATCTTCAGAAACCTAAACCAATCTGACAGGTCTGATTTAGAATTTGTACAATTTATACTTCTGAGAATGTCTATAAATTAATCTGTGATTTTACAAAGATGCTTCAACTTTCCTACTATATAGCTTCTGTTCTCCTCTCAGCTATGGAGACATCAAAGTCTGATAGGACATCTAGAAATAAGCTTTAATGTTTATAGTTATCTCTATTGTCAGCTTTCTGTTTGTATATAATAGTGCATTTGATGTCCCTATGACTAACCAAAATAAAGACAAAGGAGTATCTGATCATGATCTAGGACAATAACTGCTTTGTACATTTAGAATTTACTTTCCCAGCTTAATCCTGAGACAATGTATACTACATGAAGAAAGACTATTTCTGAGTATCATTTTAATCTGTGTGTTTGATCAAACCGGTATAAATATCAATGTCATAAAAAAGTCATGTCATCCTTCCTATTTGTTACCTTGAGTTGATTCTGACTCATAGTGCCTGTTGAGGACAGAGTACAGCTATCCAATAGGGTTTGCAAGGTGGTAAATCTTTAATGAAGCAGACTGCCACATCTTTCTTCCATGCACCAGATGGTGGGATCCAACCACCAACCTTTTCATTAGCTGGGCAGTGCTGAGCAACTGTACCACTTGGGATTCTTACCTTATCAGGAGTTATATAATACTTATTGACGTGGTGAAGAATTATAATTGGAATTTTTATTCTACTTCATTGACTTTGACATTGCTCTTCTTTATACCCTTGGCTTACAAATCAATTTGCTTTTCTTATTGATTTTTGCTCACAAAAGGAGAACTAAGAAATGAAGTATGAATGGATCAGTACAAATCTACCACTGTTGGTTGAAGAATATTTAAAGTCCATCTTTGTGAGTCAAGCATATTATCACTAGTATAGAAGTGAGAGTACGCTAGTATTTCTGGACTAAGACACGTAGTCTAAAGTATTTATTCTGGTCAGGGTTTAACATCACGAGGAGGAAAATATCCCTCATTTATAACGTGTTTAAAACCCTGTACATAGCAGTTTGGGAATATATATTCATTCTATGTAAAACATAAAGTGGTCACTCGGTGAAAATTTATGGATAACACAGAAAAAATACAATGCATTAATATAACAGAAGAAAATAGGGTGGGTCTATATTATCAGACTAACTTTATTAAGGATTCATGCCAACAAGACATTTTACAAAGGAGTCCACATAATTCATCTTAACTTTTCCAGAAACTAGAGGAAAATAAACCTTGAGTCATAGGAAACTGTCCTGCAGTTTGTTACACTGGAGAAATGCTTAGCCTCATTTGTGAAGTTTGAGGACATTTATTCTGAAGAAATTGATCAGAGAAGTGGTCTCTTCTCCAGTTCACCTTATCTTTTGGAATACACAGCCTAAATGTCAGAAGAGAGCTCTTCCACACCAAATGACAGTCATTTCACCATTACTTAAATTTAGACAGTACAATTGAAGCTTCAATCATGCAGTACAAATTGTGAACATTGAAAAAATGACAGCAGAGGCAAAAAATAATATCTCTTAAATAAAAAGCATATACCCCATACACTAATCAGTGGGACTAAAATATCATTTGTTCTTTAGAAAAATGCAAATTCTGAATGATCTCCCTTCTACATTGTTCAAATATTTATTGTCTTTATGCAAAGATACAAACATATGTACCCATACCCTTAATTTACTGTGCTTGTATACAAGGTCTATTAGGAACAATGTCCCCAAGAATTCAAAAATTCAAAAGGCAAATGTTAGAAGAAATTTATTAATATGAATCCAGTTTTTCTATCTAGAATAAAATAGAGATTTAATAGTATTAAAACTTTTCTCCTAGTTTGGAAAACAGTAATAAAATGGGATCTTGTGTAGGATATGGTATGATGTTGACACTTACTGTCTAACTGCTTTTCAGGTGCTAATACTAAGTGATCATAAGGAAGGGCCTTGTAATGATCTGCTAATTGACACTGCCCTTGGAACGATCTCAAATTTTGCCACATTTCAATTTCAAAATGCATTTCAGCTACAATTTGGGCGATTTATCATTTAGTGGTGGCTGTCAAGGCAAACTCCTAGATAAAAGAAAAACATCTGGAACTGTAAACAGACAAGAGTAGTTGGTGAATTTTAATCCAAATCTGGTGTGCTCACTTCATTAGGCATAGAAATCAGCTAACTGGTAATTGAATGGTCATGTTTTAAGAGGGCTGGCACTTGAGTTCTAAACCGAGATGATCTCATATGCATTCTGGAGGTGAACATGATTAAAGATTAGGAAGAGCAATGAAAAATAGCATCTCCACACAAGTATAAGAGAGCTTGGAAACTTGCAAGGCTGATACATGCTGGCATTTGGAAAAGCTGCCTAAAGTTACTGCCTTACAGCTTACCATATAAGCAAAAAGGATCACTTGACAATGCAAATATGACCATTTAAAAATTAAAACCAAAGATTCATAAGTCTGCTTTAGCACAACACTGCCTGACATCACCATACCTTATTACGTAAGTCTGGCACGTCCCCTTCTACGCATGCGATGTGCTCTACTTTAAAGGGCCACAGCTGCCTATTCCCTATAAAAATACATGAGACTTGCCTTCTATGGTAAATAAAAGGGCTTCAAACTGTGAAAAAAAATCTTTATCTTTTAAATTGCATATTTCACAGACTTTTTGACACTACCTTATATATCTGAAGAGTATGTGAAATAATAAGCTGAGAACAAGGGTTAAAAAGAAGGTAAACATATGTGGACAGGTCAGATGAAAACTTAGAATTTCTAATAGTTCAAATAAAGTAAATTAAACAAATTATTGTAAAATTATACTTCTCCATTTAAGTGACTTAGTTTTTTTTAAGAAAAATGTTCAATTTCCCGTGTAGTTTAATATAGGATACATTTGACTGCAAAATCATGAGGTGTTTGATGTCATATTTTCCCACCACATTATTATTAAGTTCAGATAGCAATATATTTCCATTTGATTTGTCTTAGTCTTCCTGTATGACTAATCTCTAATTGAGTATTATTTTAATGAATTGGGTTAAAACAGCAAAACTACTAAGTAGATTTTCTATAGTCTGTCAAGAGCACTAAAATCTAAATTTCTGTGCCATGGAAGACACAGCAAAAAATCCCAGTATGGACACAGAAAATAAATTATTGGAGAATGGGTAACAACTCAGTGGCCCTTTGGTATAGATGTGTGAGCTTTTGTCATATCAATAGCTAATTCAAAGGGAGATGTAAACATTACATAATTTTTGGTTTTATATAAATTTGTTTTAAATTTTGCTTTTTGTAAGGAAGAATCATTGGGGAATATTAAATATTTCTTGTCACTAGAATACCATTTTACACATTGTATTTCTAGTAAATTCCCAGGAGGCGTGGAAATGATGGTGGCAGGCATTTACCACCAGCCAATAGCCAGATCTATACTAGTTAGCAATAAAAAATATTTGAGGTTACTTCCTGGGGAATTCAGGCCATTTGAGTCCTAGAAATTTGGACATCTCCAGCTTGTCTACACCAGAAGGTGAGCAGTAGAAAATATCTACAGTGTAACTGACTTATATCTGCCATTCTTCATTTCTATGTCTTATATTTGTTATTCTGTTTGTTTGCTGGTAGCTTCGTAATCATTGAGGAAACTTTGGGACACAGGAGTGGAGAAAACAGAAAACAATAAAAAAAGTATTTTTAGCAAATTAGACATCTGTTTTTATCATTGCCTTTTGACTTATAAGGACCATGCTAATAGAGTGTACATGATTTGCTCCACCATAAACAAATCAAGAAAAGAACAAGATGTGACAAAACCTAGAAACTAGAGTTCCCTGTATTCCCAAGAATACCACAGATACAATAAGACTGTAAAGGGATTGCTTTCTGAGAGTTGAACTACTCAGTTTCAGAAAGCAGTGATAATAAATGTTGAATATAATAATTTATCAGTCTTAATTCCTGTTAAGTCCCAGATCAGCCAAATATAAGGCTATTTCATAGTAATTATGGTTAAAAATGAGAGTATGAATTCAATTTCTCTCACAGAATTAATTTAGATGTACCATGTTATCTGTCTTAAAAATTCTTGCAACTGCTATCCCCACTAGGATTCTGTGTGGATGTATGTGATAATGTTTGTGAAGCACTATGAACTTATTGGGGGAAAAGAGGTTATAAAAGTATAAAGTATCATGTTCAATCATTATTATAATCTCATAAAAACATATGAAGTCCATTCTCTAAAACATTTTTCCCTACACGTGCGCTATTTATCAGTGATGAACAAATAGACATCGAAGGGTCTATGTTTTAAGAATTTGAGTTTGAAAGCTAAAGAATCACAACACTAGACATGTAGATTACTGCTCTAGCACTCTATCCGTGCTTATGATCACTTGGTGTTCCGGCGTCAGTGTTCAGGCTGCACAGAAAAAACAATAAGACCTGGTCAAAATCTGAGTCTCATTATTTAAAAAATAAAACTATCAAAGATAAGCAAAGCTTTCTGTTTACAGTACTGTGCTATTTAATCTCATCATCTAGGAGTGATATTGTCAATATAAAAATAGTGTGAGTGAAGTTCCCAAACTCTGCAGTAGTCTTATGAGCACTTTGAAAATTTTCTCTGGCTCTGTAAACCTGCTGTGAAATGAAAGACAAGTTTACTAATAGCAAAGCATTCAGAAAGAGTATTTTTCCTCCACATTGTAAAACATGAGTAAAGATCTACATAGTTGTCTGGGAATCACGTTTGTTGTTGGGGGTTGTGTTTCGATGTCTCCTCTGTCCTTTCTTGATCAGATGATTATTCAAAAATCGTGCTCATTTTTCTATCAAAAATAAAAACTAAAAAGAAGTATTTTCATAAAGATTTAGAAGTTTTCATTTATATCTAGAATAAAACCCATTTATGGTTTTCCCTACTGAGGGCTCATGCTTTCTTTCATGTGCTTCTTCACCACTTGCTCATTTGTGTAAACAAAAGGACTTCCTTAAGAATAAACAGGCTTCATCACTAGCATAGTTTAGACTTTTGACTTTTTCTTTTGAGGAGCTAATTTGTTCTGGAGCTAATGGTCATATATTATAAGTGACTTCTGCTAAAAAGGAAGTGTCACATTTTCTTTTTGTTGCTTAATTAATAAAGAATCCCTAAAGTTCATATGAGCATTATATTATATAGCACTAAATAAGATCCCATCTGAAAAGTCATGTTTTTTATAACCTTGTAAAGGGAGAGACAAAATGATGTTCTGGCTAATAATCCATATAATTATTAATATCAATTAAAATAAAATGTATATTTGTTTTAACTATACTTCTTAACTTGTGGGAAACTTGCTCAGAATGTTACCTTCTCAATCAAATATGTAGAAATAGCAAAGGTTAGTTTGGGGCTCCCTTCAGATATTATTTTACTGGAATAAATATGGAGCTACTAATTTGACAATAAGAAAAGTGGACTATTGAAGGATAGAGACAGGAAATACAATACCGTAACATGTGACTGCTCTTTGTATAGAGAAGGGTTTGGGGGGGGTACTTTTTCAGAATAGTATAATACTTATCCTTAGAATCTGGTATTTTTAAAAAATTTGAGAGTCTGGAGTGTGGACAGCAGGGAAGTGGTTAAAGGGGCACAGCTCACAGAGTACAATATGGAAAAGTAATAACAATATGTATGTTATTAAGGGTTCATGGAAGAAGGGAAGTGAGGAAGGAGGGGAAATATGGGGAGCTGGAACTGGGGGCCTAAGTGGAGGGAGAATGTTTCTGGAGTGATGATGGCAACAGGTGTGCAGATGGGGTATGTATGCAATTGACGTGTGTGTTGATTGTGATGGGAGTTGTATGAGCCATCAATGAAATGATTCATTAAAAATAAGAGGGGGAAAGAGGAGCTTATACCAAGAGTTCAAGTAGAAAATATTTGTAAATGAAAATGGCAACATGTCTTCATATATGCTTGATACAAATGTTACATTGAATGTTATAAGAGCTGTAAGACCCCCCCGAATAAAATTGTTAAAAATAATGTGTATATAAATAAACAAGCTTGGTGTTAGAATCCCCCGCCCCCCAAAAAACTGAGAGTCTTTGAAAACATTTGTTACATGCCTCTATTAGTCCAACATTTTTAGACCTATAAAGTAATCAAAACAAAGACTCATAGAGACAATCATTTCTAGGTGAATGGTAACATATTGGAGTACCAATCTCCCTTACTCACTTTTCTATGTTTGAAATGAATTTATTTTCCACTACAAACTCAAAGTCAATTTCCTTCTCCTTTTTAACCCATTCAAGTCACTATTACTTACCTTTAACTCACTCTATTTTTGTGAATTAATTTTTAAGACACTCTTTTCCTTATACCCTAGTTCTCATGATATCCACCTTAAAATGGGAGGATACATATTCACTTCTCACAAGGGGATAAAGTGTAGGAATAGTTTCCATAACTATATATTTAAGAGCATATACTTTAGAGAAATATTGTGTATCAATTACATATTTAATACTTCATTCCAGTTAAAAATCTACATTTGTATTCATAATTGCTAATTTTATGGGTAATCACATTGTATAAGGCATAAGAATAATGTCTTAATGGGAGAGTATGGGCCCTGATATTAATGAACAGCATGAATTAAGCACAATCTTACCTACTTTACTAAAAGAAAGGCATACAAAGCTGAATGACTTCTCAGAGTTGGTAGCTAACTGGGCTAGCTTATCAATAAATGATAACCCTGAGTATCAGATCAGTGCTTTCCTACCACTTTACTGTGCATCCTAGTATAAAATGTCAAAAAAAAAGTACGTGGATCCCATATAAAACCAACCAAAGTCACTGCCTTCTTGTTGATACCAACTTAGAAGTACTTAGATCCTCCTTGTCAGGAGGAAGAAAAAAGGTCATGGAAAGAGTACTCAGTGAAATCCTCCAAACCCAAATCACTGTCATCCAGTCAAGGCTGACTCCTCGAGACCTCTGAGGCTTTCTAAGCCTGCAACTTTATGGGAGTAGAAAGCCCTGTCTTTCTCCCATACATCTCCTGATGGACTTGAACTGCCCACCATGCTGAAGCATCGCAGCCCACCATGCAACCACTACACCATCAGGGTTCCTGAAATGAAAATTAGTATTGATAGAACACAGATATGTCAACAGCCATAATAAGTACACGTTCCATTGGTGGTAGAAGTATGGATAGACATATTCATGTTTTTCTTGTAGATAATGCTGTGACAAAAATTATTTTATTGATGATATTTCTATACTACTTCTCTTGAGAAACTAATATCTTATTACTCACTTTTATCTAACACCCCTAAGAATATAAGATACAAAATATGTGTGATAATCATGCCCAAAATTTCATTGAGAGCTTTGTATAGACCATCCATAGAGAAATTAGCCCATGAATCAGAATTGACTCTAGGGTTGTGAAAAAGTGTGAAAAGCTTTAACTGTATAGTTGTGATTCTTTGAACAAGTAGTGATTACTCCTTGTGTTTATTTAGCTAATAGGAAAAATAAAATTCTTGCTGGGAGCGCTGGTGGAAAAATTTTCTTGTGTTGAGTTGAGATCTGCAAGGTTAGCTGTTTGAAACACCAGTGGGGCTTCCCACTCCCTTTTTACCATCACTGAAACTCACAATTCTATCCGGTCCTTTTGGGTCACTCTCTGTCAGCATGGACTCGATGGCAGTGTTTTTAATAGAGCCCTTGATATCAAGAGAATGAAAATATGGAGAAAAAGAAAACTGGAATGGAACAATATTAGTTTATATAATGTTCAAGAAAACCTCTAACATTTCCTAAAGAAAGTTGATATGCAATTACAAGAAACTTAAGATTTTATTAGCTTTCTGTTGCAAATTTTAATTCACTCATTACCGTATTGTTTCCCATATATGATGAGTTCAACATACAGTTTACTTGTTTTATTATCTTAAAGAAAACCAAAGCAGTTACATATTCATGAAAGAATAAGGAAGAAACACTTGCTTTTAAAAGTAATATTTTAAAAAGGTAATAAAACTCTTTAGATTAACCAAATAATTATTTGCATTATTGAGAGAAAGTAGGTTTTAGTTAATTTGAAACATTAAATGTGGAGGAGTGTTAACAGACTAGAGAACTTCAAGTAGGTCTGTGTAAAAGTCTTAAGATTTTTATTCTTAAACATATTAATTTTAAAAATGAATATGCTACATAACTACTATCAATGAGGAGGAAGCTCTCTGAGCAAATAAAACTCTGCTAATGGGGGCTGAGCCCTGGTGGTGTAGTGGTTGTGCGCGGGACTGCGGCCCACTGGGACAGAGGTTCAATTCCAGCCGTGGGGCTGGGCCTCCTACTCCCACCACCGGAGAGCAGTGATGCCCCCCCAAAAAAACAAAACAAAACAAAAAAACTCTGCTAATGTCCCACAGTAAGGGTTCCCAGACTTAAAGTAGCTAATTCCAGCTGTATTACAATCTTATTCTTTTTTTTGTGGGCATCAGTGCCCCCTGGTCGGAGTGGGAGGCCCAGCCTTGCTCCTGGAGAGCTGCTGCTGGATATGAACTGCCAACCCTGTGGGCTGCAGTCCCGCACACAACAACTACGCCACCGGGGCTCAGCCCTAAAATCTTGTTCTGAAAGGGTTGCAACCCAAGATATTTTCTCTTAACATAGTTAGAAAAATCTCTTGCAAAATGTACTTAGCCTAAGGTACTTTACTTAGTGCAGTCTCTATGGACTTTTTATAACTTCCACATAAGCAGACAGGTTGGATGTAAATGTCACCTAAGAGGGCCTGGAAATTCTGAGATCTTCTCTAATTTACTTGACTGTTGCTGAAGACAAGTTAGTGCCTGCTATCTAATCAATGAAGGCACCCTCCAATTGATCCAATGAACCTTACTGTTCTGTGTGCTTGCTCATGGTCAACAGTTGTTACCTGCAGTTACCCTGGAATCTGAGTTAATGTAAACTATCTAGAGAGGGTAAGCCGAAGTGTAAATTCCAAATCAAAGGTGTATATTTTCTATGCATTCAGGTTTCAAATAGGACACCACAAAGATAATCTGTTTTGCACAGTTGGGGTCTCCTAAACAAAATCTTCTCTTTCTCTGACTTGCAGTGGGTAATTTGCCTGCACTACAGAGTAAACTACCAGCATTTCAGATGATAAGGTTATCTGGGTCTAGCTAGAAAAATGAAAGTTTTTCTTGTTATTTCCATTTCAGTTATCCTGCACAAGTCTGAATAGAATTCACAGAAAATAGATGCGCGGCGTTTGTGTAACTTATATCTGTGCAAAGTCCAATATCATAAGTGATCATTAGATGGTACTTGGTTAGACTATTTTTGTTAGTTACCGAGAGAAAGTATTTTGTATGGGTTGGTACTATGGCATATAGCAGGCGTAGGGAACCTATTGTTCTTCCAAAGGTTATTTAAATATTTATAAAATCATTTGCAAGTCATAGTGGACAAACATCTCATTAACTCACCCCTAATATGATAGCTGGAAGTGCTTCTGTTTGGTGAGGCAGTGAGGTGTTACTTAATATTGATGATTTCGTGGGTTTTACATAGTCCAAGGGTCAGATGTCCCCCAACCCTGGTGTAGTCAAATACCTTAGAGAGTTGTAAACCCTGATCATAGTTAGGGAATACTACATGGAGTCCAAGAGAGTAAAGAGTGAGAAGTTAGGGTTTTGTGAGAGGGTCTTCTAAATAACTACTTAGTTTTTTGGTCTCCTAAATAACTTTATAACTATTAACTCACAGGCTCTATAATTACTTACAAAATGCAGAACTATACTACACAATAATACTGCTAATATATGTCTAAGTAAGGCATGATGTTCTTTATGCCTTTTTGTTTCCACTATACCATGTTTACGTTATGAATTCTTCATTCTTAGAGGGATGAACATCTTGACACAGAATCCTAGCACAGTCATGTAGCAGCCATAGGTCATAACTGTTTTAGAGTTGTGTTCCAATGACATTAGAACTACTCACTTGGGTTTCTGAGACTCTAATTCTTCACTGGAGTAGAAAGCATCGTTTCCCCCAGCAGAGCAACTGTTGGTTTTGAACTGCTGACCTTTAAGTAATAGCTCATAATGTAACCCACTACAACAGCATGAGTCAGAATGGACTTGATGACAGTGAGTTGTTCTTTAGATTTTCTTTTTACAGTGATAGAATTTGAATTCAAGTGTTAGGATGAAGTGAATCCCACACTTTAAAAATGAATGCTGTATATAAAAAGAGGATGGGGGATAAAAATATTAAGTGTTTTTCTGAATTAAATGAAACAATTCTTCTTATATCAATTAAAAGACATGGTAGTGAGTTCTTCCTGTAGATTTAAAAATGCTGAATAAAAGAGCAAGCTATTTGGGCTTAGTCTCAAGAGCTGTGCAGAGGTATCACTATAATTCCATCTTTAATGTGCTAGAACTAGAGCTGCAATTATTGTCTTAGATCTATAGATTACAATTTACAGAAATATCATAACTAATGTAACAACCTGATTCTGCTTATTGCAATTATGCTAGCAATGCAATGCTATAAATGAAACAAGATAGCACCAACACAACCACCACCACAACAAAATGAAGTGGAAACAACGCATAACTAAGTGGTCCAAGGCATGTTATGCCAAACAGGTGCTAAACAATTTAAGAGAAAAGCACGTCGTTGTGAAATTTTGTTTCATGCTCTAGAGAAATTCTGCAGAAACTGTTGTAAGTTTGAATACAGATTTTAAGGAAAGCACTATTGGGACAAAGCTCAAGTATATGAAAAAAAACCACCCTGGAATATAGATCGATGACAAACCTTGCTCTGGACATTGAACAACTTCTTAAATAGACCAAAATGTTGATTCCCAGTGCATTTGGTGTTCATTCCATTAGCTCAGACTGCTAATTACGCTTCCTATTTAGGGGTTCTGAAAAGATTTCTTGACAGTGTGTGACCAAAAAAAGGCCTGATTGTGGCAGACTGAGGACAGATTTTTCCACGATGGCAATGCCCCTGCTCCCACAGCCATCTCAATGAGGCAGTTTTGGCAAAAACTGCACACATCTCTTGCCCCATGTAGCTTACTCCCCTGACCTCATTCTGTGTGCCTTCTTTTTGTTTCTGCAATTGAAGAGCGTCATGAAAGGACAGCAATTTGATGATGTTGAAGATGTGAATAAAATAAAAAAGCGTGGGCTGAGCCACGGTGCTGTAGTCATTGCAGAACTGTAGCCCACTGGGTTGGTGGTTCAAAATCGAGCAGCAGCCCTCCAGGAGCAAGGTTGGGCCACCTACTCCCACCAGAGAGCAGAGATGCCCTACCCCAAAAATTATTTTAAAAATTTTAAAAATGAAAAAGCGTGGCCCATTTATCCAACCAAACGAATGCGTTTTGAAAATGTTTCCAAAAATGGAATTGCAGATTTGACAAATATATTAAGTGTAATGGAGAGTATTTTGAAGGTGATGAGGCTGCTTGTTTGTTTTAAAATGCGTGGCTTTGAAAATGTTTCCTCTTTGGGGGGATACCCCTTATATATCTATCATTACAATAGAAGATATAGATGTGAACAATATTAATGGTTGATGAAGGTGGAGGAATAATTGGTATTTGAAACACCAAGATGTGAATGCAACACATAGGCATGAAACAGGGACTCAGTAGAGAGGTCTGAGGGGCTGGTACCAATCCAAAGTATGTGGACAGGCGCCACTCCCGCCAGAAGAATTTACTTGAGAGGATAGCACTGAAGCTATAGCTCAGGGAGAGGGATATGTCTGATCAGAGAACAGGGGAGCAAATGAAGGGGGAAGAAGAGAGACTGGACCACATCCTATCTCACCAAGCCTTGAGGACGATATCTCCACTGAGAGCAACCAATGTATATATAGGACTATATGAATGGTCCCATTATGAGACAAGACATCCCTCACTGACCCATATACCTATGGGGAAAAACACTGGAGACACAGTGGGGGGATTGCACCCGATCTGACCCCACAATACCAAGGCAAGATGCCAAGGGTATACAACAGAACAGCAAGGGGGTCAGGGAATACCAAATATAGAATTTGGGGCTATGGCATGACACCACATCAGATTCTACTGGGAAACACTCCTAAAGGTCAAATAACAGACCTTAAACAAGCTTTTCTCTCTTTTTTCTCATATTTTTGTTGTTGTTATTGTCGTTTTGTTTTATTTTGATGTTCTGTTTTTCTCTGTCTTGTTTTGTGCATGCTGCTATTTCTGCAGGTCTATTTAGATAAAATAGTCAAGGTAAAAAATCTGGAGGAGAAAACAACAAGACCGACTTTTCCAGGGGGGCATGGAAGAGGAAGGGGTAGGGGAAAGTTAGTGGTGTTAGCAAATGCTGGACAAGGGAACACCATGTTATCTAAAATCAGTGGCGGGGAGGGTGCAAGAGGCCTAGTGAGGCTTGATCAAGGGCAATGTAACAGAGAGGAATTACTGAAACCCTAATGAAGGCTGAGCATGATAGTGGGACAAGAGGAAAATAAAAGGAAATAGAAGAAAGAATTAGGAGGGAAAGGACGTTTATACAGTCTAAGTATAGGCATGTTCATATGTAAATATATTTATGTGATGATGGGCAAATTGATCTATGTGAAAATATTTATGGGTTTAGTATTTAGATAGCAGATGGACATTGGGCCTTCAATTAAGTACTCCCTCAACACAAAAACACTTCTCTACTAAATTGGAATTCCTTGATGCTCACCTTTCCGATATGATCACTGAAGACAAGGTGGATGTATAAGGAAATAATGGTGATGAAAGATGATGGTGCCTGGCTATCAAAATAAATAGTGTCTGAGGTCTTAAAGATTTGAAGATAAAAAGCAGCCATCTAACTGAGAAACAACAGGTCTACATGGGAGTAGTGTACATATCATTGTGAATGAGAGGGAGTGTAAGCAGAGAGGGGGCCCATAGGCCATCTGTAGGCAACTGGACATTCCCTTATAGGAAGGTTGTGGGGAGGAGACATGCCATTCAAGGTGCAGTGTACCAGCGATAAAACACAACTTTTGCCTAGTTCTTTAATGCTCCCACCCACACCAATTATCATGATTCCAGTACTACCTTACAAATCTGGTTAGACTAGAGGATGTATACTGATACCGATATGAACTGCAAACACGGGATCCAGGATAGATGAAACCCTAGGATTAGTGGTGACAGTGTCGATCCGGGAAGGTGGAAGGAAGGTGTTGTAGAATGGGGGAATCAATAACAAGGGACTGCATATAAATCCCTCTCTGGGGGGAGGACAAAATAAAAGTGGGTGAAGGGAGATCTTGGACAGTGTAAGACATGGCAAAATAATAATGATTTATAAATTATCAAGGGTTCATGAGGAAGGGGATGTGGGAAGGGAGGGGAAATGACGAGCTGACACCAAGGGCTCAAGTAGAAACAAATGTTTTCAGAATGATGATGGCAATAAATGTACAAATGTGCTTGACACAATGGATGGATGGATGGATTGTGATAAGAGTTGTATAACTCCTCAATAAAATGATTATAAAAAATAGTCAGTAGAAAAAAATACAGAAACTCTGCTGTACTTTTTCTTTACCTTAAGGAATTCCTGGTAGTGTATTGGTTAAATGCTGTACTGCGGTCTATATGGTACAGATATGAACTGTGTGAAACCACCAGACGATCTCTGGGAGAAAGACAGGGATTTCTACTCATCTATACAGTTAGTCTCAGAAACCCACAGGGGACTCACTATGAATCAGTTTTGACTCAATGGCAGTGAATTTTTTAGTGAGTTACTCTGTCTTGGCCTATGATGTATATGGCCTGGGGTCTACTGGGTTGCTTGTTAGTCCGCGAACTGCAAGGTCAGCAGTTGACTCTTTTCTTGCTATTACCATCATATTTCATTGTATTCTTTTTAATTATTCATGACAACAATCTTGTCCCAACTGTGGTTATTTTTTGAGGTATTTCTTAAGATATTTGCAAGAATGATGTTATAGGTCACTAAGCTCGCAGCTATTAGAGAAGAGATCATAAAGGCTAACAAAAGTTAAAATTGACTTTAGAGAAGATACAGGATTATACCTAGCCATCTATTTTTCATATTGTAGCTACACCAGGTAATATTTAGAGGAAGTCATACATTTTCTATTGTAGCATAGGCATGGTGTATTCTCTGAATTAGATTTCACATTCTTTCTGAACAAATATGTAAATAAGGGGATAAGAAGTTAAGTAGGTTTATATTTTGCATCAATTTTCAGTTTACTTTGGACCTACAGGTTAAATTTAACATCTACTAGGATGGCAGTGAAAAAATAGAAAAAAAAATATTTAGGATTCCAACTATGCGTGGGAAAATGTTTAAACAGAAACACTCCAGTGTTAGTCATCATGTATCTTTGACAAACATGTAGCAAAGAAACAAATATAAAAGCTATTCAGTGATTGACATTCTTGCAAAAGAAATTCTTAGACTTTTTCCCCCCACTCCCTCAAATAATTTGCAGTTGCAGAAGTAGGAGCAATGTGTCCTTGTACTTTATGGTGTTATCTCTTCTGGACCCTTTTAAAAATTCTTATTATAGGAAAGCCAGCTCATGAAGGCTGTTGTCTATTTTGTAACATTTAAAAGATTCATATTCAAGATTTATTTTAATTGTTATTGAGATGACGGTATTATTCTTTCATATTTAATAAATATGCACTCTCAACTATACTTTTAGCCTCTAACAATGAAATATCACCATACAAAAGTTAACTAAGGTATAAAGATGCGAAAGCAGAAATCTCTCTGCGATCATAAAATGATGTTATTTTCTGTTCAGCAGTTCCTGTTACTGCGGTTCATGCTAATTAATTAACGGAACTGTTGTTGTAATGTGCACACAGGGACTCCACGGCCCTGAGAGGGCTTTGAGGTCTCCAAGTGGAGCTCAGTCAATCTGGGCATGGGTAATCAAATGTAATGAAATCACTTGTCAGTGCTAAGCTTGCAAAAACTGTGAAGTTTGACGAGGGAGTAAAAGGATTATAATTAGATTTCCAATAGGATAATAACTAAATGGCAGAATGCCGTAAAGAGAAAATATTACTTTGTTAGCTAATGGTACTGCTGTTCAGGTTTAGTTTTTTATCAGTGCACTTGTAGTTGTGCTAATTTAATATGCATTTGTCAGCAAAAATGTACTACATAAATGATACTTGAATGTCATTTGCAAAAATCATTGATCTGATAGTGCACTTAATGACACCCAGTATGTTTATTTTATGTGAAACGGAGATCATTTGATGAGATGGTCGATGTGCTGTCTTGCAGGCCTCGACTTGAGTTATGGAAATCTTAATGGGAGAATATTAGTATACATACATCACAGAATTCTTCATTTTAAAGTTATAGTGGACACAGTCAACAGAGTAAGCACGTGCTCATTGTTTGATCACCTGAACATAAACAGAAGCTTTTTTCAGAGACTTTGAAAATATGAAGCATACAGATATCCTTTTATTGAAAGGTGGTTTCTGTATATTATCTTCCCCATTAGACAACATTGGAAGAGTAAAATATGTGACATGATTAGATCCATTATACATCTAGATCTATTAAATAATTATGCATGTGTATTAGAATCCTAATAAAGTAGTTTTTCTTACTAAAATCTATGTAGAAATCAGCATAAAAGTGAATATCACGTTCTTGCTACTAGTGGTGGCCATGTAACATTTTTAAGGCCCCTGTTAACCCACTTCTAGAACTCTCAATAGTGGAGCTACTTGAATTTCCAGTAGAGAGCACTAGATGAGTAATAGATTTTTTTACCTGACCGAGCTACTGACAGCAGAAAGAGGAAGGGAATTGTTTCTTGTGATGCAGAAAAGTTTTAGAAGTGACATTCGATTGCCATATATTAAGTGATCTTCACAAATAAATGAAATAATCACCAAAGTTGACAATTAAGGGAGATGGTAAAAACAGAATTCCATCAAAATAACTCACAAAAGTAAATAGCTACATAACACAAGAGAAAAATAAGTAGGAAAATGGAAAATGGTTGCCAATCTTAAATTATCTTTTTCTAAGCAGTATAGTCTTTTTGAGCTTCACAGATTAATATAAAAGTAATATTTTAGTTGAGTACATGGCAAATAATAAACATAATTATTGAACTGATCTAAGACAATTATTTGACTTTAGTGGTCTGATTAACTACCTTTAAAATCAGTCCTAATAGTATGTTCAAACACTTATCCTTGGTGATGTAGTAGGTAAGGAGTTGGGCTGCTAACCAAGAGTTCAGCAGTTCAAATCCACCAGCCTTAGGAGGAAGAGAAGGCATTGTACTCCTATAAAGAGGTAATATATAAAGAAACCCCAGGGTCAATTCGTTTCTCTCCTTGGAAACCCACAGGAGTAATTCTCTCTTTTATACAGTCATTATGGAAGTGAGTTTTTGTTGTTGTTGCTGCTGTTGGATCTCCTTGGCTAGGTGTATACACTTTATTGTTTGAAAAAAACACCCATTCTCCTAACATTAAATTGTGATTTTACTATCATGTGAATGCAACATATTCACAATAGAATTCCAAAGATCAGTGATGGGGGCTTTAGCATTCATAGTGCTTAAATTCTGTGCTAAGATAGGGAATAGATGCGTGCTTTCTCATTTTTTTCCCATTTACCAAGTATGTTCTCTGGTGAAATCTAGTATGTAATTCAATTATGGGTTATTATCTACTATAGTTTAATGAATATGGAAATGTTCATCATGAATATGAAACAATTTTATTTATAATCGGTAAAAAAATAAATGTAAGTTCTCTTGCTATAAAATAAATTCCTTCTCCGTCATTTCTCAAAAAATCTTAAACTAGTTATCCTTGAAAGATATGGAAGTGGAAAAAATAATTTTTTCTGTTTAGTCAGAAAAATACTAATAGAATTTGTTATAACTATATTTATGAAAAAATCAAGTAACTTCTTCCTTGACAAAAATGAGTTAATATGCACAAACCATTTTTGTAACAATTTATAAAAATGATTAAATTTAAGTTAAACATATAATAAAAGTATATTTTTTATATCAACCAACTCATTTCCCAAGAATTAGATATCTTCTACCTATTTGTGAGAAGACAAAGTAACTCTAAGACAGCCATAAACTTTGTATAAACTTGAGAAAGATGCTATTACTGTGAGCTAAGCACATTCCGTAAATTTTGTATTTTGCTGATCCCCTCGAGTTCCCAAACTGACCTTGAATCCCATTCCAAGCACAGACTCAAGTTTATGCTCCTCAAAGACTGAGTCTCTATTTGTGTGTCAATAATTCTGCAGGGATCAAGTGCTTCACATTATCCACCCCTACCATGGTCTTGTTATGTGCTGGCAACCTTCAGTACAAACTTCACTTACTTAATAAATTTAGTTGTGATGAATTGATTGTATAACACCGAGTTGTTATGAATATTGGAATTGTCTAATTTGGGAGAAAAAAGTGAGCTAAGAAGCAAAAGTGATTGAACTAAGCATACATTAGTTAGGTGTAGTCAATTGTAGCAAAATCTAGCTTTAGCAGAAGAACCACCAGTTCTGACATTCTTGGTTTAAAGATAACTCAAAAAACCACATTAATCAAGGTTTCTAAATTTCCAAAAGCTGTCACATACAAATAGTTGATCCCTGATGGCATAGTGAGTTACACGTTTGGCTGCTAACCTGAGGGTCAGGGACTCAATATCACCAGTCACTCTGCAGAAGAAACAGGAGGCTTTCTACGAGGGGTACCCCGTCAACACACAAACACACACAAACACACACACTCACACAGAAAAACCCTGGGCAAAACTCCACTGGATGGAGCTTTCACAGTGTGCCTCGTACACATGACACCGCCAGCCCCAGCCTCACCACTAGGAGAACATCCAGCCACTCTGTCTGAGTTCTTGCATCCAGTGGTGTCACCTGTGAAGGATCCCTCTGGTCACAGTGATTTTTGTGTGTGTGAAAGCAGTTTCAATTGAACCTCATTTTCTGTGATGGTCTATTGAAGAGAACAGCGTGAAGCTGTGAAATTCTGCAGCAACTGTTGTGATGTTGAACACAACTTACAAAGATAGCACTGTGGAAAAAACTCAAGTGCATGAGTGATTTATTCATTTCAAAAAAAGTAACATGCCAATTGATGACAAATCTCATTATGCATGTCTTTCAACTCCTCAGTGGACAAAATTTCAACTCCTAGTGCATTTGGAATTGTTTCCACCAGGTCAGACTGTTAATAAATCTGTTTAGAGCAGTGGTTCTCAAACTTCCAAATGCCGTGACCCTTTAAGACATTTCTCCCCAACCATAAAGTTATTTTTGTTGCTACGTTTTCACTGTAATTTTGCTAGTTCTGAATTGGAAAATCCCTGTGAAAGTATCGTTTGACCCCCAAAAGGGTCACAACCCAGAGGTTGAGACTTGCTGATTTAGAGGTTCTGAAAAGATTGCGTAACAGTCTGGCAAAAATAGACATCTGATTTGTGGTAGACTGGGGACTGTTTTTTCCACCACAATAATGAACCTGCTCACACAGTCATCTCAGTGTGCCAGTTTGGGACAAACAACAGCATGCTTCTCTTGGCCGTCACACCTGACTCACCATATATCTCACTTCATGCAACTTCTTTTTGTTTCCGTGAATGAAGAGGAGCATGGAAGGGCAGTGATTTCATGACATAGTAGAGATGAAGAAAAAGATGAGGGAGGTGCTGTCAGCCATCCTAGGAAATGAGTTTTAAAAATGTTTCCAAGAAAGGGATCACAGATTTGTCAAATATATCAATCATAATGGAGAGTACATTGAAGGTGATAATGTTGTTTTTCAAAAAAATTAAAAACATAGTGGCATCGAAAGGAAAACTCTGTTTTTTATTGGTATTTTGGGGTGGAGGAGGGAGTACACCCTTGTATTCCTGTAAAGATTTACCATCTCCAAAACCCACACACATGATTCTCCTTTTTCCTCTAGGGTCACGATGAGCTAGAATCGACTCAAGAGATGTGAGTTAGCTAGCCAAATAAAATGACAATGCTCAGATACATCCAAATGCATCTTTTGGCTGCCTTTGTTTCTGTTTCATTCATGTGGACACAATTACCATACAATAGCAAGTTAAAATTTCAGCAAACAACTAATTTATGGTTGTATTTCTTCTTGCAAATTATGAAATACTTTTTTCCTAGAAGCTTAATATTCGTTTATTACAGTTAGGGATCCTTTTCACATTAGCAGTGAAAGGGAATATAATCTGCAGACAAAAGCATGGATCCCTTTAGAGTCACTTCAGAAAATGTGCAGCATATCAAACCTAACTCTTAATTTAAATGCACTTGTACTGAAAATGTGTTGATTGATTTCAAATACTTCTCTAGTAGTAAATTGTTTAATGAGTGCCTTTTAATGGCACTGGGTAAGAAAAATTTGTAAATCATGAATTACACAAGCCTCGTGCGTGACTAGAAAAATGTGTCATCACTTTGAAAATATTGATAGCATACACTTCTCACACCTTCGACTTCCATAAACAGTAAAGCAGTGAGGTTAAAAGAGCATGGCATTATACACTTCTGAAAGAGAAATAATATTCACAGTTGTGCATTTTTAGAATATGCTTCAAATATAAATGTTTACTTTGACAGCTAAATATATAAAAGATTTGTTCACATTCTATCTATAAAATTAGCCTGTATGGATCCATAAGCCCCAGTGTTTTTGTGTGTTATGCATTGAGCTGCGAACCATAAAGTTAGCAATTCCAAACTGCCAGCTTCTCTGGGATATAGAGAGGGAGCTTTCTGCTTCTGTAAAGTTACAGTCTCAGAAACCTAAAAGATTTAGAATAAACTGTACTTTGCTTATATCTACCCTGTGTTAAATGGCCCTCCACAATTTAGAAAGGATGAGTCTACTATGGTTTGTAATTTTTAAGTATCAGTAGTGTTATTGGGTTTTCAAAAACATAATAAGTTAAGAGTTATATGTATATGTGGTATATATGTATAAACATAGATCAAAATATAGACATCACTAAATATACAAACTAATGTACTAAAATATATCTTGTCATAAAATAAGAAGGCCTACACTTATTGATTTTACTTATGAGAAGAGTATATATGTTGAAGCACACCCCTATACCCACTCCAAGGGATCATAAAGAAATATAAAGTTTTAGAAAAAATATATGCTTTTTTGTTTACTGCACCTTGCATAGCAGCACTATCGTGAAGAGTCCCACTGTTTTCTATTTCAATATCTGGAATTCCAGTATCTGAAAAAAGTAATATTAAACATTAAGATATAACTCTCTATCCTGATTCCATCTAAAGGGAAAACTAGTAAACATGAACTTCAATCTCATAGAAAACACCAGGAGTTGGGTGACAATTTTGCTTTGTGTTTATTTGTTTACATTTTTTCCTCTTTGTAATGGTAAGAAAGAAAAATCTAAGCTGTAGCTGAGTTCCAGAGTAGGGTATAGAGTAACACCCTATTTTGGTAAATAATCTCATAGTGTGCATATGAAACAAATGGACAAAAGGTTGTGCATTTTGCAAGAACTTTATAATACATGCTATCTTTGCAGAACAATGCAATGCTTCTTTATTCATTACATCCCCAGGAGATAATTTTCAAGAAAATAATGTGCCCATAAACTACTGTGCCCATTATGTCTAATTGAAGTCTTACTGAAGAATAAGGAAAAATGACAGATATGATTGCGTAAGTGGAGGTGCTCTATCCATATGATATTTTTCACCTGCAAAATTGGCTAGATGTAGAGATTATTAAATGTAAATGAATACCAAACCCCAGGTTGCGTCTTGTCTTTACAAGATACATGTAACGGGATCACAGGTTTTACTAGTGTGCTCTTCAGATAAACTTCAGAAACTACTAATTATGGTGTTAAAAGAGTGTGTGTGCATATATATTTACTTAGACATCTATCTCAAGCTGCATCGGAATCACTCTTTTTTTAAAGTACATGCATAACTTTCAGATCACCTTCAAATTTAGCAGAAATATTAAAAAGCTATCAAAAAGAAATACGGTTTGATATGTGATCAAATTGACTACAGAATCTCCAAACATTAGATTGAAATGTTAGGAGTCAGTGAGATTATGTCCATGGGGGAGGTATAAAGGTGAGATTGATTGCACCACTCAAAGAATATAAGTCACTATTATGTAATTACACATGTAGAAACAAAATGGTTGAATTGGCATATGTTTTACTGTGTATATTCCCAACAATATAAAAACTAGTAATAAAAGGAAAAAGGATGTTGTGATTTTGTATTCAACTTTAAGTATGAATTTTAATGATCTAATGCATATTCACACGTGAAAGAGACCTGGGAATCAATGGTTAAAGCACCCAAATAGTCAGCAAATGTCAGTGGTTGTGACCCACCAGCTGCAAAATGTCGGATTTCAGTCTTGGAGCTGATGAGACACCTATACTCTTCCCTATAGCATTGCCATGAGTTGGACTCAATTCTCTGACCACAGGTTTGGGTTTGGTATTTGTATATGAAGCACAGCTTAGTGCATACTGATTTGCTTGGATGCCATGGGTATTGGAATAAATGATAGCAATGCTTCATCCAATGTCTCCAAGGATAAACAGAAAGAAAAAAAGTTTGATAGATGGGGTGAAAGAGTCTATTGTTAATATAGCATGCTTTGGGATTTTATTTGTTGATATTAAATTTGCTGAAAAGAAACACATTTTTAACAGTCCCCTCCATTGTTATAAAATTATTTTAAACCTAAGAGCAAGGGTACTCTTATTCAGAAAAGGGGAAGTGAGGTGACTGGAACCTTAGTGGACACTGGTCTGATAGCTTCAAGAGCAATCAAGATACCAACTGATGATCAGATAATCTTTTGGGAAAGTGATAATCCTCTCCTATGACACTCGCTCTATTGTCCCATTGATTATATGCCCTCTGGACATTGAAAAGCATGTTATCTCCTGGATTCTCTGTAAAACCTCTTATTATTCCACTCTCCCCACCCAAATGGCTACAACACTTGTGGTATATATAACGTGTTGGCTTTTCCCTGAATCATACAACAGTTTGGAGGCTGAAAACTCACTATTTCCTTGTGTCAGTGCCAGCAGAAACAAACTTTAGAATTTCTTGAATAAATCTGGTCTCTGTCTTTGGGTAAAACAGTGATGGGTCTTCCAGACATCTTGTCTGCTGGCAATAGTCTGAATGCTATGGGAAGTTGCTTCTCCTTTATAAAAGAAAGCATGCCCACTAGAATAGAACTCACTTGAAGATGGACCTCAAACATGTACAAAAAAAATTAAGTAGTTGTTGCAAGCTTTCAGGTGGATTTTTTGCTTATTGCCCCTTCAGAATAATTGCTTCATAAGGTTTTCTAAGGTATGATATTCATGAGAGCATATTGCCAAGATATTTCTCTTTTGAAGTGACTAGATAACTAGTTACTTATTCACAGATTTTCTTTAGTTAACAACCAAACACTTAATCACTGTTCCACATATATCCCCAGATCAGAGTCTGACAATAACTGTGCATGGGATATTTATTTTGTTGCTGGCCAGCAATGTCTGACTCATGGATAAATTGTCCCATTGTTTGAGATATTAATATAATGGACAATTATTTGCATCACCATGATTTAATGATCTAGCATGTATTTCATTGGAGAGCATAAGGTTCCATGAGTCAACAATAACAAAAGAATAAAACTTGTAGAGAGAAAATAATACAGTCGGGCATTTATCCAAAATTTGCTATCCACTCAGCACTGTCCACACAAACCACCATATATTAGTTCTTTGTATGGCTCACATATGTGCAGAAGGATGTGTATTAGTGTGCATAATGTCTTAAGGTTCATCTTTGTTATTTATATATAGCTGTTAAAACGTCCAATCTGCCAATGTGCAAATCAAGAAGAATATGTAAATTCTATAAAATAAAATGATGTTAAGGGATTTCAGGTAATAAGCTATTTTATGATGTAAATGTGCCCTCCTACAAGATATCCAGGGATTGACTTTGAACCCTACTTAGTACTTCTTAGTCAAATGCCCTTACACATCGTGCCCTCATGATGCACCTCAACATTGATCCAGTTCAAAGACCCATTGCTTCATTAAAGAAGCAATCCATAGCTGACAGGAACAGAGTTCACTAACAATAAGAAGATTCTAAGATGAACCTACCTAAAGCACTTATAGTTCAGATATAATTCAGTGCTATTGTTTCTACTGCAAGATTTTGTAGGATTTTCTGTTAATGCATAGGCTAGCCATAGCTGCTATAATAGATATTTCATTTTCAGGACATAGGTGTACTTGACCCAAGTACAGTATTTTCAATCATATTCTATGTATGTGAGAGTTGGACACTGAATAAGAAAAATCTAAGAATGATTGATGTATTTGAATAGTGGTGTTAATGAGGGCTATTGAAAGTACCATGGGTTATCTAAAGAATAAACCCATCTGTTTGGGAAGAAGTGCCACCAGAATGCTCCTGAGAGGCCAGGATGGCAAATGTTTTTTCTCACGTACATTGGGCATTCTCTGGAGATACCAGTCCTTGGAAACAGTCATAATGCTCGGTGAAAGAGCGGGGAAGCCAAAAGGAGGACACTTCAAGATGGATCGACACAGTGGTTGAAGCCAAGGGGTTGAGCCAAAGACTAATTGTGAGGAACACACAGAATCAAATGATGTTGCATTCGATTTTCACTATGAGTCGCAACCAACTTAATGGCGCCTCACCACAACCGCAACAATAATAAGAATGATTTTGACTGGCTTAAGTCATGACTTAAATAATTTTATATCCATGTGATATTTTATAATCTCTGTGGACACAAAGTTCCTTGCTTTCCCCCTGTTTTATTTATCTTTCTCCCTGTGAACTGGGTTTAGCTTTGTGTACCACGATTGTGAAAGTTTGAATGATGTATTACCTTTCAACATCCTCAGGCCACTGTCACCAGTCTTAGCTTGCTTAAGTGCATGCTCTACTTGTTCTCTGCGCTTGGATTCAAAATCCAATGATTCCTGCAATTTTCTCTTCGCTTTTTTCTCCTTCTTCAGGCGCTTTTGCATGGCAGCTGAAATGTAAAAAGGCAAATGGTTTGCAAAGGATTGGCCAGTGTAAAGGAGGGAAGTTCTGATGAATTATAAATGCATATGGAGAGAGAAATGATAGAGGTAACTTTTGATTGACTTCGTTTATCCCAATGTGTTTCAGCTTGTGATCCACAGTGTATTTTTTGAAACTGTAATTCGATCCTTGAATTGATTCCTTTATAGTTTCAATTTTACCACTGGTAGATTTTATATGAATATGCATTTATATGATGGAGGTATTATTGATGAGGGATTATTTCATACTTAGATTAATTATGCATTTGATGATAGCATGGGATATCTTATACATCATTTAAAATAGTCTTAATATTTCTCAGGGCAGAGTTTTTCATATTCTTTAAGTACAAAAAGGTAAAGTTATCTTTAACAAAATACGGCACTTCTTTGAAACATAGAATGACAAGTATGTATTTCTCTAAGGGGCTAGTAGTCATAAAGTTTATAATTTTTAAAAATTTATGTTCATATAATCTAAAGATATCTGTCTACCTATTTACCTACCTCCCTACCTATCTACACTGGCAGACAATTCACAGAAGAAATCCATCATCTTTCAATTCCTTTTACCATAAACCCTTTGAAGACCACACACTTATCTATATATACACAATCATATTAAAGAGCTTCACCTGGACTAATGGTTGCATAAACATGCTATGATAGCAGTGCTTTGTGACTATGAGTTGGATCAGCCTCATAGTGCCCCTACTATGTACAACAGAATGAAGCAGGAAGCCATCCCCACAACTGTGCTTCTGTTAAGACCATTGTTTTAGCCATTTTGTCAATCCATCTTTGAGGGGCCTTCCCCTTTTTGTTGGTGAGTTTCCTTGGTAAGCAGAAATAGGAAAGACCTGCTAAAAGACAAAGGTAATTTCTCAAAATTTATTTTTTTGGGGGCATCACTATCCTCTGGTGGGAGTGGGAGGCCCAGCCTTGCTCCTGGAGAGCTGCTGTTGGATTCGAACCGCCAAGCCAATGGGTCGCAGTCCCACACTCAACCTCTATACCACCGGATCTCAGCCCAATTTCTCAAACTTTTAACTACAAACTTGAACTACCCTACCAGATGATTGTTTTTGATCTCTAAAACTGTGGCAAAATTTTCTGAAAGAGCAGACCCAGTCTGTCCCAAGAAAACCTAGTCTGCAGACCATAATAAACCTATGCCGGTTATCTCACAGTCTCAAGTTAAGCAGGTCCCCATAAAGAGCTAGTTACCCTTACTTTACTAGATTAGGAAAGATTTTTATTAATATAAGCAGGGTGATGATACATACTCCCTGTCTCATGTAAGGAAGAAGCTACAGAAGAAGAGATTTTTCTCCTAATCCCATGAAGCAATATGTACATGATATCTCTCAGGGGTGGTGTCTGGGAGAGGGTGAGACAGCTTGAAAGAGCAAAGGTGAAATTTTTGAGAAGAATGTGCATGGAGTTCATGACAACATTTCTATACTACATTTCCCAGAACACCTGGGAAGCTCCTGAGAGTCCTGTGTGCTCCAGAACTTAAAATAAAAGCTTGACGTGCATGCATGGACAAGAGATATGAAGTCCAGCTATGGGGCTGGGTAAGGTTTTCTTTCACCTCGTAGCTTCTAAATGAATTTATTTTGCAATGTCCTATCTTCCAAAAGTAAATATTTCTTTTGATAAGATGAGAACATAATTTCAGTAACATCATGATACACATATTTATATTTGCAATAAAAAGTGAACTTTTTGTTTGAGGTCTTGAAAATTAAAACAGAGGAGGAAAGTAATGTTATTATCATTATAAAGTAACATATGTCCAAGGATAGCATATAGAGAGGAAGACAAAAATATTGCTGTTTGGATTCTAGTTTATACTTGTATGAATTTAAATATATAGAATATGCTTAAACATATCACTGGTCTCAGTGGTTACAGACAGCTTCTCTCTCAATAGTACATTTGTCATAGTCTCCTCCCAAAAATAAATGTCTAAACAAAATGGTGGCTACCTAGAAGAGCTGCTTGGCCAATTCAATTTAAGCCAGACTGGTCAGGTCAGAAGGTTATGGGGATTATTTGGAGGAATCCCAAAAGGGTAATCTTGTTATATTTTTTGACTGACAAAGGACAATCATAAGCTTAATGTGAAATAGTGTTTTTGCTAAAGAAAGAGGGTTACATTGGTGAGGAAAAGGTCACATAAGTTGAGCTGCAGATGTTTTCTTTGTTTTTCTCCAGAAATGTAAAGGATTTGCTAATTCTTCAATGATAGCAAGGTCTGTCCTATGAGAAATTCTTTGGCACATTTCATCTCAGATACACTACAGTCATGATCCTGCCTCTTTATGTATTCTTTCTGTTCCTAAAATGGAAAGAAATGTGATTTGATTCCCTCCAGAACACCCAAACTGTCACATTTATGTGGTATAAACTGAAGAACACAGGAGTCATTGAGGAAGGGTTGTTAAAAATATGGGAAAGACATCCTTAACAATTTTGTAGATGTAGATGCAGAAATTTCAACTAACAATACCTTCACATTTTGACAATTTTATTTAATAAATGTTTCTATGATTTTCTATTGATACATTTTTATTGACCTTCATATAGTAAGAATCCCTACGATTCTTTCTGTTTTTCTACAATTAAAGAAAGCACTGTTGCACACTCAGGGGGAAAATTGTGCCACTCAGTTTGTTTTCATTGTTAGCCAAATTGTACTACTTGAATTAGATATACACATATATTAAAGTAATATCACTTACAGATGAAACTCTTGGAATTATAGAATGTTAGTGCTATAAGAAACCTTAGCTCTCACCTTTCCTGATCTTGATCTCAGACATGAACTCCTGCCTATGTGATCATTGGCCTTCACACTTTGAAAACTATTAGCTATGTTATCTTGTGCATATTTTTTGACTCATGAAAGATTCAGTTTCCTCATGTATATAAAGGAGATAATATTACTTGCCTTGCTGAGTTGTTGCAATGCTTAAATGAGATATATCCTTAGCACAATGGTTGGCATATACTAAATTCAGTTGATATGCTCTTATGATATCTAAATTCACTCGATACTTCAATATGCCTAATAATTTATTTTCACTAGTGGTTCCTGAGTGTTTTTTGCCATAATATCAATGTCATAAATTTAACTTAAGTAGGAAAAATGTAAGAGTCAAACTGATTAAACTAGTGCATATATTCACTAGATCCCAAGTAGTAATACTTTATTGTCTTACCTTCCTTATACATATAATCCTTGATGATATGCTACTGCATCAACAATACAATCACTTTATCTCTATGCCTTCAACTATTTGATTTCAGGTAAAGAGTTAACTATTTATCACAATAATAATGCATACTCATATATCATGAAAATATCATGATAAAGAAATATTGAAGCTATTAAAGATTTCATTCTCTTTGGATCTGAAGTCAATAATGGAAACAGTAGTCAAGAAATTAAATAATACGTTTCATTGGGCAAAACTGCTTCATAAGACATTTCCAAAGTATGTATGGGCAGAGATGTCATATCGAAGACTAAGGTGCAAATGTGTCAAAGCATGAAATTTTCATTTGTCACACGTGCATGTGGAAGTTGGACAATGATTAAGGAAACTCACTGAAGAATGGGTACATTTGAGTTATAGTGTTGGCAAAGAATATTGATAGTACTGTGCATTTCCTGATGAAAAAAAAATCTTTATTGGAGGAATTATGGCCAGAAAATTCCACAAAAGCAAGGATGATAAGGCTTGGTCTCACATACTTTGGAAATGTTATCAGAAGAGACAAGTCCCTGGAACAGCATGTCATGTTTGATAAATAGGTCAGAGGAGAAAAAGAAAATTATTGTGTTGGACTGGCTTCGTTAGAGCTCCAAAATAACTGACACCTCTATGGTTGCATACAAATAGATTTATATAAAGAAATAGCTCAAAAGTAATAAAAGTTGGTACGTCCAGTTTATGTCAGTGAGTCAGATAGAAACTGGATGTTATTCTTGATGTGGGTGGCTGCAGGAACTGATGATCATACAACAGGAAGCTGAATCTCGAAGACCACAGAATGGTGGATGAGGAGCCAATTGAATCTGAGGTTGGCAGAATGAATCCACGGTTGGTAATATGCTGATGGCTCCTGAGATCAGCAGACTATAACAGGAAGTCAAAGAACCAAATGCAGGATACAGATCCTGCAGGAGAAGTGAAGCTTCCACACAGTGCTGATTTATTTTGAGAAGACCACATTCTGAATGATACCTTCCTCAACTATGTTAAGGCTGTGAATTGATTAAGAATAAGATACTCTACCGAATTCTTCCCACAGCTGCTTGTCTGCTTCAGAGATGTGCCCATTATGGAGGTGACCAGTTACACTATGGTAGGATGAATTATGGGAGATATGGAACCCACACAAGTTGATATAAAATCTGTCAAAAAATAAATAAAATAAAGTCTACCTATCTCAGTCCACTCCTTATTAACTTGCACTTGTACATATTTCCTTGAACAACACATATTCTACAAAGATAATAAAGTCTTATTAGCACCCCACACAACTAATATATGTACAGGTGAAAATGAACAAAGCCCATTTACATTTTGTATTTTATAAGTGCACAAAATCTAAAATGCTGCATGCATACAAATAGGAAATATTCATAACAATTACATTCCTCATTTCTGCAAGTAGCCATGTGGTTGTACCTGGTATTTAGAACTACCTTCTTCTTCTAGACATTTTGTATTCCTTTTCTTCTCAACAAATACCATGATTGATTGTGGTTATTTGCCTGGTGGGTGACTTAGAATTTCATTCCTGAAGCGTTGGCCCTTTAGTAATCATATCAGAATTGATTCTTATAGTTTACTGTTGACTTTCATTACAGGTCATGTTGATATTAAGCCACAACATAAGAAAAAACATGGATTCCAGAATATTCTTCTTTGCAACTGTTGTGTAATAGTAATCCATTTTGGTTAGCAGGATCAATCACATCACTCAATAAAGTCACTCTCTTCTTTGACTTTTTATCCAGAGGCATTATGAGTCCAAAATGGCCAGGAGGTCTTCTTCCTTTCTTCACTTCCAGTTCAATGGAATCAGTGCTATGGCTCCAGGTGCAAGTGGTTTTCCCTTTGGAACTCAGACTTCCAGATCCAAAGAGCATAGATTTGGGGGCCAGGAAGCAAAAGTGTTGAAAATGGACTACTGGGTGTGATCATGTTTGATGCCATTCTCATTTCCAACCTTTGCGTCAAGGGCCCATGAGTCCTGGCTATGGGAAACAGCAAGATATTTATGGGCACTGGCTGAGAGCACAAACAGCCGCCCGGAGAACATTTTCACAATCGCTCAGGGTATTCTCTACAGTAATTGTGTCTTTAGAAGTTCATTCTATTATTCTATCAAGCCAACTGCTTCAGCAGGATGACCGGTTCCACCATGGTAAGGCTTCATTTGCTATGAGTTGAGTCATTTGTTCCTAGGTGGTACTGTTTGAGATACCGTGCAGATGGATAAGACATTCTGTAAGTCCACAGATGGTAGTTTTGTCAGAAACAGTGCATACAAGGAAGGCAAATATGTATCCAAAATTAGTGGCTAATCTAGTAAGAACAAAATAGCTGTTATTTTTATGAAATATGTGGTTCTATGTAATCCACCTGCTACCAGCTTGCTGATTGATTTCTTGAGAAATATTCCCATATCTGGACTCCCTTCTCTTATTTCTGCTGCTGGCTGATGGGACGCTCAGCCATGCAAGTATCCATGTCAGTCGTGGTGAATGTAAGTCCATGTGGCTGAGTCCATACAAAACCACCATCCGTGCAAACATGACCTCTGTGTTCATGGCCCCATTGGGCATTGCCAAGAGTCACTGGGGCAAGGAGATGATTGGTAGCCACAGAAGATATATCTTGGCTGTATGTTTCTTTAAATCCTCCTCTGCACAGGTAATCATTTGGTGAGTATTCCTATTACATGCATTTTCATTTTAGGAGAGCACATTCAGAGATGTATATCCCAATGTTTCTTCACATGTTTTTAATAGATATCCAAGTTCATTAGTAGTTACTAGGGTCACTATAGAGAAACAGGAGGGTGGTGATTAGAAATCTATGTTGATTATCAAATGGTACGTTTGCAAACAAAATCTTGTAATTTCTGTCAATAGGCTTCAACTTGTAAATAACCAAAAAGTTAAAACGTGTGTGATAAATATGGAAGGGGATTTCGAAAAGTTTAAGGGAAACTCCCGTCCTCTTAAAATTTATTAGCAGTCATCAGTGGAGCCATTTCTTGCTGCTGTTTTGCTTGCGGCCCTGTCCTTTCAGCTGCTTGTTTAGGTGCCAGGCCTTGATGACATCTTGCAGGACTGAGAAGTGTGTGACAAGCTCAGTGAGGGGGATGTTGCTTTGTTCACAATGGTCTCCGAATCACAGTCCAGCCGCTTGATCATCTTGGAGAGCTCAAGTCAGGTTGACCCTGGCTTTGAGCTGAAGAGGTGCAAGGTGACTGGGAGAGAAGGAACCCCCAGAAGCGCCAGATACAGGGTACTTAGGCTGTGGCTGCTTCTCTGACGCTATCCGCACTGCACCAGAAATCAGATCCATGCTATGAGCTACATTTTTCAGCCAGGACTTCTTCACACATTCTTGTCACCAATTTTTTCAATAACAATCTTTCAAAGTCGCGGACCACCCTGTCAAATGATTGATCGCAGTGCATGATTCAGTTTATAGTAATTCATTTGTCCATTTCTCCTTCCAAGCAAACTGAATGACCATGTATCCCCTCAGATTTCTGTCTATTGGATGGATTTCCCTTTACCTTTGTGGTTTAGGTTTGTTCCAGAAAAGGGCTGTGGTGCTACTGCTGTCCAGTTTTAAGTGGTTCCTGGATTTCATGCAGAATAATCAGAAAACAAGCAGTTTTCTCTTCTTGTAGACAACTGATCATGGACCATTAGGGTCACCTAAGGAAAATATCATTCTGTAGCAAAATAAGAGACCAGCATTGGGGCCATTTCTTCATGCATCTTACTTGTACGTTCAGGTCATGCTCTAGACCTGTCTCATATAGGCTTGTGTTAGTCCGGGTAGACTAGAAGAACAAATTCAAGGATATGCATATCGATATAAGGAAAGGGTTTATATACAAAATGAATGGGACATGGAGAAAGCATCCCAGCCCAGTCCAGTTCAAAGTCATAAGTCCAAAATTAACCCATATATCCGAAATCAGTCTATAAAGTCTTCTTCCAACTCACGAAGTCACAGATCAGTGGGTGCAGAATCTCGGTACTGGCAGGGCACCTTGCCTCCAGGACTCAGAGTCCATCAACAGCAGAAGCAACTAAACGTTGGCAGAGGTCTCCATCTGGCCGCCGGAGTTTCAGAGTTCTGGCTCCATCAGGGCAAAGCTGTGTGGTCTCTCCGCCGGCTCCTTCAGCTTCTCAAACACTGCCAACTTGTCTTGTCCGTGATTGATTAATCGTCTCTGAGACTAACTCCCAACCACTTGGGAAGATAGCTTCTCATCTTCACGAGGGAAATATCATGAGATTTCCCAGAAGTCTCAGGAGAAAGCCATGCCTACATAGAGGCCTCATTGGCTACTCAATGGCTATCTCCAGGTTAACAGGCTAGACTCCACCCCTACATTTCAATCATGAAATTAGCATAAGCACATGATTGCCACAAGGCCACATCCATTCAATGATGGAGTGCTGCTGTACACATCCAGTTATATGATTATTCCAGTCAGACAACACCCAGTTCTGAATTGGCAGCTCAGATCAAGTGGTGACTTGGACCATGTTGAGCTGTTCAGTAACCACAAAGGTTCAGTTACAGGCCAAAAGCTGTTTTTCAGAAGGGAAATAATTGTCAGCACAGTATTCCAGTAGAGGTCGGCCAAAGACTACAAACTGCATCTTTACCTGCCACTGGATCAACTGGATCATATGGCCCAAATGGCAGAGCAGTTGCATAGCCATGTGAGCATGACATAGAACCTTTTCGTTTTGGGGTTCTACTCAAAACTGGCCAATTTTTGCATTTTATTACATATAGATTGAAATAGCATACCCTCCCCCCCAAAAAAGAAAGAAATAGCATACCCAAAGGAGGCTATGGTGTCTCCAAAATCCAAAAGTCTTTTGAATTTTTTAGAGTTGTAGGAGGGGGTCAAATTCCATAATTTAGCCTTTGTGTTCATATGAATGCTTTGACATATTGGACACATTACTAGACCCCTAAAAAAATTCACTGAGGTGGAAGGCATCTGAAATTTTGTCAGATTAATTTCTCAACCTCTAGCATACATAAATTTTATCAACAAATGTAAACTAATTTATATTTCTTTTTCACTAGGTTCTGTGGCCATAGTAACATCAAAATAATGGGCCAGTGTAACATTTTGTGGAAGGGAAAATTCATGTAGTAGCCTGGAGGATTAAATTATGCCACAATACTCGAGGGTTTCGATATCTCGAAGGGAGTGTGGCAAACAGGTATTGTTTATGCCAGCAGAAGGCAGACTGCTTTGGGTAATGTTCCAAAACCTAAATTGAGAAAAAAGGCATTGGTCAGATCAATAACTGTATACTACGTGCCAGAAGAATTAATAATTTGCTCAAGCAACAAAATCACATCTGGAATAAGACCTGCAATTGGAGCCACCAGCTGTTTAAATGTATAATAGTCTCCAGTCATTTTCCAAGATCCAAATGACTTTTGACAGGTCAGTGGCGATGACAGTTTAATGGGGATATGGGAATCACCACCCCCATGCATTCCTCAAGTCCTTGATGTCATTCATCTCTTCATGAATACACTGCTGTTCTTGGCTTACCATTTTCAAAGGTAGAGGAAGTTCTAATGGTTTCTACTTGTTTGTTCCCATCATTTCAGGGATTCAACATGCAGGTTCTACAAATTTCTGATTTTATTCCAATAATACACCCTGGAACTTTGGAAATTGGGATAGGATTGATTTGGGAATGTACCGGACCCACAATGAGACAAGCCTGGGATAAAACTCCATTAATAACTTGATATTCATATTCTCATACTCTGACTAGTGGATCTTAAAAAATGTTTTGGGTCTACTGGAATTAATGAATTAAGAGACAATGTCCAGAAACCCCCCCAAGCTATGATTATTTCCATTTTCCCAGTGAACAGTCAATCTTATGAAAAGCTAAAGTTCACTTTGGAAAAAACTGGGATAAAAACTGGAAGTATAAACTTTTGGTGGTATAGTGGGGTATCCTCTCTCTCATTCATGGAAGGGGTTGTAGGTGTACAAATGGCTTAAATATGAGGATTGATTGAGCAGCTGTGCCTTTCTGTCCTGACAACTAGTGGTAGACCATGCTTCACTTGATCTGGAATTCTATTTATATTCGTCATGCAAATAGAAGTAGGTTTTCCATTAATTTCACTCTTAGAGACACCTTGCTTATGTAGCCAATTATATATGTCCAATCATGTCAAATTCTTCTGAAAGTTCTTTGAATACGCAATTCATTAAGGGACCCACATCAACTTTTTCTCTATCTATTAAGTGCTGCCACTTTGGCCCCTACTCACTAAGGACCTGATTAGTTTCATGTCAGGCAAACATCTTAATTCAGTTCAGGCAGTGTCCACTGTTATACCTGACTATCACAAAATAGCAAAAACAGGAGTTTCCAGAATGCTGAGTCTCCTTTGCCACCTTTGTTTGGTACTGTTTGGGTAAAAGTTGTGTCTTTGGGGCACTCCAATTTTGGGTTTGTAGGTTTATCCTGATAAATATATTATAATGTCATATTTCCTTAGCCTTTAGATACCTTCTTCTGTAGTTTACCAAGGTGGGTCTGGTACTTCAAGTTGTCTTAGTGCAATGGTTCTCAACCTGTGGGTTTCAACCCCTTTGGGGTTGGAATGACCCTTTCACAGGAGTCACCTAAGAGCATCAGAAAACATATTTCTGATGGTCTTAGGAACAGAGGACATTATCTGTCACTAGACAGGTCTGCCCACATACAGATACACCCACATATGAGTATCCGGCATGAAGACTCTTTTCCATGTTACACCATGTTTCAAGACAAAATTTCATTTATTTGTAATTAGAAATAAATATTTCACAATATATGATTACATATTATTTTGAGAACCACTGACTTAATGTAAGCCATGCTTTACTGTAGCAACCAAATAAGCTATTAGATCCTTTTTTAAGCTCTCAAACTGAAACAATGAGTGAAAACGTTTGTCTTTAGTTAGCCCATATCATGAAAATCAGAGTATTCAACCATATGTTCCTTATACAATATCCTACTCCTGTAATAGTCATCTCCACACATACTCTCCAAGTTTATGTCAGTACATATTAGCCAAGTCTTGCATTCCTTTAGAAAGATAGCACATCTCTTCCTGGGCCACCATCTGGACTTCGCCATTGGAGACTCACTGTGATTTAAGTAGTTATAGGTCTAGAAGCAATAATGATTAGTGAGGATATTTCATGGGAATATGTAGGAATATCTTGCAAGTCATCAGCCTCAAGATAGCCTCCATATCCAGCTCTAGATGACACATCAGCATGCAGATATGGTAGCTGTGGGTGGAGGGAATAATAGTTAGTCTAAGAGCAGCTTCATCTTCTCAGATGGGAGGGATGGTACTGGGGGGTAGAATGGCTCAGGAGAATCTGGGGGTTCAATATACCCATCTTCCAAATTATCAACCTTTGTATGCCCATCCCAAGTTGGGGGTTCCATTTCTTTTTAATCGGTGCCTTCACTTAAAAAGTAGACACCACCCTAGGTTGATAATTAAAGTGGCATTGAATTTTGGTTGCCCTATATGATAAGACCCTGAGTTTGGTTTTCAGAAATTATCAATTCTGCTACCATGATAGATAAGGTACAAGAGGAAGACCAATGTCTTCTAGCAATGTCTGATGCAGGCTCCTGACACTGTGAGCCCATCTCTTTCTTTGACCAGTTTGTCTACCATAAGTAGTTCCAATTAACCAAAACCCATTTAATTCTTCATTCTCACAAAATTATAGAAAAGTATAAAATGTGCAATCACCCAGAACCTGACCAACACTTCAACTCTTGGTAGTACTACTTTGGATATAAGGCTTGCCACCTTATGCCCTTATGCCGTGGGTGAACAGTGCTCCCTTTGCATTACTAAGAGACACAAACTTACCAGAAACAGCTGCCATGTTATCTCTGCATTTAGTCCTAATTAGACTTGAGGATCAGTTAGAAATATAATATTTACAAGCCCAAATGTAGCAGGCTAGGTTCTCTAGAAAAGCACACACACACATATAATTAGATAGAGATAGAGATAGATAGACAGATATAGATATTTATATGAAGAAGTTGCTCAAACAATTGTAGAAGTGGATGAGTCCAGCCATGTTCAGTTCCATGGGTTAGATATATTCTAGCATTTTCTCTTGACTTCTGTAGCTGCAGGAACTGACAAATAGGAAACAGGGAAGCAGGAAGATCACAGGTTTGTGGGTGTAAAGCTGAATGAATCAAAGATCCAGCAAATGAATCTAAAGTTGGCAGTGCACTAATGACTTCTGGGAGTTGGCCAAAAATATACCATATACATTTGTGTGCAGGCCAAGTTTTTCAACACATTTTTTTCTACACATTTTTAGTGCTTTTGTGGTATAATTTGGTACCTTGGCTGATATTCATGTTGGCTTATACTCAAGTATATGGTAATCTAAAATCTACAAACCAGATGCAGAATCCGGATCCAGAATGGGAAGAGAAGCCAGTTTCCACACAGTGCCAATCTATAGTAAGCGTAGGCCACACCCAAATTAATTTTCCCACAATTGTCTCAAGGTTATGACCAGATTAAGAAGGTGGTACTCTACCGGTTTGCACAAATGCTTGGATGCCTCACAGAAGATCCCATCATGGATGTCACCATACTATGTTAGAGCATATCATTGGAGAAACTGGTCCCACCTAGTTGGCATAAAGCCAAGTATGATAACAAACCAGGAGATAGATAGACCCTGTGGCTGCATCTAAGCTTTGAAACATAAAAATGATTGTGAGGATGGTACAGTGTCTCATTCTGTTGATCCCATAAGTGTCAGAATGGAACTCAGCTCCAGCAGTTCTTTTTTTTTTTTTTTTCGAAATCATCACCAGGTCATTCTTATTAGGTGTCTCTGAATTGACTGAAATGACTAGGTTGGACTATACCCGTCACATAAGTTAAAAGTTTGTACCAATCAGTGGCTTGTTGGTATTTTAACTCTAAACCAACTGCCATCAAGTAAATTTTTACTCATAGATACCCTATAGGACAGGTTTGGTAGGGTTTCTGAAACTGAAAACATAAGGGGACTGTCTCACCTCTGTTTTACAAGGGATTTGTGTGTTTGAACTGCCAGTCTTTTGGTTAGCAGCACAACAATTAACCTCTTGAGATCTATAACTCTTTTATAGAATTTTGGAACTAGAAAGCAATTTAAGTAATCTATCAGTTCAGTTCCTACTATAGGTAGCTATATTAAAATTCAGAAATTAAGTAGTAGTTAATAAAATTCAATGGTGATAGTAGGGACATTGTCTAGAATTATGTCAATTATTACATTCAAAATGTTAAAAAGAGCCTTTGGCACATAGTAGACCCTTCATTAGCACTAATTCCTATTATTACTTGGAATACTGGTCATAGTAGAAGTGCTAATCATGACAATAATAGTAATTATAGTAGTAGTAATGAAAATATTTTTCCAGTGATTTTACTGGGAGCTCTTACAGCTTTTATACCATTCCATACATCATTTTTATCAAACATATTTGCACACATGTTTCCATCCTCATTTTCAAAATATTCTCTACTTGAGACCTTGGTATAAGCTTCTCTCTCCCCCTCCTCTTTTTATAAAACATTTTATTAGGGGCCCACACAGCTCTCATCATGATCAACATATACAATTGGATGCATATCATATTTGCACACTTGTTGCCTTCATCACTCTCAAAACATTATTATTACTGAAATTCTTCATAACAAATTATGTCTTATATGCAATATTTTATCTACCCAGTATAAGAATATTAAATGTTAATAGATATTACAGCAAAGATAAAGATGGGCCTGAAAGTTCTATGAGAATTTAGCAAACAAATCAGATTAAGTCCTTATATGTCAGAGGTGAAAAAAAAGTTAGAAGTGGATTTTACTGTATGTGTTCTATTTTCACAAGCCCACTGGAGAATCTAATATAATTAATTGGTACATTCTAGTAAAGCCTTTGCCCACTAAAGAAATAAGAGTTTTAATATAGATGCTAATCATAATGATCTAATCAATATATAAAAATTGGACATATACTAATTTCTCTAAACATGGAATGACAAATTATTCTTTGTTTTGTAATGTTAATGGATTATGCAATATAAGAAAGGTTCAATATTTTAAAAATGTAATTACTTAATTTACAGTTTGTTCAGGACAAATGATTCATTCCAAGGTCCTGAGTAATTTTCCAATCTCTTGCAACAGATTTCAGAATATGACTCTCCTTTGAAATTGTAGATTTAGCTTAGCCCATAATATCATCCGTCCATGTTCAGAGGTATTATCCAGATTGTGAATGCTTAACTTCTTTCTTCGTTTCTCCTTTCTATTTGTAAATTATTGACCTTTTAGTTTTTGTGATCGCTCCATATGAACAAGCAGAGAAAAGTAAGCATAGGCATCTATAGAAAGAGAAAGATGCTAAAAACCACACTACTGAGAGTTTCTATGTAGCATTTATGATATATGTGAGAAAGAGTTGGAAATTATTAACTAAAGGAAGATTGTTTCTTTTTTGATATCTTTTTTAAACTATATGATGGATATAATATAAGATAGTTCCATTATACATACTTATAGAAAAAACAACTGTTTACCTATAGTTGGAAAGTTAATTCTATAAAGAAATACTTCAATATTTCTCATTCTGTCTGTTTATTTCTATCCCAATTTCCACTTTGATTTAGTCTTTGTCACCAACTGACGAGAGAAGAGCACACTACATCTCCTCCTTACTCCTAGGTTTTATCAACTCCCCTCTAATATACAGTGATATCTCAGTTGTCCAACTCAACTAATTCATCCCAAATTCACGTTTGAGCATTGAAGAGTTTCAGAACTGAACATAGTTTCCCATCAGAAATAATGGAAAACCAACCAATTGGTTTGGGGGCCCCCAAGTTACACTTAACATTTCATTTCCCAGAACTTTAAATCAGTATGGTGACTTTTAGCCTCCCTGCCACTCACTGTCTGGAATGTGCGATAGCCATGAAGATTTTTCTGATCCATTCAAATTAACAGTGACTTTTCAACCTCTTCTATGTTCTGGGTTTTCTTTTGTGGTTAAAACTGCACACCTTTTACTATATTAGCCACTCGAATCACATTCCACTGCCCCACCCCACCCCCATCCCCTAATGTTGCTAATGGACACTTAGGTTGTATTTGCCCACCAAATCAAACCACTAACTAACTATCTGATTCAATTTTTGCAATGGTTTCTTTCTTTAGCTCTATTGAGGTGTTCACAGTTTTCCTGTTAGCTTTACCACTGGTATCACCATCTTTCTTGATATTACGGTTATGATATTTTATGCCAAAAAGCACAGTGATGAAATTCTCCTGCACAAACCTGTGTTAGTCCAGGTACACTAGAGGAACAAATTTCATTGACACTCATATGAATATAAGGAAAAGGTTTATATACAAGAGGAACAGGAAATTGAGCCCAGTCCAGTTCAAAGTCATAAGTCCGATATTAATCCATATGCCCAAAACCAGTCTAAAAGTTTCCTTCCGACTCACAAAGTCACAGGTTAGTGGGTGCAGAATTCTGGCGCTGACAGGGGTCTCCCCATGGCTCCTCGCTTCCAGGGCTCAGAGTCCATTAACAGCAGAAGCAACTTATCGCTGGCAGAGGTCTCCATGTGGCCGCCCCAGCTTCAGAGGTCTGGCTCCATCAGGGCAAAGCCGTGTGGTCTCTCCGCCGGCTCCTCCAGCTTCTCAGATGCTGCCATCTTGTCTTGTCTGTGATTAATCATCTCTGAGACTAACTCCCAACAGCTGGGGAAGATAGCTTCTCATCTTCACGAGGAATATATCATGAGATTTCCCAGAAGTCTCAGGAGGAAGCCACACCCACATAGATGCCTCATTGGCTACGCATTGGCTATCTCCGGATTAACAGGCTAGACTGCACCCCTACACTTGAATCATAAAATTCACATAAGCACATGACTGCCACAAAACCCATGCACGGTCTGTTGTCTGAGCGAGAGCAGTGCTTGACTGAAGTGTTATACCTTTGTGCCTGTGGCCAGGGCTGACAATGACTTGCTCTCAGGTTTTTCAAGTTCGGTACTTGAGTTGACTATGGAGCAAAGTCACTCATCATATATATTTTTATCAAACTTTGCTGTGGCAGTAGTTGAAAATTTGAACTTGGAACCATTCTACAATCAAGGTGTCACTATTCCCAACAATAAACCGGTTCACATGATTGAACTTCGATCAGCTGACATTCCTGTTTATAGGTTAATATTTCCCATCCCATATAGCATACAGAGCAAGCTAATCCTTTCCCTGGTTAAAATCAAAATAAAACCCCCACTATAATCAAGTCAATTCTGACTCAGAGGTCCAAGTCGATTCCAAATCCTCTTGACCCCAGAGGGCAGGGTAGAACTGCCCGCTAGCTTTCAGAGATGGTTACCCTTTACAGGCGTCGAATGTCTCATCTTTCTCCTGTTGAGGAGCTGATGGTTTCAACCTGCCGACGTTGTGTTTAACAGTTCAACCTGGTACCACTTCTCCACCACGAGGACCCTAGAGAGAGTTTCTAAGGTAACCAATCTTCACAGGAGGAGAAAGCCTCACCTTTTTCCTGTCGAGTGGCTCGAGAGTTTGAATTGTCAACTCTGATTAGACTACATTAGTGCCAATTTGGACCTTTGATTCAAAATATCCTTTATAAGTTAACCTCTGCCTGACCCTATGTTCACAGCATCTCCTGCCATTCACCTCTTAATCTTCAAAGTCACAGTAATACCCAGCTATATATAGTTTGTAGGCCTGAGGTTTTAAATAGCATGCGTAAACCTAAAGGTAAATATTTGTAATAAAAGGTCATGAGAACCCCCAACCTTACCGATCACACCCCAACATGTGACCTATGACACTAGGACTCTTGGCAGAGAGTCTTTCATATATAATAAATGGTCATATTACCCATATTAAGGTATAGTTATTAAATTGTGAGGGAACTGATGATGCTCATCTTTTAAAAACTGCAACTGGCCCAAAGTACAGGTCTAGCTCACAACCTTTTATTCCAAAATATTTACCTTAAGGCTTATCCATGAAGTTTAATTGATCATTTGTTTAGAAGTTCAAAGCTGCCTGAATATTTTATTATTATTTAAAATTTCTCCAGCACACTATTCACTCAGTAACTTGTTGTGCTTACTTCTGCTTTGAAGCTCAACTGCAAGCTGTCTTTCCAGATTTTCTCTAATTTCTCTTTCTCGGTAGAGCTCCATCCGCATTTCCTTCTTTTCTTGCAAAATCTGCTTTTCCTGGATGCGGGCATTATCCAAAGCCACTTTCAGCAGGCCCTGTTAAAGGACAACAAATGATAGACAGTTTATCTTCTCTGTTTTAATGTCTAAAATATAATACGATTTTGTAGACCCTAATGTGTTATATTATATTGAATTTGTTTATAGAAATATTGTTGACCTGAATGTTGGCCAACAGAGTCTCCATGGAGGACAGACCATCAGCAAAAGTGAACGGTCCAGAGAGTCCCGGGGGCAGTGCCTGGCCAGGCAACTTGTCCAAGGGGGTCTTCATCATTGGAACTGGTATCTCTTCTGAAAAACAAAAATGAAGATCAGAAAACATACTCATAAACAGCTCAGAATTTTCATTATATTGCTTGTATCACTAACAGAAATTACTAAACATTGCTTCTAACATCTACATGATGGGAAATCCATGATAAAAAGTAAGTATTGCTATGAAAAATAACTTCTGAAATTAGGACATTTACTAGTAAAGAAGTTTGACATTGGAAAAAGTTTTCTAAAATATATACAACTGGCACTTACATCTCTGAGTACTCATAAATTGAATAACATAGTAACTTCATGGTAAAGCATAAAATGCTTTGATTTTTTTTTCCTTCAAAAACATATCTATTTGTTTTCATTCCTTGAACAGATTTAGTTGGGGAATAATTTACATACTATAAAAGGTAACTGCTGTTCCAGTTGAATTAAGTTATTTACAATACATACTTGGAGCTGTGCAATGATTATCACAGACCCAATTTAGATCATCTGTCTCTGTCTCAAAAGATCCCTCAAATTTATTTAAAGCTAATAAGCTTTACTGCACAGTACCAGAAAGTCCCTCATGTATTTAGGTCTCACAGATTTGCATTGTTCTAGATATTTCATATACAGGGAATGTTTTGTGTCTAGCTTCTTTTATGTGTAGTTAGGGGTTATCCAGTTAGTTTTGTCTCATAGTGACCCTATGCAAAACAGAGCAAAAAGTTGTCTCATCCTGTACTATCCTGAAATATGTTGTTATGTGCGAGCTATTCATTGTAGTCACCATAATAATCCATCATGTTGAGGCTATTCCTGTATTTCATTGAGCCTCTCCTTTACCAGGCATGATTCCCTTGTGTAAGGACTTGTCTCTCCTGATAGCGTGTCTAAAGTATATGAGGTGCAGTCTCAGCATCCTCACTTCTAAGGAGCTTTCTGGCTATAATTTTTCCAAGACACAGTCTTGTGTGTCTTATTCTTCACCAGAAGTACCATTCAAATGCATCCATTCTTCTTCAGTCTTCCTTATTCTGTGGACAACTTTCACATGTGTATGAGGCGATTGAAAATATTAAGTCTTGGGTAAGGCACATCTTAGCCCTGAAAGTAACATCCTTTCTTTTCAACACTTTAAAGAAGACTTATGCAGCAGACTGACTCAATGTAGTGATTTATTTCATCTTTTGCCTGCTGTTTCCATGAGCGTTGATTGTGGTTTCAAGTAAGATGAAATCCTTAACAACTACAAGCATTTCTTCATTTATCATGTTGTTACCTATAGGTCTAGCTGTGAGGATTTTTGTTTCATTTACATTAGCTATGATCCATAGTGAAGCTTTCATTCAGCTGCAAGTGCTTCAGGTTCTCCTCATTTTCAAAAAAGCAAGGTTATCATATGCCTATCTGCCTAACACCAATTGTTCATAAGCCTTCCTCTGAACCTGATGCTGCATTCTTCTTCATATATTCATATATCTCAGTTTCTTGGATTATTATAGCATACACATGGAATAAGTGTGGCGTGTGACAATCCTGATACACACTTCTCCTGATTTTAAAGGATGCAGTATTCCCTTGAATCATATAGAAGTTCTGCATGAGAACAATGAATTGTTCTGGAATTTCTGTTCTTGTTGATATTATCCACAGTAGATTATTATCTGCATAGTTTCATGCCTTAGCATAATCAATAAGATACAAGTAAGCATCTTTCTGGTAGTCTGTGCTTTGCGCTAACATCCATGTGACATAAAAAATAATATCCCTTATTTCACATCCTCCTGTAGACCTACTCTGAATATCTGGCAGTCCATGTCAATGTAATCTTTGATCCAATGTTTTGTGATCTTTGGCAAAATCTTGCTTGCATATGATATCAAATATATAGTCTATATTTGGCACAGTTTGGATCCCCTTTGGAACAGGTACAAGCACCGATGACTTCCTGCTGCTTGCCTAAGAAGCTGTCTTTCAAAATTCTCTCAATAGACGAGTGCTTCCAGTGCTTCATCAGCTTGTTTAAATTTTTTATATTCGTTTTAATAATTTAATTTATAAAATTTACATGTAATAATATTTAATGGTTTAGGTATATTAGAAAGAGCTGTGCAATCCCGAACAGTGAATTTTAGAAAATTGTCTTATTTCCTTTTGTTCATTATTATTTCCTTCCTACTTCTCTAACCTTCTCTGCTCTAACTCAAATAAACTACTAATTCATTTGTTTTTATAAATTAATCTACCCTGAATTGCTGAATTTCATATAAGGAGAAACACAAAAAGCAACAACAAAAACAAAATTAAATAGAGAAAAACCTCAATTGATCAAGATGCAGAAAATAACAATAGTAAAACAAATTTAAAATTGGTAAAAAGGGAGACCAAATGATGAGTTGTTAACTTTTAACCTAACTATGTCTGCCACAATTGAATTTACAATGCTCTCTATCTAATAATAAGGCTATCAAATCCCTGGCCAATGGTCAGAGGACTTAACCCAACTGGAGACCCTCCTAATGGACTTTGGTCTTTCACTCTCATACAAAGTCTTCTGCACACTGAGTGCTCAGAATTTAATCTTTAATATAATTCTTTCTTCTTTCTTGGGTTTTATTATTTATAATCTTTGGGTCACATAACTGGTGTGATTCCTCCTTCTGGGCCAGCTGATATGTCACATACATGGCTCATTATTTTAAGACAAGTCTTTAGGACACACACTGACACACACACACACAGACACACCCCACCATATGCTTTTCTTTCTCATAAACCAGCCCTACCTTATGTCTTTACCACACTTTGATATAATACTCATATATTTAGTTATCTTTCTTGAGGACAATTATCCAGGAGGGTCACATAATAAAAAAAAATTGCCTTAGATTAAGGCAATGATGAAATACAAGATCAAAATCTATTCTTCTGGTCATGATCTCTATATATTTCTAGTCCATTTTAATTAGTTACATCATTATCATTTCTTTTTGAGAACATTATAAATATTCCTCATGAGAATTAGAGTATTCTATTGAAAGTATTATTAACTTAGTCAGTGATACAGAATATCGTTAATGTCCTAGATAAAAATGTTTACATGTGTAAGATATATTTTTGGACTGTAATACATGGATTGATTATTTGCACACATTAGAAATGTAAGTGACTGGACAATATTTTTAAATCAGTGTTGAAGATAGGACAACAATTTATATGTTAATTCTCAAATTATGCCTTCTATACCAAGGTATGCCACACAAAAGCAAAGGGAGCATGGCGATAGTAACCATAAGGTAGTATTGAGTTGCCATTTATTACAAATTCACAGTCACTAAGTTGAGGCCAACTCACAGCGACCCCAGAGGAAAGGGTGATACTGCTTTATGGATCTCCCAAGAAGTGGTGAATGGTTACAAATTGCTGACCCCGTGGTCCACAGCCCTATGCATAACCAGTATGTTGCCAGGGCTCAATTGCCTTTTATTGGACACTCTCAACATATGAAACTTGAAACAAAGCCCGATGATTCTGTCCTTAACCTCAGGCTACTAGTTATCTGCTTCTTCTCATGCAAAAGCATTTCAGCCTTCATTTCAAGGGGGTATTTCAACTCCTTTAACCTACTGCAGGTGTGTTTAACTTAAAGTTCAGTTCACTTATGGGATTTCAAAAACAGACCTTTCTGGTGTGGCATATAGAGGATGCTGTGCACCTCGAAAGGACAGATTATCAACTCTCAGTTTTCTGTGGCATGTGACTGGGTCACCAACGACAGGATGGAACCTCAGCCACAAGTGCCCATTAGAAACAATACTAGACATATTCTTTCCTTGGGATTCTATGTAAGCAGTGTTAAGCACTTTTCCCAATGGTAAAACCATTGTCCTACTTGATTTATTCACTAACAGAAGTGAAATCATCATATCTGAGACAAAATGCTCACATGTGAATTTCATTTTCTTAAGGTTCTCTGAACTCCTCTTTAGTAGTGTCTGTCAATTTGAGTAGACTATAGTACAGTTTCAGATGACAAGAGCTGAATATTTTTCTACATCTTTCCCCAACCTGAGAAACTGAACACAACTGGAGTAAGGACACCTCTGTCATAGCTATTATTCAGCTGTACAACTGAGAGTACGATATCTAGATTATGAGCATTAGGCAGACAAAAAATTTGCTGTAGGGTGATCATATAAAAAGATGACATGACCTGAAAATAGTCACCTGCATTTGTCTTCGTATTTATTGATATGGTGGTATCATGCAACATTCGTGCTTTTCTGATTGATTGACTAACTTCACTGATCTTAGTGGTTTTCTGGTCCATCCTTGTTATGAAGAGTCTTGTGGCTTCATCATTGTGTTTTACGTATGCATCGTGTGTATGCACCAGAGTTTCTTAACCCACTCTTGCACTGATGGATGAGCGTTTGGGATGTTTCCAGCTTTACACAACTGTGATTGCATTGCCAAAAACATGGGAAAGGATAGGTCTGTTCTTCTCGTTTGTCATACTTCTTGAGGTATATATCCAGCTGAGGTATTTCTGGATTCTATTATAGATGATGCAGTTAACATAGTCACCATTTGTCTATCAATCTGTCATACTGTGGTGGCTCATATGTTGTGATATCAGACGGTATGTCACCTATACTTCAAATGCCAGCAGGGTCGCCCAAAATGAGCAGGTTGAAGCAGAGCTTCCAGATTAAGAACAGACTAAAAAGAAAGACTTGATTTCTGTCTTCAAAAGAAGTAACCCCTAAAAACTTTATACATAGCTTCAGAAGATGTTCAGGTAATGAAGGTCTAATGGATCGAAGCACAACATTGCTGGTGATGTTGCCAGAACCAGAGCCTCGCGGATTGGAAGGCCTTGAAATATGACTGAGGAGGAGCACCTCTCTCAAAATCGAGGCAACCATGGTGACAGGAATGGAGGCTAGCATTGGGGAGCCTGCATTTCCGGGTGAAGCACAATGGGAGGTAAGAAGGAACCACGGAACAAATCTAATACTTCATCTAAAGTATGGAGATAGGACAATGTGAAGTGATCAGAAATCAAACAAAACAAATTAATACCAATACCCTAGAGGTTAGTGAGCTAAATTGACTAGTGTTGGACATTTTGAATCATAAAATCCTATAATTGACTTTAATGGGAAAGGCAGTCATGAGGAACAGCATTGGAGTCATAGTCAAAAAAGATATTTCAATATCTATCTTTAAGTATAATGTAGTCTGTGATAGGAGTATATCTTTCCACTTTCAAGGAAATTCAAGCAATACAACTATTATACAAAAGTATGTGCCAACCACAAAAGTTAGTGATAAAGAAATTGAAGAATTCTACCAAAGTCTTTGGTTTGAAATTGAACAAATATGCCATTGAGGTGCATTGATAATTATTAGTGACTGGAATTATTAGTGAATGCAACAGTTCAAAACAAATAGGAAGGAACAAATGTTTGAAAATATGGTCTTGGTGATAGTAATGAAGCTCAAGTTTACATTATAGAATTTTAAAAATCCAGCAACTTGTTCCTATAAAATACTTTTTCCAGCAACATGAAAGGTGACTATACACATGAAAATCTCCAGATCGAATATAAAGACATGAAATTCATTACATCTCTGGAAATAGATGCTGAAGAAGCACAATATCAGCAGCTAAAGCCAGACAGTATAATAGAAAATGAATTACCCATATGTAAGTTCAGGTTGAAGCTGAACAAAAGTAAAACAAGTACATGACAGTCAAAATATGACCTTGAGTTTGTCCAACTTGAATTTCAAGACCATCTCAAGAACAGGTTTGATACATTGAACACATAAAGAACATTGTTCATTAAAAATGCAAACAGTAATTTAAGAAACAGGAAAGAAAAAAAAGCTCGAGTAATTGTCAGAAGATACTCCAAATTTGCTCTTTATCCTACCCTAATACAGGTCAATGGAAGAAATGATGAAGTCAAAGAATTGAACAGAAAATTTCAAAGGCCAGCTCAAGAAGATAAAGTTAAAGTAAAAAATTACAATGAAATTGAAAAAGATCTAGATTTAGAAAACTAAAAGGGAACATCATGCCTAGCATATCTGAAATTGAAATAACTCAAGAAAAAATAAAGCAAGTTATTTTTATTTACAAAACAAGTTTTAAATAGCAATATTGAAAGATAATTTGGATAAAATGTTGAATAATACAGGAAGCCTCAAAAGTAGATGGACAGAATACACATAATCACTATACCAAAAAGAACTATTCAAAATTTCACAGAATCCAGAGATAGTTTTTACGAAAGAAACAGTGGTACTGAAAGAAGTCTAGCTGCACAGAAAGCACTAGGGGAAAAAAGCTCTAGGAATTGATGGAATGCCTATTGAAGTGCTCAAATGGGCTGATGAAGCACTAGAAATGCTCACTAGTCTGTGCCAGGAAATGTGGAAGACAGTTACGTGTCTCACTGAATAGAAGAGATCTAGATGTGTGTCCTCTCCAAAGAATGGTGACCAAAAAGAATGTTCAAGCTATAAAACACCATCACTGATGCCACAAACAAGTAACATTTTGCTGCAGGTCATCCAACAATGATTGCAGCAGAACATTGACCAGGAGCTGTCAGAGGTTAAGTCCAGATATAGACGAGGATATGAAACAAGAGGTATCATTGCTGAGGTCAGATGAATATTGGCTAAATGTAGAGAACGCTAGGAAAATGTTCACTTGTGTTGTATTGATTTTGACTGTGAAGATAATAAGAAACTATGGATTGTCTGGAGAAAATTGTGATTCTAGAAGTTTTGATTGTGCTCATGAGGAATTTAAACATGAAACAAGAGGCAGTTATCCAAATAGAACATGAGGATACTATATGTTTTAAAATCAGAAAAGGTGTGTGTCAGAGTTCTATCTTCTCTTCATATTTATTCAAGTTTTACATGGGGAAAATTGTCAGAGAAGCTGGATGACATGCAGACAGATGCGGCATCAGGACAGGGCAAAGGCTTATGAACAACCTGCGATTCTGCAGAGGACATGACCTTGTTGCTGAAAGTTAAGAGACCTTGAAGCACTTGCTGATGAAATTTTAAAAATTCAGCCTTCAGTATGGGTTGCAACTCAATGTAAAGGAGACCCAAACCCTCCCAATTAGAACAATAGGTAAATCATGATCAGGGGAACTTGTCTAGGATTTTGTCTTCTTTGGATTCACAATTGATGTTGATGGAAGCAGCAGTCAAGAGATTAAAGGAGGATGCACTGGGTAAATGTGCTGCAAATCCTCTTTAGAGTGTTGGGAAGTAACGATGCTACTTTGAGGTCTAAAGAGCGCTTGAATCAAACCATGATGTTCTCCTTTGCCTCATATGCATGTGAAAGTTGTATGTTGAATAAAGAAGATCAAAAATTGTGAATTACGGTGCTTACTAAGAATATTGGAAGAACAATACACTACCAAAGTTGTTTCAGCGTTTGAAAGATTTTTAGTAATCAGTCCCTTGTTTGTTGCACTATTGCTAAAGATATTCTTCAAGTCTTAGTGTTCTCTTTTTACTTTTTTGATAAAGTCTTTGGATGTGTATAATGTCTTATTTTTAGTAGGACCAAGTAATCAGTTTTCCCTTCTATTGTGTGTGCTTTGATTTTTATATATTATAGTCTGTGTATGTCCTGGAATAGGGCAGTTAAAATTGCCCCAATTTTTTCATTGATGATTCTTAAAGGTCTAAAATTTACATTTATGTCTCTTACACATTTTAAATTCAATTTTGTGCATTGAGTGAAATATGGACCTTGTTTCATTATTCTACAGTTGTAAATCCACTTTTCCCAGCACCATTTGTTGAAGAAGCTGTTTCTTTCACATTTAATGTTTTTTGCTTCTTTGTCAAAAGACAGTTGGATGCAAATGGATCCATTTATTTCTAGAGTTTCTATTCTGTTCCAGTGGTACAAATTTGTCATTGTGCCAGTAGCAGGCCATTTTGACTATTGTGTTATATTGTCAGATATTGGGATGCCTACTACTTTGTTTTCTTTTTAAAGAGTTCTTGGTTTATCCTAGGTTTTCCTCCTCTCCATATGAATCTGTTCCATTTTTTAAAGAAAATAGTTTGAATTAGAATTGTGCCATATTTATAGATTTGCTTTAAGTAGTGTTGACATTTTTACAATATTATGTCTGACTATTATCCATGAATACAGTATTGCCTTTCATTTGTGTAGGTCTCTTTTGGTTTCTTTTAATATTGTTCTGTAGTTTTCTTTGTACGGCCCTCCCCCTTGGTTGGGTTTATTCCTATGTATTTCTTCTTTTGTGTGCCTATTGTAAATTGCATCATTTTATTTATGTCTCTCTGTATACAGGAGTCGAATTGATTTCTACTTGTTAATATTGTACCCTGCTACTGTACCAATTCTTCAATTTTTCCTAACAATGTTAATTTGTGATGATTTTAGATGTTTTACAGATAGAAACCTATCATCTAAAAATAGTGAGAGTTTCACTTCTCCTTTGCCTAATTGCATTCCCTTGATTTCTTCCACCCCAATTCTGCGACTTCTACATATATAATTCAGTGTCATGTTGGTCAACACATTGATATCTTTTTCCAAATTATTTCACCACCATTTACATAAATTGAATGCCTCCTAAGATACAATTCCTTCTTCTTCACTTGTCATAACCATTGGTCAAGTTTGGTTTCAATTTTAAGTAATTTTCTTGATATAATATTCATATATTATACAGTTCTAAGGTTAAGTGACTTTAATATATAATTTATTACTAATTAGGAATAAATACATATATTCTATAATTCCATAGCTCAATCACATTAAGAAACATTGTGCAATTGCTACCACAATAAGTTCCCAAACATTTTTTTCTTCCTGGAGTCCCTGATACCATTGCCTTTTTACCACTACTGTACTCCCTGTCCCCCCACTAACCACGCCCCCCCCAGCGCTTTCTACTTGCTGTTACTATAGTTTCATCAATCCCAGGTTTCATGTACCAAAAGGCAGAAAGGTGCATAATACCACTTCAAGAGCATGACCCATATGAATTAACACCTCTGAGATAAACCCTAATATGAGCAAACACAAACAAAGCAAAAAAAAAAAACAAAAATACAGAAAATGTTGAAAACCAGATCAGGTCCATCATGGCATCAGAGGAGGGGACAACTGACAAAATTTTAACTGTTGTAGTCAGGTTTATACTTTGATCTTCTATACTCATCTCTCCAAAGCACTCTGTTTAGTAACCACTTTCCTCCTATCCCTCTAATATGGATAGAGGGAGATCACCGATTGTGTATTTCCAATGTAGTTCCCACAAATGAATCTTGAGCTGCCAGTGTCATGCATAACCTTTTGCAAATATGATTCTCACTATTTAGGCTCTGATACTAATCGCTCCTTAGATTTTGGATTATATGATTCACAATCCCATGAATTATGATGGTGTGTTCTTCCATGTGGACATAATTGACATCTCCCTTAGGAGGCTGCTTGTTTGGAAACAAGCCTCTAATGCCCCAGACACTGCTCCATCTGAGAGCTTGGCAAATTCTAATTTCTTCACCACACTTTGCTACAGCACCTATATCTTCTGTGTTCCTTCAGAGGGTGGGGGTTGATTTGAGCCATGATGTAAGAACTAATTATTCTTAAATTGTGGATTGGATTTAGTGCAAGCCCAAGCCCATTCCTGTATCTACGGTTTGTTTTGTTTTGTATCTCCCTTTGTCTCCCTTTCAAAACCTTCCTTATTAATTTGTGATAGGACATCTTATTGATCATCCCTATGGGGCATAACAATTCTCAATTAATATTGCTTTGATTAGCCCCTGATATTAATTTTTAAAGTCCTGTTGTGAGAGGGATATCGAGCCAGTGTAGGCTGGTTCCGTACCAAAGTTTCTGAATTATTCACTTGTACAGAACCATTCCTTTCATGACTGGTCACTGTTTACAGGGGTTAATAACAGGGGTTAATTTTCAGGAAAAATTACAAGAATAATCACTTTTTGCCAGGCATTGATATAGCAAGACCATGTTTGTCTGCCTACCAATAATTCAACAACTTAGGCACAGCTGTCATCGAATCCTCAGACACCATGTATTTTCTGACTTAAGTCCTCAGGTTATAAGTGTGTCTGAGATGGAGTCCAGTTCACCTAGTGGAGTTTCTGCATCAGACATCACTGATTCAGCCTCTGGAACATGCTGTGTACCTTGCAGGTCCAGGATTCAGTATCCCAGTGTTCCATGGCATGGGACCTCAGTCCTCAGGTTGCATCTAGAATTCCTGGTGAATGTGGCCCATTCCGTGCCTAACACCAACTCGTGTCCCCCTCCCCCAAAGCATTTTCAGTCATTTATCACCCCAGCTGGAGGTCAGTCCTCCCTCTGTGCCTATCAACAGACAGGCATTTGTGTTCCCCCAGAAGTGTTTGTTCCCATTCCCATCTCCTGGCTTGTTTCACCCGTTGATATCCCTCATCCCTCTGAGAGGGCTGTCTACCTGTTTGGGGGTGTACAGGGACATCATCATAGATGTTTGCTTTCTTTGTGTTTTCTTATTGTTCTGCTAAAGATTTATAACATGATGCTGATCAAGAGTAATGATAAAGGGTATCCTAGTGTAGTCCTCATTCTTAGGGGAAATATTTTTAAAATATCCCCTCTTTAGTGAGATGTGGAGTGATATTTCTTTGTATATGGTCTTTATTATGTTCATAAATCTCCCTTCTGTTCCTATTTTGTTATGGATTTTATTCAGAAGTGGATACCAAATATAGTAAAAAAAAACATTTTCTGTATCAATTTATATGGTCCAGTGATTCCTACTATTTTTGTAGTGGAGAATATTGATTGTCTTTCTAATATTGAATAATCTTTCCATGTCTGATATGGATGTCGCTTGATCATGATGAATTATTTTCTTCATATGTAGTTAGATTCTAATGAGCAGAATTTCTTTTGAGGATTTTTGCATCTATGTTTGTGAGGGATACCACAGCCTAGTTTTCTGTCTTTTCGGCATCTTAACCTGGTTTGGGATAAAGGTTATGCTCACTTTATGGAAAGACTTTTAGAGTTTTCCATCTCATTCTATATTATAGAATAGTCTTTATAGAATTAATTAAAGTTTTTTTAGTGAATACTGGTAGAAATTCCCTGTGAAGATACTCTGAAACTCACTCTAAACATAGAATAATTAAAGTAAACAAGAAATGCTTAAGTAAAATTGCTGAACAGATTTCAAAAGTTAACTTCAGAAGACAAAATACTAGAAGAAAATATGAGAAAATATCAAGTTTGAAACTCAAAATAGAAGAAACATGTTCAGAATTAATCCAACTCAAAAAATAAGTTGGGGGGGGTGGGGGTTGCAGTCACTTTCTACATTCTGGAATCGTCTGTGTAGAATTGTTGAAAGCTCTCCATTGAATACATAGATTTCCCATGTGAGCCAGCTGGTCCTGGGCTTTTACTGGTTATAAATGTCTTTTTTCCTCTCTTCTCATTCTCTCACTTTATTTTTATGTCAATTGTATGCAGACCACATTTGCAAGTTTGTTGCCATCATTATTCTCAAAACATCCTCCTTCTACCTAGGTTCCCAGTACCAGCTCCCCATATTTTCTCTCCCTTCCCACCCCCACCCCCATGAACCCTTAACAATTTACAAATTGTCATTACTTTGTCATCATTCACTGTCTGATGTATCCCTTCACCCACTTCCCCATTGTTCATACCCCAGAGAGAAGGTCATATGTAGATCCCTGCAATTGGTTTCCCCTTTCTATTCCGCCTTCCCTCCATGCTCCTGGCATCACCACTCTTGCCCCTAGTCCTGAAGGGATCATCTGTCTGGAATTACCCCTGTTACTGGCTCCAGTAACATCCCCTGGTCGAGCTGGATTTGTAAGGTGGAATTGGGATCGTGATAGCAGGTGGAAGGAAGTATTTAAGAACTAGAGGTGGGATGGTTATCAATTTCTTGATAAGATTTTCAATGTTTCTCTCCTTATGGTTCTGTTGAAATTTTCTACCTTCTTCTCTGTTATTTGGATAGATGGTGTATTGGAGTATTACTTTTTGTAGTATTATATTATTTTTTTTCTCTTGATTATCTTGTGGAGTCCCCCTTTTCATGTCCTTTTTTAGATATTTGCATATTCTGCTGTTCTATGTTAAGTTTGCCCCAGTAGTTTGTCAATTTTGCTAATCTTTCAAAAAAAAGTTATTGTCTTCTTTTATTATCTCTCTTCTAATCTGCTCTCCTGCTGTTTAAGCATTTATTTATTTATTGCTCTTTTTTTAGCTGTTGGAGGTATGTCAATTTGTTGATTTCAGATTTCTCGTTTTTCTTTTGTGTTGATTGCTATAAGCTGCCTTCTGATACCTGCTTTTGCTGTTTCCCAAAGGTTTTGGTATGTGATGTTATCAGTCTCATTTGTTTTGGTAGGATGTTGTTCAGTCTCCATGTGTTTGGTTTTACGGTTTTGTTATTTCTATTGTTGATTTCCAGTTTTATAATGTTACAAACTAAGAAATGGGATTGTAGAACCTCACTTTTCTTGAATTTAGTAAGGTTTGTTTTGTGGCCTAATATGACGTCAATTCTAGAATATGTACCATGTACTCCAGAGAAAACGATATATGCACTATTGTACAATGGTGTGCTCTGCACATGTGTAGGAGGTTGTGCTGCTTGCTTGTGCTGTTTAGCTCTACTATTTCTCAGCTGATTTCCTTTCCTGAGGATCTGTCTTCCTTGAGTGTGGTCTTTTGAAATTTCCTAACTTATTGCTGAGTTGTCCCTTTCTGTCTTGAACTCTGTCAGGAATTGATTGAGGTATTTTGGGGATCTTAAATTGGGGTTTATTTATTTACTATACTTATTCCTTCTTGTCATATGATTCCTTTAATCATTATGTAGTGTCCAATTCTGCCTCTGATGATGTAATATGAAGTCTATTTTTTCAGTCTTTAATATTGTCACTCATACCTTTTAATGCTTCCTATTGACTTTGTACACTTTCTTCATTCCTTGATATTGAATCTATTTCTGTCTTTGATTTTAAGGTTTTTATCTTGTAGACTGCATATAGAGCATTCTTGTTTTGTTATCCAGTGTGTTATTTTTTGTCTCTTTGTTGGTGCACTAAATCAGTTGACATGCAATGTTGTCATTTATATATGCAGTGTTGTTGCTTTCATTTTGCTATATTTTGGTTTGGCGCCTTTTGTGTTATATGTATGGTTTTAATGATGTCTTTGTTCCTCCTGAAATTCTGTACTGTTTTGAGTACTGCTTTCATTGTATTAGTATTTGAGTGTTCTCACATATATTGGTCGCTGATGTGTCTGCTGTGTTTATTCCTTGTTCATATTCATTCCATTAATATTTGTTTGTAATGCTGATCTTTTAAGTGAATTCTTTTAAATATTTCCTGGTCAGAAATTACCATTATTTCTCTCCAGTGTTTACTGGATAATTTTGCTGGATGTAGGATTCTACTTATATGCATTGTTTCTGCTGAGAAATCTGAGCTTTTTCTTATTGATTTTACTTCGTAAGTGAATGTTCTTATATTCCTAATTATCTTCGAGATTTTCTCCTCTTTCTTGAAATTAGAGAGATTAAGTATGATATGTCACCAGGTTTATCTTTGGATATATGTTGTCCTTGAAGTTCTCTCAGATTCCTGAATAGTTGTTTTCTCATCCTTTGTGAAGATGGAGACATTCTCTGTCTCTGTCTCTGTCTCTCTCTCTCTCTCTCTCTCTCTCTCTCGCTCGCTCTCTCATTTCTTTTTGTTCCCAGATTCCAATGAGAACTAATTTCCCTTGATTATGCCTTACATAATTCTTAGGCTTTCTTTTGTTTCCTTCAATTTTTATTATTGACTGTTTCTCTTGAAGTTTGTAATCAGAGTAATTGTCATGGAGCTTGTTGATTTAATTTGTATTATATTCTATTAATTATGTCTATTTGGCATGCTGTCTAATCTTGGTGTCTTATAGTTTATCTGCTGTTATTCCTATATCTGTAGGGCTTTCTTATATTTCAATCCCTGGCATTGTCTCATGATTATTTCTCCTAACTCTTCAATGCACCTAAATATTCTTCTGAATTACTTCTGATTATCCAGGGGCCTTTCTTTCAAAGTACTGCATTGAATTTGGATGGATTTTGCTTCTTTGATTTTGTTTTTCTAGACTTGGGGGATGTTCTTTGTTTGAGTGTTGTTTCTGTGACATCATGGTGCAGCTACTAGTAGTGTGCATTTCTGGGTTATGAGGGGTAGATGATTTGATCTAGATATATGTGGTATGTCTAATAAGAGCCAGAAAATTTATTGTAGGGAATTGAAAGGAAAGGGAGAGATATGGAGCTGCATGAAAAGGTGAGCTAATAGAGAGTGTAAAATAAAAGAAATAATAATAGCCTGTCCAAATAGAACAAATGTTTATAAAAATAATAACAGAATGTCATTAAAAGTCATAATACAAATTAATAGGCTTAATATAATCATATATATTTCACAAGGAAAAGGAGACAGAGAGCAGATAGAGTGGATAAGCCAGCAGATGACTAAGCAATAATCAAGCCAGAAGATGATTCATGTATATCTATATATAAAATAATGAGTAGAACTAAAGAACCTAGAAAAATAGATAGAAGGGAGACAGAAGGAAAACAAGAGAAGGAAAAGTAGACAAAGAAAGCTAAGAAGAAGAAAAAAGTATAAATGTGCAGAGAAGATAAATATAGTCAGAAGATAGAAGCATGGCTTTGGCGTGAATGTATTCTGTTAGTATGGCAGTGTGAAAATTAGTGCTTGTTCTTCAAAGGAAATGGAAAACAAAATGCAAAACCCTTTTTGGAGTGAATGTGCCTAGAACAGTGGACATGCGTGTGTCTGCCTGGGGGTGCATATACCCATAGAGGGCGGGGTCACACTGAAAGAGAAAGTAATGGGGGAAAACGAAAAATAAATTTAAAAAATACAAAAAAATAATTAATTAGTTAAAAAATTAAAACCACAAGTTGGGTGGTGATTCCTGATACCTTTGGAGTGCTGCTATATGCACAAGTCTCCCCTGCAGGATATAGTTAAGAAAGCCACACAGAAGAAAAACTGGGGGCGAGTATTGCTGGCTAGTGAGGAACTTGCCCAAGGCTTTCCACAGAGTCTGCCAACACTGCTGGGTTCTTCAGGAGCAGAGAGTCAGGAAGCTTGATTGGGGTGTGGGGTGTGGGTTGGAGCAGAAAAAGGGAAATTCAGCTTGTGAAAGGCAGAAAGAGGGTCCAGAAGCAGTGTGGGCCACTATCCATGGGGAAGGGGATTCACTCACTGTCAACAGATATCGCTAACCTCCAACCTGAAACACTGGTGTCCTTCACTTCAAGTTGTTCGTCTGGCTTCCACAAGGTAGGGAGGGCATCCATCTTGGGGAGACCTCCGCAGTTACTGAGAAGGTCATCTTGTGCTTTTTACCTGAAAGCCATATCCTCTATGTGCCCTTGTTGAAACATTTCAATTGGTACTCCATCAATTCCTCACGCCTTATTTTGAGCAATGCCTCAGTGCAGCTTAGACTTCCTCCTTCCGTGTCATTGGTTCTTAATCATATGTTATCACTTGAAATGATTGTCAACCTCCCCCGCCCCTTTTTTGGTACAGCGACTCCCTGTATTCTTTAAATTTTCTTTAGATATTTCCTACATGGCTCAATATCTTGTCCATAGAATCTTTCAATGTTGCATTCGAACCTTGGGATTTGTTTCTTCTGTTCTTCTGGTGTAAGAGATGCTCAATGCCTCCTCTCTTTTTGGTTTTCTATCTCCAAAACTTTGTACATCTCATTGTGACACTTCCCTTTGTCTTCCCCAACAGTACTTTGAAAATTTCTGTTCAGTTCTTTTACTTCATTGTTTCTCCCATTTGCCGCATTGATTCTATGAGTAAGAGCATTTCACACTCCTGACATCCACTTTGGTGTTTTCTTTCTTTTGTGTCTTTTTAGTGGCTTTTTAATTTTCTTCTTGTGTGGTAATTCTGATGTCATTCCACGACTCATCAGGTATTCTGTAATTAATATTCAGTGGCTCATATCTGTTCTCGAGGTGTTCTTTCTGTTATAGTGATGAGGTACTTGGATATAGTAATATAAAGTCACAAACAAAACAAGAATAACAAAAACATATTCAAAAGCTTCCATGGAATAAATAAACAAGCTAGACAAAAAATACTTAGAGGACAATAACACAGGAAACAGATTTCTCTTTTGAAACACTAGAAACCTGAAAACAATTGGGAAGGGAATAAGGTTAAAATAACTGTGGCACAACTCACAGCTTGATGACTTTGGAGGCGCCAGGGAGATAAATAACTCAACGGAGGCCAGATGCACGCAGACTTTCTGTTTTCGAGTGGAATATACCCAAGTTCAAATTTTCCATATCATGGATTGGTTTTAACTTTGTTGAGATTCAATGGGAACTTACATAGGAGAAACTATTTGCTCAATAGTCAGTGCTGGGTCTGGCTTTAGTTGCTGATTTGGAGCTTTTCCATCAGTATTTCCCACACAAATCGTCAATTTGATTTCTGGGTATTCCATCTGGAGAAGTCCATGTGGTTAGCCACCTTTTGTATCATGGGAATAAAGGTAGTTTTGATGAAATAACTATTGTAAAATTCTATCATGCCATTTCCAGGTGTGTCCCTATCACCATGGACTTATTTTTTTTTGGGGGGGGGGCATCACTGCTCTTCGGTGGTGGGAGTAGGAGGCCCAGCCCCACTGCTGGAATTGAACCTCCATCCCAGTGAGTCGCAGTCCCGCGCACAACCACTACGCCACCGGGGCTCAGCCCCCATGGACTTATTTTTGAACTACTCTTCCTTCCTCTTTGTTTACAACTTTTGCATTCCAGTTCCCAAAAATTATCAATGAATATTTTTTCCCATTTGGTCAATTTCAGACTGAGGATGAAAATATTCTTTAATTTTTTATCACTAGCATTAGTGTCTAGTGTATACATTTAAATAATAGCTATATTGATGGAATTTCATTATATATACAAATAGACATTGTCCCATCACAGACAGCATTGTACTTCAAGATAGATATTGAAATGCTATTTTTGATGATGAATATGACACGATTCCTCTTGAGTCTGTCATTACTAGTATGGTAAACTATATGATTATCTGACTCAAAATGGTCAATAATAGTCCATTTAAGCATAGCAATGCCTAGGATGTCGATTTTTATATGGTCCATTTACTTTTTATGACTTTTGATTTGTCTGGATTCATATATACTTTATACATTCCAAGTTTCAATAATTAATAGGTATTTGTAGCTCTTTTTTCTCACTTTGAGTCATTTACCTCAGCAAATATAGGTCTCAAGAACTTTACTCCATAACTGTCGTTATGGTTTACTTGAGTTTGAGAAGGCAGCTCTTCCTCATTCATATTTTGTTTTTCCTTTGATAGGCAGGGCTAATCTTCTTGCTCTATTTCTCACAATGTTCCAAAATCAATAAGAGTTTCAGCACCTGACAATGTTTTGTTTGTATCCATAAGTTTTCCAGTGGCTAATTCCTCCAAGTGGATATTATATAACTTCTCCATCATCTTTTCTTCTTCTAGAAATTCTGATGAAACTTTTTCATCAACTCTTGCATTTGGAATACCAGTGGCATGACTTTCAGCATGACAGCAGTGCACAGGCCACCATAGTTCAAAAATATGACAGGCAAGTGGTGCTTCTTTCTCTTGGTTTAATGTGCTTGTGGTTTATGATATGTAGCTTTAGCTTGTTCCTGTTATTGCTGTATCCCATGACATGTATGTGATGAATATTTCATTTTTAGTCATGGACATTTGAATTTTCCCCATTTTATTTAATGACTATCTCACATGAAAAATACTGCTTATAATTAATATAAAGCACATTGTCTCATTTTTACTCTAATTTTTTTAATTTTTTTTAATTAAAAATCATTTTATTGTGGGCTCGTACATCGTTTTTCACAATACATAAATAAACATACTGTGCCAAGCACCTTCACATGTCTGCTGCAGCTATCGTTCTCCAATCATCCACCTTTCTCCTTGAGCCCCTGGTATGGCTTTTCCATTCCTTCCCCTCTGCCCCTGCTCTCCCTTCCCCACCAACCCTCAATGCTTTAATACATTAACTTTGTTCTGTCATATCTTATACTGCCCGACCTCTCCACCAACCCAGTCCTTTGATGCCCGTCCTTCAAATAGGAGCTTATATGTATATCATTGCAGTGGGTTCCGTCTCTCTACCCCACCTTCTCTCCACCTTTCCAGCAGCTTCGATCTAACCACTGGCCCAAAGGGGGCTCATCCATCTTGGTTTCCCCATATCTCCAGCTCTCCTCTCTACTAGTGTACCTTCTTCAGTCCATCTGGATTTGTAAGGTAGAGTTGGGATCATGATGGTTGGGAGGACGAAGGCTTCAGAAACTAGGGAAAACTTGTATGCATCATCGCTGCCCTGTTGCACTTTGACTAGTCTGTCTCCTCGCCGTGACTCCGCTATAAAGAGGTGACCAATTACCCATCATTGGACCTTGGGTTCCCACCCTGCTCTCTGCCTCATTTGTGATGATGTGATTCTTGTTCTTTGATGCTTGATACCTGCTCCCTTCGGCCCCTCTTGATCACACAGGCTGGTCTGCTTCCTCCATGTGGACTGCAGTTTCTGCACTGAATCGCGACTCGTTTATCTTGAAGTCTTTGAGACTCCAGACATTCAAACATTTAGTAACTGGGCCCTATCGTTTCTTCTACTCTGTTTGTCTCTGTATCCATTTGCCTTCAGCGATATCGGGAGTCAATTGGTCCACTGATTTAGATTTTTGTTCTTTGATGCCTGATACCTGATTGTTACAGCACCTCATGATCCCACAGGCCAAGTGAGCTTCTTTTATTGTGAGCTTTGTTGCTCCTGAGCTAGATGGCTGCTCGTTTATGCTCAAGCCTTTAAGCCCCTGATGCTATATCTTTTGATAACTGGGCACCATCAGCTTTCTTCACCACTCTTGCTCATGCTCCCACATGTCCTCAGTGAGTGCCTTGAGGATGTGTGCACACAGTGATATATGTGTTTTTTCTCCCTGTTTGATGACTATTGCCTAGACCTTTCACCACCTTGTGGCTACGCTGGCTATTGTGCTTCTTCTGTGTTACTCCAATATTTTAATCCTTTCCTACATCTTAATTACTGCACTGAGATTCTTTGTTAACAGCAGTTAAAGAGTTCAGCATATTTTGTGTCTATTAAGATGCAGCTCACTTATTTTCAACAGACGTCCTCATTAATAGAAGGAATTGTCTCCTTCTTGAGATGCCTAAATAATTGACAATCTACTTGAAATCTGGTTGAGAATTTTTGAAGAGCCAGACAGTAAAGTTTTCTCTGCAATTTGGCAGAGGGCTTATTTTGTTATCTGTAAAAATGCATTGTGAAATAAAGTATTCTCTGGGTTATAACCAAACCAAAAGTGGGTTATCATTACTTATTGTTTAAACAGGAGTGCTTGATGAGGGCAAATCTCAGTACCTGAAGCTAACTTACTGACAAGTATCTTAATATCAGAAACAAGATGCTAGCAAAGTTTCGAAGATAAGAATATAGTTCAGTGAGAATGGTTTCAAAAAATTCTAATAAGATTCATATAATCAAAGGGCAAGTATAGCATTTACATATCACTTATTTTCATGTAGCTTGAAATTAAACACAAATATTGGTTCTGGTTCTCATAGAGGCACGGATATCGATTTACCTGTCAATGAGACCTCATTTTCCAATTGCAGAAATATTTATGTCATGTGTAGGACCTTACAGGCTTTTCGCGTGTAGGAAGCACTGGTATACAACTTCAAGAACCTTCACTGAGATTGCTTAATGGAATAGCATCATCTGTGAATAAAGTGCCCCTGGTGGAGGTCACCTGTACAACTTCTTTATTGTCAAACTTATAGGGTGAAAAATGCTACTTGAACAGTTTACAGAACAAAAGTTTCACATTCTTTGAATCCAAATGCATAAAACACTAGTTTTGTATTTTCCTAAATAATCAACAAAATTTGGTTAAATTTATTTAGTGCATGAAGCTATTATGAATATTTTCCCAAGAATTGATTTTAATAGTCCCAAATAAATAATACTTTGGTCACATGTCTCCAAAACGCATTTCCTACATACTCACTTTTTAATTTGAATAATATTTACATATTGCTTTGCATATTTGAATCTAACTTTGACATTTTATGTTAGCAGAAAGTTTGGAAAAAGTACATGCATTCTAGAGGAAGTTGTTTTATTATTACAAATGCTGTAACTTAACTGCAAAATTTAATATATGAAATATCTCATAAAAATGAATTCTAAAGTGTGATTTTAGCATTACCATAATTCTTTATGTAGTACATTTCCTAACATTTAGCCCCAATCTGTTTTGTCCCCTTTGTAATTTTTGAAGTCTGTGTTTGGATTTCATTTTGTCTTACCAGGATGGGTAGAATTAATGGATGAAATTACTTCATAAATATCTGTCCATTGTTATGTTAAAGATATTATCATAAATATATGTCAATTGTTATATATAATAATTATAGAGTTTAGACATTTTATATTGCTGTACATAGTTTAGAGGTATAATTATGTAGCTTGAAAGATGTATTTCTATGAAACATATTGCTACAAAGTTAGAATGTGGATTTTCTGCTGATTCAAAGGTACTACAATAGTCCACTGATTAAGCATTTTATATAGGGACAGGGTGTTTAAAATTAATAGATTACTTGTTATATATCAATCTACTTGAATATGTAACCACAATAAAGAAAATTTAAGGACTACTTGACAAAGCTAGATACCTGAAAAGGAAAAGAAATGTATTCAGTATGCATGAAACAACATTTTAGCTACATTACAATTGCTAGAAGTGTTCTATTCAGAGACAAATGCTATGCTATTAAATTGGCGGAAAGGAAAATTGCTATTGACTCTGAGTACAAGTTGCATAGTCTATGGATTTTAATGTTACTAAACACTAGATTGAAGTATCAAAACAGTATTACTCTTCTTTAAAGAGATAGACATAGCTGAATTAGATGCTGCTTGCTGTAGTATGGATCAAATGCAAAAGGAATCATATTTCATCAGACCTAGTCAACACCAAGAAAATAAATAGAAATATAAGAGGTATGCAGGCAATGATTCATTTTGATAATCTGGCCCAAGAAAGACACATAGAGACAGCATACAGATCTAAGCTTCTACCAAGAAGACAAATAGGGTACATAGGGTAGGAATTTAGATGACAGTATAGCAGAGGTCACATTGATTTTCAGCAGCATTTTCACTCAGAGAAGATAACCCAGAACTCTATTTGGTCCATTGTTCATATCCTACCTGTCCCAGAAGCAATAAATTTTCTAGTTTTTGAAAAAAGGGCAGGAAAGAAGAAGGATTTTACTTATGATTAAGTTTCTCTGCTAACCAAACATACTTTGCAGACCAAGGTCACAGTGCATGTTAAGGTCTATAAGAGGCCAAAAACTAACAGAAACATATTTGTGCTAGCATATATAAGTGGAAAAGGTCAAATAATTCAGCTTTTTTTCTGACTGAAATCATAGGTTATAAAGATGTATGATAAAAGCTTTGGAAATCCATCTTAATCTTGTGTTCACATCTTAATAGCATCTACATTTATCATATAGTTTCAGTACATAAACTGTTATGCCATGGTTTGTAAGGTATGCTAGAGAAATTCTAAATAGTAAGGCAGTTAAAACTGAGAATTTACTAAAAACATTATAGAGTTAAATGAAATAATCTTTCTATGATTCAAGGTAAAAGGGTTTTGATTGAGCATTTTAATTTTAAAAGTCAGACTTCAAATTCTATACCATTGAAACCTTTATCAGAACAGATTACACAATAAGAGTGTTTTAAAAAAGGACAGCTGCAATCTGGTCAAGGAAATGAGCAACTTCTTCATTTATTGAAGCAAAATGAATCCCACTTTGAAACTGTTCATTAAATGTGTGATGATTTTTAGTAGCATTCAGAACTCCATTTGCAGAATGAGTTATTTATTTTCATTTCTTGCATGAGTGAAAATATACAAAAGTTGACGAGAACTTTATTTGTAGAAAAATAAATATATAGTAAATTATCAAAATAGAAATGTCCCCCTGAAAATTAAAGGCTGCTAAGGACTTTATTTTACGCTAGTAAAATCCTCCCAAATAGAGTTGATTTCTTTTTACTCTGGGTCTAGAGGGTTGTGATATGGAATAGAAACAAAAAGTAAGCAAATCCTTCAGCAGTGGAAAAATGTATCTCTCTACAAGATCATCAGTTTTATTATTTAACAAATAGATTAAATTCCATTATTCAAGAGTTTTCTCTGAAATATGCCCGGCCCAAAGGATTTTCCTTTGGCAATATCATTAGTATTATAGGCAACACAAGCAAGACACCTGCTTCCTTCATACCAGATGAGAAACAATAACAAAATGACCATCTGCTTCGTAATGATTTTATATCCATGAATAGAAAGAAGTGTACACAGTCCAGATCAACAATGACTTCTCATATATTGCCATCAGGAAATAAAAAAGTGGCAAAAGGAAACTTGATACCCAAATTGTTACATCTCCTTGGGTTATTAAATGAAAATAAAGCTGATAAATTAAAAGTGAAGGTTAATAGATTAATTAATGGTTACCAAACTGAAAAATTGTTTTTTAGGCATCACTGCCCTCTGATGGTGGGAGTAGGAGGCCCAGTCTTTGTTCCTGGGAGCTGGAATTGAACCTCCATCCCAGTGGGCCGCAGTCCCACGCACAACCACTATGCCACCGGGGCTCAGCCTGAGAAATACTATTTCTATGATCACTATCCCCATTTTTCTCCAGATGTCCTAATAGTATAGTGGATAAGCATTGATAAGCTAAGTGAAAGATTGGTAGTTGAAACCCACCAAACCTAGCATCATATAAAAATTATTAATTAGAAAAAGCTCATCTTTCAGATAGAAATTTAAGGAAATAAGAATATCATGTCAATGGAAGGATTAGGAAGAAATATAATGGCCAGTATTATATGTGTCCTTCAGAAATTAATAAATTATTTTGGAAAATGTAAATGACTTATTAAAGTGGACAATTAAATATGAACTCATGGTATAGCTTATTAAGAGCCTTTTGGCATTTATAAAAGGACAGAGCAAAAAAATTTTTTGAAGGACAGATCATTGTGATTTGTTCACACTTTTCATTTAATTAAGCCCTGTAGAACTTCTGTAGGATCTAGGTATTGAAAAGCTGGTCTAAACAATGTTAAAAAAATGATCCATACCCAATCTCCAAATTGTTACTTTTGACACATTTATAGTAAAATTTGATTCATTTTTATCTGAAATCAAAATTTAATTGAACATCCTTTATTATTTTTTCAATAATTTTATTGAGGGCTCTTACAGTTCTTATAACAGTCAATATACATCCTTTGTATCAAGCACGTTTGTACATATGTTGCCATGTTCACTTCCAAATATTTTCTACTTGAGTCCTTGGTATAAGCTCCTCTTTCCCCCTCTTTTTAAAAAATCATTCCATTGGGGGCCCATACAACTTCCCTCACAATGAACACACATGTCAATTGTATGCAGACCACATTTGCACACCTGTTGTCATCATCACCGCCGAAACATCCTCCCTCCACTTAGACGCCCAGTACCAGCTCCCAATATTTCCCCTTCCTCCTCCTGTATTCTCATTTGCAAACCTATCTTTTGCAAATGCTTACAGGTTTATAGATAATCAATAGGTGATAGATAGATATAGAGATATATAGGGGAATTCAAGTCAAGGAAATGGCTCGCAGGGTTGTAGAAACAAGTCCTTTCTGAGACCCCACAGGCTTATTCTGCAGAGGTTGGTACACCCAATGTTAACAGGACAGGTTTTTAAGTGGAGAGATGGATTAATATAAAACAAGCAGGTCCGATAAGAATATATGATGGCTCACGCATTTGGCAAGTAACATAGCAGGCCATTACTTCAAGTGATAAGAACCCTATGTCAAAGGTCGGCAAACTGTTCCTCCTATCAACTTTAAAATCACTCAAGAGTCTTAAATATGTTTTTCCAAACAAATGAAATCACCCTGATCTGAAATAATGACCTTCAAATGTGTTCAATGTTACTTCAGAGCCGCACATTCACACTAAAAAGCCACATATGGCTCGCGAGCCGCAGTTTGCCGACCTTTGCCCTAGCTCAATGACGCAGATTCAGGTTTTAAATTCAGCAACAAACAACCACGTGTTTCTGCAGTATCCTTCTATAGGAAGTCCTTATATACCTCCCTTAGGAACACTCTTTTCTATTGCCTCAAGACTAGGACATGAGTAAGGGGGTTGCTGTCTACCCAAATCTTTGGACAACAAATAGGCTACTAACAAAAGATCCTATTATGAAGTTGATAATATGATGAAGCCTTAACTTCCAAACCACTGAGACCTTAACTATCTCAGGCTGTACCTTATCGATTTGGCACCTGTAAACATTTTATTATAGCATATATAATTGCTCAATAAGGATAACAATAGTCATTTCAATATTTTTCTGTTTATCATTATGTTACCTATTGGTCCTGTTGTGAGGATTTTGGTTTTCTTTTTCTTTTTTTGTTTCCTTTACATTAAATTGTAATTCATATTTAAGGCTGCAGTGGCTGATGGTCATTGGCAAGTGCTTTAGGTCCTTTTCATTTTAATCAACAAGTTTGCATGCTCATGGGAGCAGCAGTCAGGAAACCAAACTAGGTATTGAATTAGAAGTCTCCTGCATACTAGCTTTTAAGTGTTAAGGATAAAGGATTTGAGGACTGAGATGCACCTGGATCAAACCATCGCCTTTTCAATTGTCTGATATGCATGTGACAGTGGGACATTTAAGAAGGAAGACTTAAGAAGAATTAGAGCATTTGAATGATGAAGCTGATGAATATTATTGAAAGTAACATGTACTGCAAATAGAACAAGCAGATCTGCTTTGGAGGAAGTTGTGTCCGTCAGGGTTGACTAGAGAAACAAATTCGTAGACATTCATAGGTGTATAAGAGAGGATTTTGTATACAAGAGCAATTGAATATTGAGAAAACATCCCAGCCCAGTCCAGATCAGGCCCATAAGTCTGAATGAGCCCATATGCCCCATACCCATTTATAAAGTCCTCTTCAGACTCATGCATCACATGCATTGATGCTGTCTGCAGGAAAATCACAGGGCAGTAGATAGAAAGACTTGTAGATGGTGGCAGTGGAAGCAACTCAGTGCTGGCAGGGGACTTCATGTGGCTTCTTCAGCTTCAGGCCTCTAGAGTAGCTCCATCTGTCTTCTTAACAGGAATGTCTCCCAGGGTGTGTACATGTGCTCAGTCTCCAGGGAGCTATTTATCTCCTTAGCACCTCCGAATGAGGTCATCAAACTACAACCTGATTGACAGGCTAAATTCCACTCCTTCACTCTTAAATCTCAAATTGACAACAGATTATGTACCTACCACAGAAGTACAGCCAGAAAAATTCATGCTTCGTTTCTGGTAAAAGGACATCATGCATACTAAATTAGAGAGGCATCAGAACAAAGAAGACCCTTAGAAGAAGGACTAACACCGTGACTGAAACAATAGGCTGGAAAAGAAGAGTGGTTTTGAGGATGGTGCAGGACTAGGCAGTGCTTCATTCTATCTTATATAGACTTGTTATAGATCAGAATTAACTGGATGGCACCTCACAACATCAAACTAAAGTCTTATTTGGACATACCATGTTAATAATTGAAAATTCACAACTGCATTTATATCTAATATTCTATGATTGAAAAGAAACAATAATATTTGGCACATACGGGGGGATTTGGCACATATTGGGGATTCTAGTTAAAATTACAATCCTTATTTCTGTAAATGACCATGTGGCCATGACTGGTATGTAGAAGTACCTCCTACCACCACCAATTGTGTATTCTCTTTGCACACGGGGAGCACTTCAGTTGGTCTATGTACCTCTGCATCCACCAGCCCGTGTCCCTCCTACTTCACATTCCTGATTTCTATTTATCAGCTTCTGCAGCTACATGAGTCAGAAGTCTCCAGATTACCTATGATCTATGGGCTCAAACTGAATTAGACTTACCCTCTTCCACAATGCTGCAAGCAACTTCTTTCTCTGTGTGTATGTGTTCTTGATAGAAATATTTTTCTATATGCATACAAATACAAATATCTTTGATCTTGTTTCTCTTGAGAACCCACCCTAATCCAGTCTCTAAATTAAATTAGGTCAGTTCCCACCATCAAACCTCATGTATACAAAGCAACAACCACAGCAGTCTTCAGAGATGCAGTGGCTCCTTTCACACACGAGTTCCTCAGAGTTGTTTTAAAAGGTGCTTTGGGGGGAAGTCATATGTGATTCTATTGGTCTATCCTTATGAACTCACTCTAACAGGTTAATTTCTCTAAGCCTTTGGAACTTGCTTTTATAATACACCAAGATAGATCAGTTAATTCTACTTGAATTACTATAAGCTATTGCATAAGTCATGTTTCAGTGACAAATGTTATAAGCTATAAGATTCTATCTTAATCTCTTGAGCTATTATTGAATAAAGGATCTCATACTGATTCAAACTTATATTCCTTATATCAATGGCCTACACCTTAATAAGCATTCCCATACATATTCTCCAGGTTTCTGTCTGTACATATTAGAAAGCTCTAGGAGTTCACTAGTAGCATGCCTTAATCTGGGCCACCACTTTTATTTCACCTTTTGGGGGGGATATGCTGAAATTTAAGTCTGGTTATAGACCTAGAATCAATAATAGGACGTGAGCATGTTTCCTGGGAACATTCAATAGTAAGTTATGTGGATCAGGAAATATTCCAAAATACTTCAAATGGTGCAATATTATCAGGCACAGTTGGGCTAATCACCTTAAATGGGTGGGAGAGAGGAACACTTGATTTCACGATAATGAATTAGAAAGCATAAGTGAAACAATCTCTTTAGACAGGAGTAGTGGTGCAGCTAGTGCTTGAAATAATTCAATGGAATCTGGGTGTTTGATGTCCTCATTTTTCTAATTATTTGCTTATACACCTCCATGCCAAGTTTCAAGGTCATATTTATTCCTAATTAATGTCTTCACTTTAACATCAGACATCATTCAAGGTTAGAAATTACCTAGTGTTGTCATTCAGTTATACTTATAAGAATTTGGGTTTGTTTTGGGCCAAACACCAGCTCTATTATTACAAGAAATAAGACTTGCTTTCAGTGGACACATGAAAACATCGAGATCTTTTATGTGGTGCTTAAGCTGTGACATTGAAGCTCTGAGTTTATATTGTTCCCTTTAATACATTGTCTATGTTAGGCAACCAACCAACCATCATCTCTATACTCTCATCCTGACAAAATTGCAGAAATACATTAAAAAGCACAAGCATGCAAAGCCTCAAATTTCACCAACATTTTATCAATTGGGGGTGATATCTTCCATATCTTCAGGGGTGTGGCCTATTTCCTATATAAGGACACTGTGGGAAAGCTTGCTTGTTTTTTGCTGAGTCTGCATCTTATATATTTCTCATCAACACCTAGTTCTTTGCACTTGTGAAAAGGGCTTGCCATATGGTCTACAATCACAGGAGCCATCATCAAACTGCCATCTGACCTGCTGCCATTAATTAATTTGTTCCTGCATGCTATATATTAATAGCACCATTTTTAGTAAAACTAGCATAATTATCAGTGTTATGGTGGTAGAGTTATCAGTACCAATGGGACAGAGTTCCCAGTCTTGTGATCTAATCACATTTGAAATACCATTTATAATACTCTTCCCTCCTTACAATTTTCTTCCCTCTTACAAATTTCTTCCTCCACTCCTGGTACCAAATGTGCTAGACTGGGTTCTCTTGAGAAACAAAATTAGTGACTATATACATATTTACATATGTGTATGTGAGCATACAATTATATGTATGTCTGCATATGCACACATATATGCACATATATCTATACACATATGTGCACGTATATTTATACATGCATGTTCATATATGCATAAAGAATGAAATTTCTATCAAGAAAATAACTCACACAGTTTTAGGAGCAAGCAAGACTTGTCTAAACTCCTACAGCATGATGGGGGCAGACGTGTAAGAATTCAAGAATTAGCAGGTCAGGCTTATGACTGGAGAGACAAATTAATTAATGACAGCAGGTCAGATGGCAGTTTGATGATGGCTCCTGTGATTGTAGGCCGTATGGCAAGCCCTTTTCACAAGTGCAAAGAACTAGGTGTTGTTGAGAAATATATAAGATGCAGACTCAGCAAAAAACAAGCAAGTTTTCCCACAGTGTCCTTATATAGGAAATAGGCTACACCCCTGAAGAAGCTTTCAATTGTATCAGGGATGTGACCTAAGAAGGTTGCATTCCACCCTGATTTTTAGAAAACTGATGGTTTACTCCTAGATCAACCCATTATGGAACGGATTACATTGTGCTAGGTTATATCACAGGAGATTACTAGGCTCTAACTGTTAAACCTCTAGAATCCTCACTTAACCAAGTTGACACAAAGCCTATCACACTATCTCAGAGCCTTTAAAATGCTAATGTTAGTTATTAACATGTATTACATGCTGAAAATAGGTTTAGTGATATAAGCAAAAGACTCTGAAGACAGCCTGATTTAATTTTAGTCCCAGGACTCTAATTTGGAAACACCAGTAATTTAATCATTCTATACCGCTATGTTTTAGTTGTAAAATAAGGATAAAAGTGATCATAATAATACTTACTTCCTTTATTTAAGGGTTTATGAAATAATACTAGTGAGGCTATTAGACCAATGTCCGATGCAAGGTAAATGCAACCTAAGTATTTGGGTACAGTAATTGAGTACTGCAATTTAATACAAATTGTGAATCTGCAAGCATGAGAACCAGGGACCATATTAGATTATTTGCTCTCCTAAGCGTGATGGCAATGATTTTTTCAGGAAATATAATTTTACTTGAAATTATGCCCATATTACTCATTCACTCACCGATGATCAAAGAAAACTTGTTAAAACTAAGCCACTGGTTCCCAATCAGAATCAGTTTTTCCACTCATCACCTGGAGATATTAGGCAATGTACAAATATATTTTTTCATTGTTTGAACTAGTATGGAAGAGGCTTGGCATCTACTTTTAGAGGTCCACAAGGTTGATAAGCTGCTCGTGGTACAAGTGAAAGACACATCATTGACAAAAAAGAATTGTCCAGCACAAATGTGGATACATCCAGTCAGTTCTGACTCCCATCGACTTATCTACAACAGAATAAAATATTTCCTGCACCATGCTCACAATCACTGTAATTTTGGGTCCATTGTAATAATAGTCACTGTTTTAATCCATCTCCTTCAATGTCTTCTTTTTCTCCACTGATCCTCTACTGTACCAAGCATGATGTAGTCTTCCAATGATTAATTCATAATTCTGATGTAAGCTGCTTCAACATATGTTGAAATTTTAAGAATAATATATAAATATGAAACTATCACTTCTCTACATATCCTCTATCTATAGCTATCTGCATCTGAAGGCAGAGGTTAGCATGAATGATATCCTTCAGGGATACAAAATGTGTTCAAGTATTCTTTTAGTTTGGGGAACAAAATGAGTCTGAGTGGCTATAATATGGGCAGAGAAAGGTCTATAAAAGAAATTATCCCAAACTACTCTAAACCTTGGTGACCAAGGCAGTGTACAATAGAGAATGAGACTCTTTAGACTCTGTGCTTTGAAGGTATGTATCTCTCATAGATCACACTAAGATGATTTGCTTTGGAACTCATGATACGCTTACTGTGGACTTATCCTAAACGCAATGGTAGGAGATTAAAGAATCTGAAATTAGTCATGTACCTAGGGTTGAAATGACTTTGGCTTTGAGAGACGAGTATTAGCTGAAGTTTTGCTCTAAATACAGCATTGATGATAGGTGTAAATAATGTCCAACCACCTAACTTGTTAATCTGTACAAATCAACAATCTATGTGTTTTTGGTGCAAAAAACTGTCCTGTACATGTATACATTATTTTTCTCAACAGTGTTTTAAATTCTATACATGCAGCAAAATTAATGATAATATGAATAGAATTCTATGCTCTATGGGGGTAATTTATAAAGTCATTCAATAAGATAATAATAATGATGCCCTTCAATTGAACAAAGACCATAAATAAACCGTAGGTATAAGGATGGATTTTGACTTCTCACTTTTTTAGCCCTAATCAATGAACAATCTGTTCTTACATTATGGCCCTGCTCAATATCTTGTTTCATAAACTGTTCACTGAAAGTATGGGTTCCATAGCAAGATGCAGGGAAGAAAGCAAGTAGTTACTAACTGTAAGAAAGAATAGCCTCTGGGGTCTTAAAGAGCTGTCTTGAATCAAGCAGCCATATAAATTAGGCATTGGCTAAATCCATACAGAGGAAGCACACCAGAATGTGTGATTCAAGAATTATAAATAATAAAATCCAAACCCCAGGAAGGGGATGATATTAAAGCTTAAATTCTGAACACCCAGTTGGTAGAAGCCTATGGATTGCAGTCACAGCTAAAACCCATTTGCAAATTTTCACATGCAAAATAAGCTTCTGGTTAAAACGCTCTAATTACAGACCAGAGACTGGGAAGACCTTCTTACCAGACAGATTATATTACAGGGTAGATCACTACTTAGATCAAAATGTGACTTCTTGTTATTGATCTCCCTCCTGACACACTAGATAGTTGATTCAGTTTTTGATTTTTTCTGTTTTGTTATAGATTGAAGTTTTCCTTTGTATTATTGTGTCATCATTAGGCTGTTTTCTGTCTTGATTTTCTATAATTCAAGTGTGTGTGTATATATAGATTAGGTAAATCTATAAAGACAATAAGTGAGTCAATAGATTCAAAGGGACATATCAAGGGAGACTGGCAGGAAATGGGGAGCTAACAATGGGTACAAGGAAGAAAAAATATTCGGTAATGGATTGTAGTGATGGCAGAAAAACAGTTATGAATGTGATTGAACTATTGAAATTTTTAATATTTTAATTGTATGTTGGTGAAAAGGTTAAATTTAAATAAGTAAATAAATGAAATCTATCTTTGAGGGGGCAAAAACATAAATAAGTACACTGTAATTTTAAAAAATTCATAAATTTTCTGGGTTATTTTTTCTCTCACCAATGCAGTATCAATTTCTTTTAAACTTTAAATCCTCATATCTTTCAAAATCCATATTTTTCTCTCTTTTACACCCCTTTTCCCCCTCCCAAACCACCCATAATATTCCATGCTGACTGCCCAGGGTGCCTTATTTAACTGGCTCAGCATATACACTCAGATTGCATTATTTTATTGGTCTTTTTATTTGGGTAAGCAATGGATATCCAGGGGTTTCGCAGTTCAAATTTACCAGCAACTCCTCAGGAAAAATATGAAGTCATCTCCTCTTGTAAAGATTTATAGCCTCAGAAATCCATGTAGGATCTATATGACTTGGAATTGACTCAATGGAAGTGGGTTTTGTTTTGATCTAATGAGTTTAAGATAAGAGCATTACTGAGAGGACTCTTCTGCCGTCATCCAATGATCAGAGTAATGCTTCCTAATTTTAAATCCTGCAATAGCCTTTAGGTCTATTCAAATGGCAGTGTTTTAGTTTAGATGCAGTTTCCTTCTGAACAGAATCAAGTGTTCTGGAATTCTCATCTTTTGCAATGTTATCCATTACGTTTTATGATTCACACAGTCAAGTGGTTTTGTCTAGGCAATAAAACAGGAAATAGGTTATTCTCAGTTTTTAGATAAGATAGATCTCAAATCAATGATACCACAGACTCTACATCTCCTGAATTTGACTTGAATTTCTGGCAGTTATTTGTAGATTTACACCTGCCACCATTTCTGAATTATTTTCCGCATAGCATTACTTGCACATAGTTTTTATAGTATTGCTTGATAATTCTGTAATCCCTTGGATTACCTTTTTTTGGAATATGGGCATATATGGATCACTTACATTTTTGTCCCAATTACGTCTCTTCCAAATAATGACAGAAAAGTGGGCATTCCTGGCGTTATACATTTCAGTTGCTATGCCATCAGCTTCTACATTCCACTTTATCTATTCTTCAAGAAAAAAAGCTTCAGAATCTGTTCTGACATAAATTTTATTGTTTCCTTTCCTATCCTTTAAAGGAACTTTTGATTTCTTCATGTATGATAGCCTGGATATCCTCCCATAATTTGTCTGCTCGTCAATCATTGATTTTCAGTGTCAAATCGCTTCTTGTTATGACCTCCAAATTAGTAAAATAGTATATGAAAAATATAGTTAAAATTACTTAAGTATGATATTTTAAAATTATATTAATACTAACAAAATTGTTTTGTAAAACCTTTCAATGCTGAATGGTAATATTATTGCTCCCATTATCAGTAACTGTCAGAGTAGTAAAATTATTTTCTTCTTTTTGTTTAATTAATTGCCATTTCATTCTCATGAGACTTATGGGTATGTGTTTCCAAATAGTAAGTGCCATAATATTATAATTAAACACTCAAGAAATTGAAATAAACAACAAATAAAAAACATATGCAACAATGAAAACAACACATTTGTAGTTTGTGCAGACAGAAGGGGATTTGGAACCATATTATGGCTGGTAATAATGGTAGCTCTAATCAGAGTGTATTAGTGGTTGTTAAGTGCCAACCAGTGCGTTCCAAATTATAACCACCTTTTGTACAACAGAAGAAAAACTGCCCAGTCCGGAGTCATTCTCACAATGCATCTTATGACTCAACACATTGTAGTTGCTATGTGGATCGATCACTTTGAGGGTTTTCCCATTCTCCACTGTCCTTTACTGCCAAGTAGTATACCATGGTACAGAGACTCATATCTCCTCATAACCTGTCTAAAGTATGTGAGGCGGAGTCACACTAACTTAACTTGTAAGGAGCATTCTCACTGTCCTTCTTCCAAGACAGATTTGTATGTTCTTTTTGCAGTTCATGGAGCTTTCAATATTCTTCACCAATGCCATAATTTCAAATGCATTGATCCTCCTCTGGTCTTCCTTATTCAATGTCCAACTTTCACATACATAAAAGATGATGGGAAATATAATATATTGAGGTAGGCATACCTTATTCTGCAAAATGACATCCTTGTTCTTCAACACTTTAAAACAGTCTTGTGCATTGGATTTTCCCAGTATGCCATTTTCTTTCTTGACTACTGCTTTTTAATAAGCATTGATTGTGGATCCAAGCAAGGCTATTTCAATCTTTTCTCTATTTATCTTGCTACCTATTAGTTCAATTGTGAGGCTCTTTGTTTTCGATGCCTTGAATTTTAATCCATATTGACAAAGATCCTTAATCTTCATTAACTAATGTTTCAAGTCCTGTCCCCCTCCCCTGGTGGGAGTAGAAACTGTTCACTTTTCACAAGCAAGTTTGGATCATCTGTGTATAGAAGGCTGTTAATATTTTTTCCAATTCTGGTGCCACAGTTTTCTAGATATAGTCCAGTTACTCATTATTTGCTCAGTATAGAGATTGAATGATTGTGGTGAGAAGATATAGCTGTGACACACATATTTCTTGATTTTAAAGCTTCCAGAATTCCTTTGTTCTGTTCAAACAAGTGTGAAGCTTGATCCATACGCAGCTATTACATGAGCACATTGAAGTGTCCTGGAATTCTCATTCTTCTCAAGGCCAACCATAGGGTGTTATGATTCACATAGTTAAATACTTTTTCATAGTCCATAAAACAGCAGTCAACATTTTCCTGGTATTTTCTTTCAGTCAATATCCATCTGATGTCTCCAATGATATCCTTGGATATCCTCTTCTCAATCTAGCTTGAATTTCTGACAGGTTTCTATGGATCCTCAGCTGCAGTTATTTCTAAACATAAATGTAGCCCTTACCTTCAGTAAAATGCTACTTGCATGTGATATTAATGTCATTGTTTGGAAATTGCATCATTTTGCTGAGTCATCTTTGTTTAAAAAGGACACAATTATAGAGTCACTTCCAGGCAGTTGGCCAGGCAATCATCCTCCAAATTTCTTGTCTTTGGAGAATGTGTGATTCTAGTGTTTCATCAGCATATTGAAACATTACAGTTGGTATTTATGAAATCCTGGACAATTTGTTTTTGCTAATATCTTCAGAGCAACCAAGATTTCTTCCTTCAATATCATAATTTCTTGAGCATATGCTACTTCTTGACATGATTGGATGTCAGCTAGTTCTTTAGTATGGTAACTCTGTGTATTCCTTCCACTGACTTTTATTTCATCTCTTTTTAATCATTTTATTGGGGGTTCATACATCTCTTATCACAATCCATAAATAAATCCATTTTGCCAAGCACATTTGTACATATGTTGCCATCACCATTTACAAAATGTCTTTTTTTCTACTTGACCCTTTGGTATCAGTTCCTCAACTTTTCTTTCTTAAGATCAAGTTATTGGGGCATCTTACAACTCTTATAACAATCCATACATCAATTTTATTAGGCATATTTGTACGGATGTTGCCATCATCATTTTCTAAACATTTACTCTCTGTTTGAGCCTTTGGTATCAATCAGTTCCTCTTTTATCCCTCTCTACATCCCTCCTACTCTCGTGACCCCTTAAAATTATAGATTATTATTACTAATAATAATAACTTGTCATAACTTACACCAACCGCTATCTCACTTCATTCAAGTGTCTGGTGTTTGTTCTATTGTGCCGATCATTGTGATCAGTTCCCCCTTCCTCCCCTTCTCCCCCCATCAATATTCCCATTTCTGTTCCTGAGAGACTTATCTGACCTGGATTCTGTGTGTAATGGGCTCTTATGTCCAACAGTGTACATAATCCAGTCTAGCCATAACTGAAAGGCAGGACTGGGGTCACGATACTGGGGTGGGGGGACCCGCAAAGAACCAGAGGAATATTGTTTTTCATTGGTGCTATACTGCACCCTGCACCCTGGCTGACTCATTCCTTCCCTGCGAATTTCCTGTGATGGGATGTCTTGCTGTCTGCAGATAGATTTGAAGACTCTGCCTCAGCTCCCTCATTCTCAACAATATGTTTTATTTTGTTTGAGTTTCCTGATGCCTGTTACCTGAATCCACTGACACTTCATGTTTGTATAGGCTGGCATGATTCTTCCATGTGAACTTGTTGCTTTTCTGCTAGATGACTGTCCTTGTCATTAAGACTCCAGACACTGGATTTTTGATAGTAAGGCACCATCAGTTTTCTTCACTATATTTGCTTATGCACCCACTTTGTCTTCAGCTCCTATCTGGAGGATGGGCATTACAAAATGCCAGGCTATTAGAACAAAATGTTCTTCTTTCCATTGATTTTAATGCTTCTGGGATAGTTCAATATTTTGTTTATGAAATCTTTTCATATTGCAGCTTATGGCTTGTATTATTTTTTTCAGTTCTTTATGCTTAAGATATGCCGAGTGTGTTCTTCCTTTTTCTTCTAGTTCCATGTCTTTCATCATTTGGCTATTTTACTTTAATTTTTCTTCTTAAAACATTACAAGCCATCCTTTGAAATTTTCTGATTTCAGCATGCCTTCCTTTTTTTTTCTCTGATTTCACCATATCTTCCTTTGTTTGTTTGTTTGTTTGTTTGTTTGTTTGTCTGGTTTTCCTTGATTTGATTTCACCATGCCTTCCTTGTTTTTTTTTTTTTTAGGGCATCACTGCCCTGGGGTGGTGGGAGTAGGAGGCCCAGCCTTTGCCCCATGTGGAGCTGGAATTGAACCTCCACCCCAGTGGGCCACAGTCCCATGCACATCCACTACGCCACCGGAGTTTTGTTTGTCTGTCTGGTTGTTTTGTTTTTTAGCTATTCTGCATTCAAAAACAAGTTTCAGAACTTCTTATCCTTTCAGCTCTTATCTTTCTTTCTTGTCTTCTTATTGACCTTTTGCTTTCATCATGTATAATGTTCTTGATGCCATTTTACATCTATTAGGGGCTTCTTGTATCAAATCTGATCTTGAGATATTCTTGAAATTCAGGTGGGGGCATACTCAAGGTGATGTTTTGGCTTTTGTGAAATTGTTTTGTTTTTAACTTGAATGTATGCATAAACAATTACATGGTTTATTCCACAATAAGCCTCTGGTTGTGTTTTCACTGCTAATATTAAGCTGCTCCAATATCTCTTCCCACTGATGCAGTCAATTTGATTTCTGTATACTCCATATTCCATCTGGAGAAGATGACTTTTACAGTTGCAGCTAATGTTATTTTAAAAGAGGTATTTGTGATGAAGAAGTTGTTTTTCTTGCAACATTCTATCATGTGATCTTCAGCTTTGTTCCTATCACCAAGGCCATATTTCCCAGCAATCATTCTTTCCTCTTTGCTTCCAGCTTTCCTCCTTTTTCTTACAATTATCAATGCTTCTTAATTTTACATTTCATGCTGAAAAATTCGTAAAATTCTTCAATTTCCTGATCCCTGACTTTAGTGGTTGATGCATGAATTTGAATAAGGAAGAAGTCATAGGCTGCCCAATTTTGAGGAATGAGATACAGAAATTCAGATACTCAAAATCTCATAAATGATAGTGGAACATTGTCAGATTTTGTACCAGAAAATAAACTCTTTGCGCTGGAATGCACTCAGAAAGAGACTGACGGGGAGATGCTTCTCGAATGCCATCCACTATAATGAAGTAGATGGAGCAAACCTTTTAAACATGACTCAAAATGAGAATATCTAAAAACATCTATTAATAATTGGAATGTGGAGTGGATGAAGTATAAACCTAGGAAAATTGGAATTTGTTAAAAATGAAATATATTGCATAATCATCCATGTCCAAGGCATTAGTAAAGTTACATGAGAAAGCTCAAAAACTAAATTCCATAGATTTTTATACTTTACAATATGCTGATTGATGCAAGCCAATGTATGAAAAAACTTTTGTTGTTATATATGACTACGGGGGTACTTTAATTGAAATAATTATTTTGTGCTGACATTTTGCTGTCTTGTCACCCCATCAGACAGTGCTGCCTGGTGCAGTCCACAACCTCTGGAAACACCTAGTGGTGCCAATGAGTGTTTTACATCGTCATGATGTTAACAATTCTATTCCAATCACCAGGGATCATAAATGTCTCTTGTTTGAATGTGATCAATTGCACACTGCAGATGATGGTAAAATATTTAATTTCTTGAATTTTTATGTTACATTTGAATACTACATTTGAATATAAGTGGTATTAATTGATCTTCCTTGAAAATTTATGGACATTATCCTATCACTGACAGCATTGTATCTCAGGATGTTAGAGCATGTAGTGGAAATTCTGGTAGTTTATTGGGTTGCTAGTGGGCTGGATAACTGCAAGGTCAACAGCCACAAACCATTAACCACATCTCAAGATAAAGATGGGCTTTTCTCCTCCCATGAAGATGTAATGTTCTAGAAACCCACAGGGTCAGGTTTACTGTGTCCTCAAGGATCACTGAGTCAGAATCACCTGGTGATGGGGTTAGTCCATATGGCTTTCTCACTCGAAATGGCCAATACTAATACATTTCACCTTTTTACCATATAGGATATTGATCGTTACGTAATCCATTTCACTTTGTACTACCTCCAGTTTTCCTTGATTCATACTACACACATTCTTTTTTGAGATTATATATGAAGGTGTTCAAGCTTTCTTCTCCTTCTTCATTTCCTTCTCCTCCTCTTTCTCATCCTGCTCCCCCTCATCACCATCATTTTGGATCATTCCACATCAGTAAATGAGATAATTCTACTTTAATAGACAGATCTTCCCCAATCATATTTTGAGTGACTTCTAAATTGAATGCCTCATTTTCCAGCACAATATGAGACAGGGTTCTTCTGCTATTCATAATTTTCACCAGCTTCCCTGCCCCCCAAATAGACCACCATATCTTTATTATCCTGTCTTCATCTTGAAGTTTCACTTATTGGCAGTGATACTAAATTAAATTATCAACAAAAAGTATAAAGCACGCATTTAAAATATACTAAACAATTCATTTTCTTATTAAGCTTATTCAAATCTCTTGTAGAACTTCAGTGCAGAAATATATAATTAATACTCATTCATAGATATTTTCTATATGACTATAACAAAGATTCTTAATAATGATTGACATTTGGTGACCACTCAACTGTCATTGAGTCATACTGTACCCGTAACGCCAGAAGCTGTGCTACTATTATTATAAATACCAGCAGGGTCACCCATGGTAGACAGGACTTGGTGGAGCTTTCAGACTGCACTTAGGAATTCATGTTCATTTGGGGTTTTGAATCAGAGGACAGCTTATCTTATAATTAAGAATATGTACTATATATGATAAAAAGCAATGCCTAAGATGAGAGGAATGCTTATTAGTGATCTGAGATGCAGGTGATGGACCTCTTTTACTGGAAGAGAAAATATATTGTAACATTTATTGATGAAAATAAAAGACTACATCTCAATGTAAAAATAAATTACAAGTGGGCCAGTAAATTAAGGATAGATTAAAGTTGTCAGGATTTCATTTTATTTGGATCAACAACCAATACTCACGGAAACAGCAGTGAGAAAGGAAAATGACATTGCTTTGGAAAATCCATTTCAAAAGACTTTGGAGAACAAAGATTTAACTTTGAGGATTTAGGTGTGCCTATTTTATGCCATAGCATATTCAGTCTCTCTCCACCTATATTGTATACATTCTATGTAAATGTGCACACATGCATCTATATGCTGCCCAATTCATAAACAAAATCAAAGAAAAACTGATGCATTTTAATGATAATCTTTTCAAAGATTATTGAATATACCACAGGCTGCCAGAGGATGGAACAAATGTGCCTTGGAAGAAGTACGGCCTGAATGCTCCTTAGAAGCAAATATGAGGAAACTCCTGTGCCTTATTTTGCACACGCTATCCGGAGAGAGAAATCCCTGTCTAAAGGAGGATTTCTGGTGCACGTGTGCTTGTTGCGCAGCACCGCCTCAATGGCACCTAACACTAACAACGGCAATAGTGTGGTAGAGAATAATCTGCTGCTATTATCACATCCAGCTATTCATTTTATGTTTATATGTTTCCAATTCCTAAAGATAAATGCTTTTAAACCTACTGATAATACAGTGTAATAATAAAGAAAACAACTAAAAAGAAGTATTTGCCTTACAGCAGAACATACTTATGACCACGTCTCCAAAATAAAACCAAATTACAAGTCAGAACAATATCATTGTCACAAGAATGGGGACATTTGTACATTTCAAATTTTTCCACTGCTGCTTCCTTAGTAACTAAAAGAAAACATATCCTATGGCTATAATCCTTACAAAGACTTAGGATATGTAGAGTAGTAGTCTAAATGCAATGTAAGATTTGAATTTATCAGAGATATTTCATTATTTCTTTATAGTAAAATAATTTGTAATTTTTAGGATATTGTAGAAAGAATGACAGAAGTTAAGAGATTCTGATCCACTCTGTCTTTTCAATAAATTCTATAATTGCCATAGTCTACAAGTATTCCAACAAATTGAAATCTCACTATTCTTATTTATAGCTTATGTATTTGCCATAAGATAGTACACAATTATTATACTTATCTACATATAATAGTTCCTGAAGAAAAGTATATACAAATCATAAATACTTATCAGCTAGACATATATGGGAATACTCCACCCCCACCCTGCAAGAAAAAACCCAGATATTTTCCCCCAAAGCTATGTATTTAAATTTTACTTTACAAAACAAGCACATCACTTTCAAAGTACTCTCTTTTACACTTAATACATTGGTCACATCTGCTAATGCATTTCTGGAAACAATTTTAAAATTCATCTCTTTGGATGGCTGATAGCACCTCCCTCGTTCTGTCTTTCACCTCTTCTACTCCTTGAATTACTGTCCTTTCATGCCCCTCTGCATTAGCGGAAACAAAAAGAAGTCACAAGAAGTGAGGTCAGGAGTGTGGGGCAAGAGAAGCATGAGTTTTATTTGTTTGCTTGTTTATTTATTTATTTATTTTGCCCAAATTAGTGCACTGACACGATTGCGTGAGCAGGTGCATCGTGATGGTGACATAAAGAGTCATTTTTGTCACACTGTTATGCAATCTTTTCAGAAACTCTAATTAGAAAGATTGACTAACAGCCTGATCTTGTGAAACAAATGCACTAACCACCTAAAAAACAAATATAAAAAGTGAAAAAGAAATGAGTATCATCTCAATCTTTTGATTTCACTTGAGCTTTTGCTGCTGTTGTTTTTTTTTTTTTCGGTGTGGTTTGTTGGAGTATTTTTTAGCGACGTGATGATGTCATCTTTCACTGGCTTGATTGATGTTTGCTTTTGTGGTCATAGTAATACAACCACGTCTCATCACCAGCAATGAATTTGGGGAAATAAAAGATCTGTGTCATTTCCGCGCTGTTCTTTTGAAGCAGAGCATGTTTCCACTAGACACTCCTTTTTCTGGTCAGTCAGAAACCAGAGCACAAATTTCACAGTGACTCTTCTCATTCCCAAATCTGCTGTTTAAATTCGCTGAACTTAGCGCATACAGAGTCCAGATAACTGCCCCATCTCTTCAATGTTCTGTCATTGGACTTTGAGCACAAGTGCACGAGTTTTGTCAACAATGTTTCTGTTTGGGAAGTTGATGGACATTCAGAATGAGGTTTGTCATCAATCAACATTTCGCCTTTGCGAAATGAGAAAAAACACTACCACACTTGAGTTTTTTACCACAGTTCTGCCCTTATAAACTGTGTTCAACTTGACAACATTTTCTCCAGCATTTTTCCCAAGCAGGAAATTTTTGTTTTGTTTTGCTTTGTTTTTGTGGGCATCACTGCCTCTGGTGGGTGTGGGCACTATCCAGCCATCACTGGATTTGAACCGCCAAGCCCGCGCACTGTAGTTCCACACTCAACCACTTATGCCACTGGGGCTCAGCCCCCAGGGGAAAAAAAAATTACAGCTGCATGGTGTTCTCTTAAAATCAGCCAACATGAAAAACAAGGTTCGAGTGAAAATGCTTTTAGGAAAACAACAACAACAACAACAACAACAACAACAACAAAAACACTATGACCAGAGACAACCTTCTTAGGTGATGCCATTGGGTGCTCTAACTTAGGCCAAGTTACTCAATGTTTGCCTTGGGGCAAAAAATGCGTTATATGAAAACTCTGGCCAGCAGAGCTTTTTTCCCAGGATTTGGGTGGAGCCCTCACATACTGTGGTAAATTGATCCATTGTTGGATCAGAGATTAAGAAAACATTGGTGACATCTTAAAATCAATTTCTTTCATTTCTAAAGCTTAGAAATAGAAAAAAGATTTAGGTTCCAGGATAGAAAGAAGTTTCAAATAAAGTTAACCTAATACTATGAGGAAACAAAGAATTTGTGATATAGACAACCAAATAGCATATGTAAATTCTCCTCCAGAAAACCAAAGAGTCAATCTCTGTGTAAAAGGCTATGTCTGGGGGTGGAGGTGGGCATAAAATAACAGTCTGCATGGTAAAATGACAAACCTGTCAGGATTGCAAGTTGGGGTATATTGTATAGGAATCTGGTGACTTTTAGAAATATTTAGAAGGAATGGTGTCAGGACACATCTTTCCCCCAATTAGCTGACACTCCCAGGTAACAATTATGTTATTAGATACTTCGGTAAAATGGCATTTTAATTTCAATACAGAACTGTTTCTGCCTTACTACATGGTCAGTAGTTAGGCTGACTGCAGAGGTTCTAAAGCAGATTTGTCATTTTTGCTTCACTGTCAGAATTTGTGCATCCTTTTCCATCGACCAAACAAAAAGCTTTATTCCTAGACTGGAATACATCAAGAAGAAAAATGGAATCATCTGACCTTCCAATTCAGGTACCAGATCTAAAATAGTTGCTTTAATTTTTCTTAATTAACACATCTGAGTATGGAGAGTTCATGGGCAGTACAAGGGAGATAGCTATTAATCCAGCCCCCTTAAGCAGTGGTTCTCAAATACCATCATTCATCGGAATCCCCTGAAAGTCTTCAAAACATGGTAGTTGAGCCCCAGTTCCATATAATTCAGAAAGCCAAGAATTACAAACAAAATTTTAAAAACAGTTGTCTTTGAGGTGAGCACCTTAATAAGACAAAATGGAATTACCCCTCAGATGAAGATTGTTCTATTTATGGAAGAAGGCTGTCACACATTTTGGCAGAGGCTGGAAGGCTCCAGCTGCCGACCTTTCAGTTATGAACAAGCATGTAACTTCCATGCCACTGTTGCTGCTGCTGTTGTTGCTGCCACAGAGCCACTTTGCATCCAAACACCCTCCCCACCACAGAGCAAAATCTGCCTGCTTCCGGGCCAACCCTATCACTGTGCCTGAGTTGGAGGCCATGTTGGAGCCATTGTTTCAATCCTTATCGTTGAGGGTCTTCCTTGGTTTTGCTTCGCCTCGAGTTTACCAAACATGATGATCTGTTCCATGTCTGTACCACTAGGCTCTTAAAAAACCCAGCAAGCTCACTGCCATGCAGGTGATTACATCCCACTATGATCCTATGGGATGGAATCGAACTGCCCCTGCGCGTTTCGGACCCCAGCAGTCTTTATGAGAGCAAGAGGCCTCGTCTCTTTTCCCCTCTGAGCAGATGGTGGTCTCAAACTGAAGACCTCGAGGCTAGAAATGGAATGCATACTCCATTTGGCACTGGGGCTTCTGAAGTCTTTTTATTTTAAGTAGAGAATAAAAGCCAAAATGCAAACCTGCTCAATGAGTCCATTTCGTCTCATCTCATGAACTCAATGCTATCTAGTTTATTCTCACTCATCGCAACCTCACAGATCAGAATATAGCTGCTCCTCTGGGTTCCCAAGACATGAACTCAGGGCTGAATTATAAAGCCTCATCTTTCTGCTGTGGGTGGTTCTTGATTTACGGGACTTGTGGTTCATAGCCTAACTTGTAACTGACTTGGATTTTCTTATCTGTAAATTTTTACACAATCAAACAGCCTCGTTTTTCTCCTAGAAAGCTGCGAGTGTTTGAACTGTGTTCGCCTCTAGTTTACCAACTTACTATTGCATCTTAACACCTACTCACAACACCATCAGGACTCAAAAATAAAGGACACACCCACTCTCATTGAGTCAATTCTGAATCAGAGTCACACCAATGCTATAGGGCAGAATGCAACTGCTCCATGGGATTTTAGCATTTTCCCAAGGACACATTTATGAGGGTTAGGAAAGAAGGAAAATGGAAAGAGAAAACAAAGGAAGGAAATGGGATAAGTGGCCATTCATTGAGGAGATTATAAAGGATGAACTCAATTAGAATGTGCATGAATCATGACTTGCTGAATGTAAAACTGTGGTCTGCATTGTAAAATTTCACCTAATTTACAAGTGTAACAAGATCTTATTTGTAATTAAAAATCAAATCTCTACATGTGTAGACAGCCTCATCTTTATGCCAATGAGATGTTGGTGGCTTTGAACTCCTGACCTTATGGCCAGAAGATCAAAGATTAGCTCACAACTTTAGAGATTCACAGTATTCTGAAATTCGACTAAGTTTCCAGTTAATAATGATATTGTTCATTTGAGATAAACTTTGTGATATTACTGGGAAATATAGAGCTCAATTTTTCTGCATTTGAAAGATTATTCCTGTTACTTTTCACACAAAAGTGGTCGGAAGCAGGAGAGTCACGTGGGGAACTCCCTGGCTGGCTATGATAGAGCTTGGAATGACTGGGACCGAGCCGATCAGAATCCAACAGAATGTGGAAGATATTTCGTCCTGTGAGGAGGTGCACAATTTTTGCTAACTTGATGGATGGCCCGCTCTAGATTTGCCTAGGATTATGGATGCAGACACACAGGGTTCCAACTGGAATGAAGATTCCTCACATCAAAGAGCATGCTGGCTTACTTAGACAACTGGGTTGATAGAAAAGGACAGTTTAGACATTGGATCCTCAAAAGAGGTGGGGGTGGGGAGGATAAAGAAATAAAGTTGCTGCTTTACAAACTTTCATGGGTGGCGGAAGATGTTGATTGTATTAAAGGAGTCGGGTGTAGGTGATTACATGCCTGTACTTGATTGTTGGGAATATAACATGTTTTGTTTTATTCATTTATAAAAGGCATGATTTAAATGGGGATACTGCATTTTCAATTGCATGCCTTTTAATTTTATCCTGTTAGGCTTAATGATGATTTTATCTATTGCCTTCATTTGTTATTATGTATGATTAAGGAATTGTGTGCAGCTGTCAAGGGTGGTCTATGGCAGTCATATTTTATGTCTTCTCGCACCTATCTAAGTATGGAGTTCAATCTGTCAGTCAAGTCATAGTCAGATGATGCCCCCTGGGAGGTGTGACCTTTTTTATAAGCAAGACAATGGGGTCACCTTCCTGCCATCTCTGTTCCTTTGCCTTCCTGCTTGCTGGTTCTCTGTGCCTGCCTCCAGGGGCATCCTATGTGGGTCATCTCACTCTTCGAGAGTGAGTGCTCTGCCACTCTTCCACTGACCTTGGACCCACATGATTGTGCAACTGCTGGACTGGAATCTGCCTGCATCCGCTTTACTTCTCTGTGTCATCAGCCAGCAGGTACATGAGTCTGAAGTCATTTCTGGCTAGTATGTGCCTTCCTCCAATCTTGGTGCTATGTTCTTATTCACATAATCCTGTTTATCAGATTATTTAATTAGCATATAGCATGGATAAATATGGAGACGGGATATAACCCTGACACACACCTTTGCTGATATTAAGCTACACAATATTCACCAGGTTCTGTGTGAGAAACTGTCTCTTGCTCTATGTACGCTCTTTGCATGAGTACAATGAAATTGTTGTACTTCCTGTTCTTCACAATTGATGTCAGTCCAGGTAGACTACAGAAACAAATTCATAAAAAACTCATATGTGTGCATGTGTGTAAAGAATAAGTGTACATTAATAACACATCCTGAACCTGTCCACATCAAGTCCATATGTCCAATATTAGCCCCTATGTCTCATACCCATCTACAAAGTCCTCTTCTCACTCACAAAACATGTGCAATGACGCGAATGCAGAAAGACTACCTGCCAGTGGGTGGGAAGTCTTGCAAATCCAGTGGTGGTGTAAGCCTTTCAGCGCTGGCAGTATCTCCAATTGCTTCTTCAGGCCCCAAGGCTGCAGCAGGGGCAGTCTATGTGATTTCTCCTCAGGGGTGTCTCAAGACGAGTCAGCCTGCTCAGTTGAGTGTTTCCAACGGGGTGAGTAGAGAGGCTCTCCTGCCTCCAAGGAGGAAAAACCCAGGAGTTTCCAGAAATCTCAAGAGAAGGCCATGCTCACATAGACTAGATTATGTAACTACCTTACAAAGTTATCATAATATGTTATTATTCTCACTGTTGAATGCCTTTGAATAATCAATTAAAAATAACAAAACGGGTTGGCATATTTATTACTTGGCTTTCAGTCAAGACTCGTGTGACATCAGCAATGTTATGTTTTGCTCCCTGTCCATTTCTGAACTTGCCTTGAATTTTTGGCAAGTTCACGCCCATGTACTACTGCATGCATTTTACAATTATCTTCAGCCAAATGATAATATCTACATTCTCTTGGACCATTTTAGTTTGGAATGGACACAAATATTGATCTCTTATAATCTATTGCCATGTAGCCATATTCTAAATTTATTGCCATTAATGAGTGAATGCTTCCCATGTTACATAACGTGATTGAAATAATTAGTATTCCTTAATTTCGGGAGCATTGTCTCCACCAATGCATTCAGTGCAGTTTATTAATCATTATTTCTGTATCTTGTGTTCTTGCAACCTTCAAAAATGGTTGGAACCTATCCAATTCTTTGTGGTTCAGTGTCTCTATGTGTTCCTTTGATCTATGTGGCTTCCTGCATCTCTTAATATTTTGTCCATAGAATCCTTCATTCTTTTCCCTTGAAGCTTAACATTTTTCAATCAGTTCTTTCAGCTTGAGAAGTTATGGTTGTGTTTTACCTTTTTGCTTATTCTAACTCCAGATCTTTGCATATTGAATTATAATTCTTTATCTTCATGAACTGCCATTTGACATTTTCTGTTTGATTCTTTACATCATTATTTCCTCCATTCATTTTAGCTACTGCCCTATGATTTTCTGAAACATATTTTGGTATTTTCTTTGTTTTTGTGCTTTTAAATTTCTTTTTCCTTTCTTCATGCATGATGTTATCTCACAATCATCTGGTTATTAGTATTCAAAATGTCAAATTATTCTTGAGAGGGTCTTTAAATTCAAGTGACATGTACTCAAACTTGTATTTTGGCTTCCTTGGACTTGTTTTAACATTCTTTGGCTTCAAATTGAATATGCATATGAGCATTTCTTTCCCAGAGTTGACCTCTAGCATTGACCTGGCGGCAGATATTCAGCTTCTTCATTATCTCTTTCCACAGAGTTAACTTGATTCCTGTGCATTCTGTCCAGTGAAGTCCATATGTATATACACCATTTTATTATGAATCTTTCTAGGATGTTTCTAAGAAATTTTATTTTTAAAGTTCCTTACAGTTCAAACAATAAGACAATGTAGCAACTGTTAAAGTTTTAGAGTAATTATTTCTTTTCCCAATTGTTGCAGACTAGACTAAACAAAGACCAATATACCGTCTAATTTAGATTCTATGAAGTTGTTATTTTTATCAGGCTATCCCAAACTGCGGGGAAGATGGTCAAAGGCTCTATCCACCACACTGCAGTGCCCACCTTCTCTGGCTAAATCTTTTAAAATATTATTCAGGGAGGATGGAATATGGAAAGCAGAAGAAAAATCAAGTTAGAATTCTTATACAGCTAAGTAAGCAGTATAGACAGAAGTCAAACAAAAATACATTTAGGTAAAGTTTCAGGTCCCTTGTTTTACATAGGATCCTATTCCTGGATTTTGTCTCCAAATTAACCCCCTGATGAGGGGAAAGGAATGAACTGGTCCCCAGAGAAAGATTTAATGCTTTTCTTGATAAGGAGAAAGGGGCAGGTTAAACAAGATTTATCCTCAGGGCACTTACAAAACTGCATTCCACTGTGATGTTAAAACCGATGACCTTGGATGTCTTCAGGAGCAAAGTACTTTCGTGACAGTTCTGCTTAAATGTGGTGACATGAGCTTGTCTATTTCATTAACAAGCAGACATGAGATCTTGTTACTGAAACATCTCACAAACTAGTCCCAAAGGAGTTGAAAGACAGTCTTCTTTTTCCTACTCTTTTTTTTCTTTTTCAATGATTTTATTGGGGGGGGGGGTTCTTACAGCTCTTATAACATTCAATACATCATTTGTATAAAGCATATTTGTACACATGTTGCAGTATTCATTTCCAAATATTTTCCACTTGAGTCCTTGGTATAAGCTACTCTTTTCCCTCCTTTTTTTTTTTTTTGTTTTAATGGATCATTTTACTGGGAGCTCATACAACTCCCATCACGATCCATACATACATCAATTGTATGCAGGTCACATTTGTACACTTGTTGCTATCATCACTCTCAAAACATCCTCCCTCCACTTAGGTCCCCAGTACCAGCTCCCCATATTTCCCTTCCTTGTACCCCCTTCCTCGTGAACCCTTAATAATTTACAAATTGTTATTGCTTTTCATATCGTACACTATCCAATATGTCCCTTCACTCACTTCCCTGTTGTCGGTACTCCAGAAAGGAGGTTATATGTAGACCCCTGAAATTGGTTCGCCCTTTCTATTCCACCATTCCTCCACTCTCCCAGTATCACCACTCCCACCACTGGTCCTGAGGGAACATCTATCCTAAATTCCCCATGTTTCCAACTCCAGTGTACATCCCCTGGTCTAGCTGGATTTGTCTGGTAGAATTGAGATCATGATAGTGAGTGGGACTCTCCCTTTTGTTTCTCATTTCTACTTTCCCTTCTTTTTTTATTCCACCCTGCCCTTGGAGGTTTATCAGTAGGCAAAAGCTGTCATCTTTGTCTCATGAACAATTGCTATCACAAGCTCTTACCTCACAGATGCTGCTGTTTATCTGAAAAGCTTATCTGTACAGTGACTGAAAATTGAACCATTGCAGTTAGTTCAGCCCAGATCAGAAGGGTATCTGGGAACCATAGGCTCTCAATTCCATTAGTCTCTTTCAGACAAGTGAGCTTGGTCTGTTTTGATTGTGAGTTTTGTTCAACAGTTTTTCCCACTCTCTTCAGGATCTCCTAATGTGCTTCTTTTTTAGAATGGTGATCAGTGGTAGCTAGTAACTATCTCCTTCGTCTCATCTCAGGGTCAAAGGGTCTGGGGTTTACATGGTCCATTGGTCATTTGACTAATTGTTCCACAGTGTTTTGAATTTTGTCACTTTTCTTTGCTCCAGATAGAGAAAGACCATTATTTGTATTAAGACTCAACTTGTTCCTCACTACATTATTTGAGTCATACTCTTCCCCTTCTGACTGGTCGTGAATCTATAGGACAGAGCAGAACTATGTCTTAGGGTTCCCAAGGCTGTAAAAATTTATAGGAGCCTCATCTTTCTCTCATTGAGTGGTTGATGGGTTCAAACTGCTGACTTTGTGGTTAGCAGCTAATGTGTACTATGTCATGAGGGCGCTTTTAGGATTCCTATGAATCGGGGATCAACTCAATGGCAGCAAAATTGCCTCTTCTTAAATATGATTTATTGATTTATTCCTTTTGAGAGTTGATGTTTAAGATGCTTGTTTTACACTGAGAAAGGAGGAAGGAAATCAATCTTAAATTTCCTTGACAAATTCAGAGTTACATTATTGAAGTTACTTTTCCTATATTCACCCTTCTATATAAGTATTGATGGATCCTTGAGTCTGATTAAATGGTAGCTGCAACCATGGTCCCAAATGTAACAATTGTATAGGTAGAACAGGAAGCAGCACTATTCTGCTGTGTTTTACCAAGGACCACCATAAATTAGCGCTGTCTTGAAGCTACCTAACAATGTGTTTTTGGAAGATGTTGAAAGAAAGACACTGAAGAAATTCCTCACTTTCTATAATAACCATAGTATTGGAGGTTTTTTGTGTTTCCATCTTCTATCATCAGAGCTTTAGACTGTTTTTTTAAAAGTGGGCTGCAATTATGGAGATAAAAAATGTCCCTGCTGTTTCAGAGACCCTTAAGAAAAAGGAGAAAAGTTCATAGAACTAAAGTTCAAGAGCTTGAGAAATGTTTCCCCAAAAGCTGTTTCTGCAGGCAAAGACGAAGCTTCCCTATGAGAAGGCTAAGCACTGTCACAAGGAATACAGGCAGATGTACAGAATTGAAATGAGAATGGCTCCGATGGCAAGAGAATGGCTGGAGAGACCACACTGGTGCTTGTGATCAGGGTCAGAAGAGTCAATGGTGTGAGCGCAAAGGTTCGAAAAGGGGTGCAGCTTCCTCTCCTTCGCCAGATTTTCAAGGGCACGTTTGTTAAGCTTAACAAGAGTTCAGTCAACATGCTGGGGATTGTGGGACCATACATTGCTTGGAGGTACCCAAACCTGAAGTCAGTGAATGAACTCATCTACAAGCATGCTCATGACAAAATTAAAAAGAAGCATTTTGCCCTGACAGATAACACTGAGCTTGCATGGTCTCTTGGTAAATATGGCATCATCTGCATGGAGGATCTGATTCTTGAAATCTATACTGTTAAGAAAAGCTTCAAAGAAGCTAATAACTTCCTCTGACCTTCAAATTATCTTCTACATCAGGTGGGGTGAAGATAAAGACCACCCATTTCATAAAAGGTGGAGATGCTGGCAACAGGGAAGACCAGATCAATCGGCTTACTAGAAGGATGAACTAAGGTGTCTGCCATGATTATTTTTGCAATCAGTTCACTTAATAAAATAGTAACTACTTTCATATGGAAAAAAGAGCTTTAGACCTAAAGAAGAATCTCAAATTTAGAATTATAATATGCCTATGATGGTTCTAATCAGATGCAGTAGAGCTTTGATGCTTTTCTTAATTTATAAATAGAGAGATTTCAAAGCTTGACACATAGGTACATGTTATTTTGGTCATCTATATTATTTTAGCACTGATGACACTGGTTAAAACTGTACCCATCATTTTCCAGCTATCTACATCCAGCAGTTTCATCCTCACTTATTTCCCTATGTAATCCTAGATTGATACATATCCAAAACAACCACAAAAGGCAAATCCATGACATTGGTTAATGGCAACTCAGAGTGATGTTATAAGACAGAGTAGAACTGCCCCTGTGAGTTTCTAAGCCTACAACTCTTATTTTTTTTTGGGGGGGGGGTGGCATCTCTGCCTCTGCTGCTCGTGGAAGCTACCCATCGCTGCTCCTGAGAGCTGCCGCTGGATTTGAACTGCTGCGGGCCGCTGTCCCACACTCAACCACTTATGCCACCGGGGTTCAGCCCCAAGCCTACAACTCTTTATGGGATTGAAATGCCCGCTCTCTCTGTCAGGGAGAGCTTTTGGTGATGTTTGGGTGGCTGACCTTGTGGTTAGTGGCCCAACTCATAAGCACTATGACACCAGGGCTTCCTCATTAAACCTAGTAATAGGCAATTATAGTTCTTAGAGAATAAAAACGTCTTTCAAAAGATTTGCTTTGCATAAAATTGTACAAAATTCCAGAATTAATCTTAAATTAACTTTTTCTGTGTTTTCTATTTCTCCAAATGATTAAATACTATGAGTTCCAATAACCAGAGGAACTTTGTATTAATATGAAGAGGAAATTGAAGAATAATATATAATGCACTTTAATATTAGAATCCTGTAATTAGACTTACACAAATCACTGAATCTTTCTGTCTTATATTCTAGGACAGAATCTATGAAATTGCTATATGTTTTCATTTACCTATTTGGATAAAGTGCTTTAAAAATCAACACTTAATTTTAATTTGATTAAAATTAAACTGTCTTCACTTGCCTTGTTCCTCTTTTGTTTCTTTCAATGACCTTATGCAGCATGTTTCTATTCCTGAGCAGGTATGTTTCTTCAACTCCCTAAGAAGTGATCATGTTTCTAAGCTATTTGAACACCAAGTTGGCTCATTGTCTGTGAGTCTTTGGTCACCTAGTTCTCTGTTTTTGAATATTAGATTTGTATTTTGCAATTTCTAGCATGTGTAAATAAATAACATCTTAACGCGGCTCTGTTTTCATTTACTGACAATAGAGCCCATCTAATCTTCAGTTTTACATGTGCATAGCTAGTGTTTTGCAGATGCAATCAGCATCAGTTTCTTGAGGAAGCTCTAAATAACCCAAATAACTATCAAACATTATCTACCACTGTCTCTGAAGAAACAGTGCTGAGACAGTTTGTATATTTTAAGAAAAATCTTTAGAAGGTAAATGCCAACACCTCATACTATTCAGGTTTGGACATTTATGCATATTGCTTCATTGCTTCAGCTGTATCTTCCCAAAAGATACTGTTTTATCAACATGCATATAGTATTTGCCATAGTTCTATATTTCCTAGAAAATGAGCTCTATAGTTAGCAAAAAATCCCATCATTGCTTTTACAATTTTGACAATTGTAGCATTTAGAAAATAAAAGGTCATATTTTCAGGTCCCAGATTTTATTTTATTTTTGTTTTGTTTTGTTTTGTTTGTGGTCATCACTGCCGCTGGTGGTCGTGGGCATTACCGAGTGCCACTCCTGAGAGCCGCCGCTGGATTTGAACTGCCAAGCCAACGGGCTGCAGTCCTGCACTCAACCACGTATGCCACCAGGGCTCAGCCCCAGATTTTATTTTATAATGGTATAAAGTGACTTACAAAGAGAAAGTGTGCTATTATGAATTCACCTCCTAGATTTTAAGAATAATATATCCCATGCTACATGTTAAAATATTTTAAAGTTTAGAAGTTATTTATAATGGTATCACCATGAAAGTAAATTTTCATCAATTAAATACAGGTATAAGGCTGAACAAATTATTCTGGTGTACTTTAATAAAAAATATGACTTTGAAGTTATTACTCTTAGGATGAATGTATGATCATGATATTGACTTCCCTATTGATATTCTTTTTTTTTTTTGGCATCACTGCCCTGGTGGTGGGAGTAGGAGGCCCAGCCTTCGCTCCTGGGAGCCGGAATCGAACCTCCATCCCAGTGGGCTGCAGTCCTGCGCACAACCACTACGCCACCGGGGCTCAGCCCTATTGATATTCTTTCAGAATATCTTTCAACTTTTAGAAATTCTTTCTCAAATTTCAATCTTTCAATTTCAGAAATTTTTTCAATGGGAATGTCAATATCTTACCATAAAATAATATACTCTAAGGGCATTATGTATTTTTGAACTACTATTTATCTTTAAACAGATGTAAAATTTATGGAGAATGCATTCAGAAATGCATAACACTGTAGGAGAACATATTTCTCTGTTGAATTTTAATACTTTAAAAAATTCATTCACAAGGGAAAATGTTTTGCTGTAAACACTTAAAAATCTTCTAAATGGAATGACTCCCAAACTGGGTCTTTTTGTATATCAAAGCCGAAATTCTTTTCATTGTCTTGCTTTTCCACTGGCCTTGATCTTGAAATTTTGAAGGCTTTTAGTGCAAAGTAATTAGTGGGAAAGCATGTAATAGCAAAACTGGTTTTAAATCTACAATTTTTGAAAGTTTCCCAAAAGAAAGCCAAAAATTGAGCTTTCTTCTCAATATCCATACATTTGTTCTTTTTGAACAAGTCATTTTTGTAATCTATTATTTAGCAAAGTGAAATAATTATCTTATGATCACGGAAGAAAGCAGATGGAGTCTGGGTATCAATTCAAATAGTATCTGGGGTCTAAAAGACTTATATTCAAACAAGCTACCATCTAAACAAGGAGTCAACGAAGTCCACATGGCAGAAGAAGCACACCACAGACATGACAATTACAAATCTTGAGTATGATGGGGAGAAAAGCATCAGAGCTTAAATTATGAACAACCAATTTGTGCAGAGGTTTGGGGAACATTGAAAGCCCCAAACCCATCTGCAGATTATCTGGTAAGACTAATCCATTGGCAGACCTGCTATAGTCACAGGCAAGAACCCCCACCAGCCTTTTCTATCAGGCCGAGACCATTGTAATCTTGATTTTGCTGGATCAGATTTGATGCTTGGCCAGTTGACCATCCTATAGACCCAACCTGAATTTGATCTGGGTGCAAGTTATCTCTTACTGGTTCCAGAAATTTCTTCCTTGGCTTTTGATTATTGTTGGGGACCTTTCTCTTCCTAAACATTATTAGTATTTCTGTCTGTATATGATCATGTTTTTACCATTGACACCTTAGTGTAACTTTGTTTTCTATTGGGTCTCCCAGCTGTGATGCACAGGTGGAGTGAATGAATAATTATAATAATGAATACAGGGAAATATAGGGTATACAGGGTTGTGAAAGGAGAAAGGGAGGAAAAGGAAATTTGGGGAGTAACTAATGAAGACCAGAGGAGGGAGGAAGCAATAGAATGGATTGTGATTGCATAAATCATCTTAAAGTCAATGTAACCATGGGGGAGGGGCAATGCTCTAAAATTGATTGGGGGGGGTGATTGTACAATTCCCTGTGGTATGATTGAACTATTGAATTATATGATGAATAAATTATGTGCCAATAAATCTGTTGAAAGATAATTATTTTACATGTTCAAATTATAGCCAGAGTAGAATAAATATGCTGTAAGCAGAGGTTTTCTACTCCCTTAAACAGTTTCAGTCTTGGAAACCCATCGGGGGAGTTCTACATAGTCTGATAGATGGAAAACCTGATGAGCTTTTGTGTTGGCATCAAGAAAATTCTACATGAAAAAAATAAAATCATTAGTAAGACAGAAAAAAAGAAAGGATCAAAGTGGATTTCAGAAAAACTCTGGAATTTGTTCTTAAAGAAGAGTAGCTAAAGCAACTGACAGAAGTTATGACACAAAAATAGCTGAACAAAAATTTTCAAAAGGTGCTCAAGAATACAAAATAATGTATTACAGTGAAATATGCAAAAGTCTGGAGTTAGAAAGGCCAAAAAGGAAAAAAAAATGTCTGGCATACTTCAATATAAAAAAATTGAAGACAAATTTCCAGCCCAGCTGAAATATTGAAGGATTCTATGGGCAATCTATTTAATCACGCATGAAATTCCCAAAGATGATGACAGGAAAACACAAAGTGTTTTCTAAAAGGGACAAGACAGCAGTCAAACATTTTAAAAGGTAGCATGTGATCAAGAGCATGTGATTATACCAAAGAAAGAAGTCCAACTTGCACTGTAGGCATTAGTGGAAAACAAGGCTCCACAAATTAATAGAACAGCAATCAGAATGTTGCAGCAAGCTGATTAAAGCCTGGAAGGACTTATTTGTCTTTGCCAAGAAATTTGAAATATAGCTACCTGACCAACTAACTGGAAGAGATCCATGTTCATGCTAATTTAAAGAACGGCAACTTCCCAAATGAGGATATTATCAAGCAATATCATTAATTGAATATGCAAGAAAATTCTGCTGAAAATAATTTAGTAACTGTTGCAGGCTGCTAGAAATCCAAGCTTGATTCAGAAGACATGGCACTGCTGAAGTCAACTGGAAGTGACAGAGCAAAGAAAAACATAGCAGAAAGTTGTTTATTGCTGATTTATTGATGTGTGAATCATAATACACTATGAAGATTGTCTTGGGAGAAATAGGAATTATGGACTACTTCTTTATGCATCTGTGGTACTTATATATGAATCACAAGGCAGTTGTTCAAGCACTGCAAAGGAGTACTGAATGTTTAAAATTAGGGTTGTTTCCTCTCACCGTTCAGTCTCTGTACTGAACAAATAATCTGAGATGATGGGCTATGTGAAGAACATAGCATAAAATTGGGGAAGACATTAACAATCTGCAATATGCAGTCTTCAAAATCTTTCTTGATGCACTTGCTGGTAAAAATCAAGGACCACAAACATCAGTTTGGATTTCAAAAAAAAAAAAAAGCTTACAGACAGCCTCAAAACTACTATTATACATAACATCATGATAAATAAAGTAAATGCTGAAATGATCTAGGATTTTATCTTACTTTGATGCACAAGCCATGCTCGTGGAAGCAGCAGTCAAGTAAATAAATCATGCATTGCATTGCATAAATCTGTTGCACAAGAATTCTTTAGAAAGTTAGAGTGTGGTAGTTGTATAATCTGGTATCAATTTGGGTCTTGAGAGGATTACAAATGAATGGTGGAGTCCATTCTGTCAATCAAGTTATAGCCAATGAGGCCTCTGTGTGGGCCTGGTTTTCCTCAGGATTCTGGCAATTCTTGTATCCTACTTAAAGGTGGGAGACACCTTTTCTCTGCTTACTACTTTGACTCTCTATGACAAGACTGACTTCCTGTGATACATCCCTGAGGAGAAGCCACATGGACCTACTCAGATGCAGAAGTTATGTGAAGACCCCACCAATGCTGAGATGATTACAACACCACTGGATCCATAAGAATTCCCTCCCTTTGGTCTGTGATATTCCTGAATTGGGCGTCATTGCATGTATTTCATGAGTCAGAAGAGGAATTTTTGGGTTGGTTTTGGACATATGGACTAATATCAGACTTATGGGCTTGATCAGTCCTAGGCTGGAATGTTTCCTCAATATTTAATTGCTCTTGTATATAGAGTTCTTTCTTATACACATGAGTGTTCATGAATTTGTATCTCTAGCCGACCTTGAGAACACAAAGAAGAAGGATGGCAATAAGAAGACTAAAAAGTGTGATTCACATTGATATGATTTTTGTTTTGTTTTGGTCTTTGGTACTTGGTACCTCATCCCATTGACACCTCATGACCACACAGGCTGGTTCACTTCTTCCATATGGGCTTTGTTGTTTGTCAGTTAGCTGGCCACTGCTTGTTTCTCTTCAACCCTTTAAAATCCCAAATCCTGTATCTTTTCATAGGCAAGTAACATCAACTTTCTTCACCACATTTGCTTATGCGCCTAACTTGTCTTCAGTGATTGATCATGTCTGGAAGGTGAATTATCATAGAATGCTGGGTTATTAGATCAAAGTGTTCTTGTGTTGAGGGAGTTCTTGAGTAGAGGCCCAAAGTCCCTCTGCTTCCTTTACACTAAACATATAAATATATGTACAAAAGTCTATTTCCCTAACATTATATAAAAATAAATTTACATATGTACATGCATGTATTTAGACCTCTTTAAATATCCTTTGCCTCCTAGTTCTTTTCTCCATTTCTTTTTACTTTCCTTTTGTCGCACTATCATGGTCGACTTTCAGTCAGCTTTCATTAATTCCTCTTGGACATTGCCCTCGATCAAGTCCCACCAGGCATTCTATGCCCTTCTCGCCATTGATTTTAAATCACATGTTGTTCCTTTGCTCCTGCTTTTGTTGGCACCTCCTTACCTTTCTCCTTCATCCTCCCCCCTCTCCTGTGTTCCTCCAGAACTGTGGGTCTCATCGTTTCCCCCCACATTGTTTAACCTACCTATCTTATTTAGATAGCCATGCAGGAAAAATAGTAAACACAAAAACAAAACAAAACAATGAAGCAAACAGAAACAACAAAAAGGAAAATAATATAGTTTCAAGTCTGTTTATCCTTATGAGTGTTTTTTCAGTTTAGTCTGATGAGGTGCCATTTCCTACCCACAAACTATATTTTGGGGATTCTTCGGGGAGTTAAGTTGAAATTCACATGGTGGCAATGATTCTATTGCTCTATCCCTCTCTATTATCTCTAGCTCTCTAGCTAACTCTCTAGTGGAGCCCTAGTCGCATAGTGGGCATGACAAAACCCCCTGTTGCTCCAAGGCAGAAAGAGGAGGTTTTCTCCTTCTGCAAACTCAGTTTCAGAAACTCAGTTTTAACTGTGATTTGGATTCAAACAAATGACAGTGACAGATATATCTATCTATATCTATCTATCTATCATCTATCTATCTATCTATCTATCTATCTATCTATCTATCTATCATCTATCTATCTCTATCTCTATCTATCTAATGTACCAACTATCTAACTTCTACATATAGAGGTTTTGTGCTCCCATAATATTTTACAGCCTCAGTAGATCCACAGAGGACTTCTATTTCATCCTCCAAGGCCATTCTGAGTTGAAATTGACCCAGTGGAAGTGTGTTGATGATACATACACATAGATTATACATATGCACAATATGTACTATATGTGTGTACATATATGTGCACTATATATATGTATACATATAGGAGTCTTAATGAGATAGTGATTATGCATTGGGCTACGAATCATAAAGGCAGCAGTGTAAAACTACCAGCCACTCTGTGGGAGAAATATGAGACCTTTTACTCCCCTGTAGCGTTGCGATCTCCTAGACCCACAGGTAGAGTTCTACTTTGACCCATAGGTCACCACTGTCATGATGGCAATGAGTTTGGCTTTTGGTTAAATAGATATTGCTTTATTTTCTATCTCCGCCAAGTAAACATAGCCTCTCTAGATGCAGATATTTTGTGTCTCTTTTATTTCCTTATATTCATTTAGCAATACCTGGCATATAATAAGAAGTCACTAAATATATACCAAATAAATGAAATAAAACTGAAAATGTGGTCATAAATCTACTCAGTTTCTCCATAATGGATGTCTGCATTTATCATGTAGGGTTGTGAATTTTTTTTTAATTCTATAAACTTGTAGCTAGTAGCTATTTATTTCACACCACATAACTGAGCCTGTATAGCTCATTTTTAAGTAGACAGTTAAATTCACTGAGAGATATAACAATTTTTTTTTTACTTTTTACATCGGACTGCTGATGTCTTTGTACAGTGTATTTAGTGAATTGTTTTGTTTTGTTTTGTTTTTTGTTTGTTTGTTTTTTGGGGGGACATCACTGCCCTCTGGTGGTGGGAGTAGGAGGCCCAGTGTTTGCTGCTGGAATCAAACCTCCGTCCGAGTGGGCCACAGTCCCGCGCACAACCACTACGCCACTGGGGCTCATCCCTTCAGTGAAATTTTATGATGCATATAACGTAAAACTGTTGCCATCAATTGATAAGCAATTCACAGCTCTAAATTGTTACAGACCCCAAATGCCGTATATCTTTATCCATGAGTATCTTGTAGGTTTGAACTACCAACATACAGGAAAGTTCTTTAACCATTATACCGCCAGTAATTTTTACATTTAACTCAAAGGGAATTTAAAACCAAACATTTGCCTGATTTTATTGTTTCAATACTATGTTAAAATGTTGATGGTTGAATAAAATGTATATGCTATCTGAGGCATCTTTATAGATATTATTTATTTATACTCTTTAAAACTAGATGCTATTGTTATTTGGGTTACATTGCAGAGTTTAGAAAACCAAAAAAGGGGGCAAATACTACCAAAAGGAACCCTTAGCTTAGCAGATTATTTATTCTAGAAATGAAAACTGATGAACTTCTAAGTGACCTATTTACATTGTCATTTGTCTCAGAAGTGAAACAATTGTTATTAGAAATTATTTAAAGCTGTTCAAAAAGACAAACATCACTATTATGAATGTGTTTGCGTACACTACTTGATAATTAAGTGTGCATTGTACATGTGCATATGTGGTCAATTTCTTATTTTGTTTTGGGCTCTTCAAAGCACTAAAATTTAAGGAAATGTGGGAGAGTCTTTCATTGGAAACAAAAATTAGACAGTTCCTTCAGGTTAGGAAATACAACTTTCAGTATCGTGGTTGGTCTTCCTACCTGCAATCAGATAAAAACCTTTTTTTTATTAAACATTGTCTAATATCTAGAAAAAGTGTAAGAATTCCAATTCCAGATGAGGTGCTTCACTGACAGTCTCAGAAAATAATTTTGCTCAAGGTAAAGTAAAGGCTCCTCATTTATGTACCCTTCCTGGTTGGATTAAAATTGATACTCTTTAGTATTTTTATGAAAGAAAATATGATATCTTCCACCTTCTAGATCTCTTATCTACACCAGACAGTCTGTAAATTTTATGCTGTGGTTGCTATACTAATGAGATCTAGTATTAGTTAGTCTGGATTAAAATAAAGGTTATACTGCTTACTGTATAATCTCTGGTGCTTTCATTTGGGGCCAGTTTTGTTGTCCATAAACTGAGGATGAAAGTAAAACATACTTCATAAGGTGGTTTGGAGACTTAAGTGAACTAACACTTACAATAAAGTGCTTAGAATCATACATGATCTAAGGTGAGCTCTTGTTAGGTTTGGATTGTCATTGATTTTAAATACATATATTCTAAATAAGAAAGTACCGCAGAACAAAGAATTCTAAATGCAAACTCAGCATTTCCCTGGTAGAAACACTGGCTTTTTGAATTTTTCTACTGCCCCTAGATTTGTACTCTTCTGCTTAAGTCTAAGAAGGAACAAGTACCTTATTAGGTTCTGTATATTTACCCATGATATCTGGAATCTCATATCTTTATTTTAAATAATCAAAAGCTGCCCTTCCTGCTCAAGGGCCTACTCCTCTATGAAGCTGTCGAAGATTTTACAATCCATTCCACTTGCAGTCACTGGATAAACTGCCTATACGAGTTGCTGATGAAGTAATCTCCCGCCTTATGAAATTCCTTTTTTAATGTCCTTATTATTCCTAAATATATATAGGCACATCTCAGAGATATTTTGAGCTCAGTTATAGATCACTGCAATAAAGAAAATATTGCAATAACATAAATCACATGGATTTTTGTTTCTGAATGCGTATAAAAGTTACATTTACACTATACTATAGTCTATTAAGTGTACAATTGCATGGTGAAGAGGTGTGAAATATTGTGAGAATTATCAAATGTGACACAGAGACACAATATGAGAGGATGATGTTGGAAAATAATACCAATAGATTTGCTCGAGGTAGAGTTGCTACAAACCTTTTAAAATTGTTTTAAAAATGTCTTATATAAGAAACACAATAAGGTGAAGAACAGTAAAATATCATGTGACTGTACTGGATATTCTCTAGAAATAGGGTATAGTAAATCTCATGATTCTCTGGCATTTAAAACGTTACATACATGGTAGATTCACAATGACTGCCTATTGCTTATATTTGACCCTATCTACATAATATATATAATAAGGTTTACTACCGTAAGCTAAATATACTAAAAAGTAATATGAATTTATAATAATATGACACACATAAAAGTACATGGTCATTTATGTGCAAATAAGTGTATCTGTACAGTACACCTCATACATGATAATGCCATAAATGTTTCTTTTGAAAGAACTTCATGAAATAGAACAAAATTAATGCCTTCCACTTACCATATCATGAAATTAGGGTTTAAAACGTATTGGTGGGAAGCACTATGTAAAAATTTTGAGTCACTATTCAGAAATGGCATAGATTGTCTTTATTACTTGAATAGCACACACACAAACATAATCACAGGTAATGTAATCATTGCCCTGGGCAGCACCATTAGAGCGGGCAGTGAACTACTTCAAATAGCTGTAAATGTTAAACATCAGTTCAGCCTTAAATAGGTTGACTTTAACAGCTAAATGCGCACCACAGTCTATCTGAACATTAAAAGCACCTTTCAAGCTTAATTTTACAGAACTGTTAATGACCAGAACAATCTATTGAATGCAAAAAAAAGAGCAGAGGAAATGAAACAGTAAATGAAAGCTTAAAGCATGGGCAGGAATAACATTTTTTTAAAGAAAATTTCCTGTACTCAAAAAACCATGGAAATATTTAAATTGTTGTTTCCATAGGAACAATTTTAGTTTCCAAGCATATGTTATAAGAAAAAAACATAGTTTTTCTAAAATTGAACTTAGTAAGACATCATATTGTATTTAAAGTTGAAATGAATGAATTTTACTGCCTAATTTATACATGTGTATAATGATGAAAAATAGGAATACATTACGTAGACACAAACGGACATAATCAGAAAGCAGAAAAACATATGCGGTAGGGGTGGTAGTAAGGGGGGTAAGAAAACAAAACTCACTGCCATCGAGTTTATTCCAACTCTTCTAGGGGAGGGTAGAACTTCCCCCAGTGCTTGCTAAGATGGTGAGTCTCTATGGGAGTCTAAAGCCTTATTGTTCTCCCAGGGAGAAGCCGGTGCTCTCGAACTGCTAACCTTGCAGTTAGTAGCCCAACCATTAACAACTATACCACCAGGGCTCCAGGGTAGCAAATGTAAAATAACAATGCAATGAGTTTAAACTGTTTTTTTTCCAATTCCACCCATGCGAGTATGTTGAAATATTAAAAAAAGGATGTAAGCACTCATTACTGAAGAAAATATCCTGTTATTATTTATGCTGTTACCATATAGATATTTACAAGTAATTTGTGTTGCAAATTGAAATCATAAGTGTGACAAAATAATCAGATCATTATACTGAAAAGTACTTTGACAAAAAATAAAGAAAGTAGTTGTGAATAAAATCAACTTGTTTAAAATCAGATTTGTGGTAAGCAAGACCACAGCATATGCACTATAAACATATGAAATATTTTTCAGCATGCCGTTTTATTAAAACTATCATTTTATTTCAGGAACATGAAATTTTCCTTTATTGAAACCAGTATCTGACTTTTTCCTCTGAAAATTTCACATGGAGCTGAAAGCAAAATTGATGCATACGTACTCTTGTTTCCAAGGCATTCATATTTCTATCTAAGAGTAGTTACAATTCCATCTTCAGCACATATGACTTGTTCTAACTCATGATACAGTTGTTTGTAGGTGACAGTAAGTTGGTTTTAATCCATAGCTCCCTAATAGGAGGGAGTAAAATTTGGTTTCTGCAACAACCTCTTTATGGGAGCAGCCGCATATTTATTCTACAAAGTAAATGGTGGGTCCTAAACACTGATCTTACCATTCGCAGCTCAAGTGATAACCCACAAGGGCCTATGAGTGCATGCTAAACATTCAAATACAAAAGTCACTCTTATTGAGCTGATCCAGACTACGTTATCCTTTAGTTGTTCATATGGAACTTGCACATGTGTCAAGAGGCAGATGTGTGAAGAGAACAGGTATAAAATCAGGAAAGGTGGATGACAGAGTTGTGTCCTCTCACCATATGTAGTCCATCTGCATGCTGAGCAAATCATCAGAGAAGTAGCACTGCATGAAGAAGAATGTAACAACAGTTTTGAGAGAAGCCTTATCAACAACGTCAGAGATGCACATGACATAACCTTGTTTGTTGAAAGCAAAGAGAACTTGAAGCACATTATGCTTCAAGACAGGCAGCCTTCAGTATGGATCACAATTCAGTGTCAAGAAAATGCATATCATAACATCTAGACTGATAGTTAACATCATGATAAATGGAGAAAAGATTGAAATTGTCAAGGATTTGCCTTGTCTAGGTCCACCATTAACGCTCAAGGAAACAGCAGTCAGGACAGCAAGGAACACACTTCATTTGGTAAATCTGCTTCTCAAGACCTCTTGTAACTACTCAAAAGCAAGGATGATATGGGAGGAGTGAGGTGTTCAGGATATTTCCCATCACAGAATATGCATGAAAAAAACTGTTTAATAAACTCTACTGAAGAAGAGTAGTTTCATTTGAATTATGGTGCTGGTGAAGAATATTGAAGGTTCTATGGGCTGTAAAAGTGACAAAACTCTCTATCTTGGAAAAGGTAGACAGAGGTCACCTTAGAGGAAAGGATGACAAAACTCCATCTCACAAACATTGCCCGTGTTGTCAGGAGAGACCAGTCCATGGAGATGGGCATCATGGTTGGCAAAGTATATGGGCAGTGAAGAAAAGGAAGGCCCTGAACAATATGAGGTCTGAAATGACTATTCCTAGCTTAAACTTTTGAAAAGCCAAACAAACATCTCCAACGTTTTTCCCTACAGAGTGTCATAAAACTGACAGTGGCTGCAACAATGGACTGAAACATAGCAACAATTGCCATTTCTGTGCAGGTCTGGCACTGTGTCTGTTACATATAGCCTCACTATGATTCAGAAGTAACTCAAAGGCATCTCACAAGTTACCACTGAAAACAGGGCCATCTTAAGATTAGTGATAAGGGTTCTCCCTGCTTAGAAGTTTAAAAGCAACAGGAGTTGGTTACCCATAATAAAATCAGATTCTCCCAGTTAGAATCATAGCTAGAGTCACAAATGATTTTAAATTGGATCTTTGGCAGAAATTTACGTTTTTGCATATTTCATGTACCCACGTGAAAGGATTGCAGGTATGTACAATTGTCTGCACGACCAGAATCACAATCTTGTATAATAGGAAAGACAATTGGTCCCCAAGGGATGTGAGGATTCTCTAAAAATCTGGTGGTGATGTGACCCCCCCCCCAAGGTAAAGGAACTCAAGATTTCATTTTACACTGTGTATCTAGTAAAGCCATTTCCAAACCTTCAATATTTGCAATGGGACTAGAAATGTGCATTGGCATAATTTTGGAGATTAGAAGAGAAGGGTAACTCTGGTCATATATGATGGGATTTCCTTGTATATCGCTCATCTTTTCTAAATGCTGTATTCTATTACTATTACATCAGATGAAGGAGGAAAACACCCACACTTTGTTTCCACTTATAGTGTCTCAACCAATCTCCACATTTTCATGAATTATCAGTTATATAGAATGAAGAGGGACATACCTCACAATCTGTTTTATGCTATGAATATTTTTACAAGGCTGAAATCAGAAAGGACAAAGATAAACTAGGTTTATAAATCCAATAGAAGAAATTTAAGACTAACTTCCAATTTTCTGTTAGCAGGAGAATGAAATGGTCAGAACAAGTATTAGTTTGTTCTACTAATTTGTGTTCAGTTTTTGTTGTTTTCAGTGAGCACAATGGTTTACTAAGAAATGCAATTATATTAATAATTACAAAGTTACTGAGACAAGTGCCAAGCACATTACATTGCTCATTTTATTTCATGCAATAACAACATAAGATACGTACAATTTCCTGCCATTTTTAACTGCGTAAATATGGTTTTAGAGATTAAATACATCGGTCCAACTGCCACAAACAAGGAATAATTTGCAAAGTTTAGAAATAAATCCAGTTCTGTCTGAACCTAAATTCCAAGCTCTTAACAACTGTCTATTAGCTAGATATCACAATGTCTGGCATGTGATAGACTAATACAACACAAACAGATATATTTCTTTTCAGAAAAAGAATTGATATATGGATGCTTATGTTTTGGTTGTTAAAATTTCATATGCAAATATTCTCAGTCATGTATGCTAACACGGTCATATCTAAACTATATATCTAGGTAGGTGAATAGGATTCTGGAAATCAGATGATAAAAACCACCAAGTTTAGTTGTTTCAGACAGTGTACCCATTTATTTAAAAATAATGTAAAGTGCAGTCATCCACAAAAAGAAGCAGTGTCAGGAGAAAACTTGGGCTTCAAGTTTTGTAAACGCTGCATTTTTCAATATTATTGTGTCAGTCTTCATTCACTCTTTGACAAGGATGTCAATCAAATACCAATCTAGTTTTGTAATACTTTAAACAAAGATCAAAGCAATGATACTGCTGAGTTAACATTATCTCCTTACTTAAACACGTTAGTACTTTAGCATTAATATTAACTTTGAACTATATTTCAAAGCAAACAAAATGTAAAATTTTGCAATCTCTCTTCTGAATGAAACCATATTTTCTAGTTCTACTTCAGATATTTGATAAACAGTAGTTTGAACTGATATTTGTAAGAAACTGTAGTTCAAAAGCCTCTGCAAAGTTTATTTTGAACATTTTTTCTAGTAATAAGAGATGATAGATTTAAACATGCAATGACTTTCATCTTGACCTTAGGTCAAAGTTAAAGAAAAGGCAGACAGACTAATAAGCAGGCAAAATCGCATAGGAAAAGCAATGGAAATCAAACTGGTGCAGCCTCATCACTATGCTTATATGTAAACAAAGCTGAGCTCAATTCCTGGAAGGTACATCACTATAAGCTTCACTTTTAAGCAAGTCATGTACTATTTTTATGACACACATAGGAAAAATCTATGAATATATTAGTTTTGTTTTCAAAAGTTTAAGCTAGGAATAGTCATTACAAACTTAAAAGTATGTCAAAAGAATACAATAACTAGATATGGAAAGTAAGCATACAGTGATATTATATATTAAGACATTACTTCATAAGAACATTAGTATTTCACTGAGAACTTTGCACCAAGTGTCCTTTAAGAACTCTATTTTAAACCAGTTTGTGAGTATTACTGGGAAATATGGCACTATATTAGGGCGTATGTAGCATGTCAATTAGAAATAAGGATGTAGTCATTAAGAGAGATTTTGCATTTAACTTTTCTTGTTATTAGAATCCCAGAATATCTCAGAGCTAAAAAAAAGCAGAAAGATATTAGAATGAATTGATGGGTTTTGTTAGAGTTAAATATACTTCCAATGCGTTCCTTTCTCTTTGAAAAATATGATGCTTCACTACATTGCAGAGTTGACCTCATGTTTAGAAACAGATTGACAGCTTCGTGAAGGCCTATGTGCTTTACTATTCCCAGTGACGTCAGTGAGGGCCTTTCCTATAGAAGGAGGGTCTCATGCGGGCTCACAGAGGAATCTCACAGAGCTTTGGGTATTGTTTTGGGTGTCAATATTAATAACTGTATCTTTTCACGAAGTTAGAAAAGTAACACTTAGGGCTGAGTCCCGGTGGTGTGAGTGGTTGAGTGGGGACTGCGGCCCGCATGCTTGGAGGCTCAAATCCAGCGGCGACACTCAGGACTAGCGCTGGGTAGCGCCCACGGCCACCAGAGGGTAGTGATGTCCCCCCTCCCCCCCAAAAAAAACAAAGAAAAAGAAAAGTAACACTTAAGGTGAAATCAATATAGTTTAATGTACTTTGACGCAGCCAAGAATATGAGAATGTCTATCTTTGATTTCCATATAGATCAGGGTCGTGCTATATATTTTTGTAATCATGAACAAATATAATGTTCTAAATCATCTCAAATTATATATGACATTGTTCTGAATATTAGTTGGAAATAAGAACAGTCCTATTATTTTAATATTAATGAACTTATCGCCCCAATTTCCCCCTCTGTAAGACCTACTCTTTAAAATAATAGCAAGCCAACTTCTTTCACTGAGTACCATGCAGCAGACAGAGTGGTATCTTGTGCATTGGGCTAGTAACCACGAAGCCTACAGTCTGAATCCACCAACTGCTGGCTGGATGACGAGGCTCTCTGCTCCTAGAAAGACCGATAACCTGGGAAGCACAGAGACAGTCCTTTCTTGCCTAACAGTTTCATTATGAGTTGGAATCTTCTTGATGGCAGTGACGTTGATTAGTTTGGAGAGCTTAAGCAAACTTGACAGTTTTCAGTGTTTTACCAAGAATTAATTTGAGCATATCATCTCCTTAAAGGAAAATGTAAACATGACTCCATTTGGAAGTGGACATTACTAATTAAGCGAAAATTGTGCTGAATATGGAGTCTTTCTCTCTGTTGTTCGCATTACTAATTTAATGGTTCTAAAAATTCCATTAATCATTTTAGAAATATCAAATGTGGTGAGATAATTTGTGTTTCTGTCTGAAGCACACAACTTTCCTCAAGCTCTTTGGTGCCACCTTCCCCCAACTATCATAACCTCAATCCTACTTCAAAAATCAGATTAGACCAGAAGATAAGAGCCCACAACCCAGGGAATCCAGGATAGCTAGATCCCTTAGGTCTACAAGGAGAAGAGAGATATTCTTTAAAAGAAGATGCTCAAGAGTTTAACAGCAGTGAAATTAAAAGATAATGGAATGTATCAACAACCTTTCTAAAGCCTCCTCATATTTGCTGATTATTTGAATTGTTCCATGTGGATAAAAATGGTCTGGATGACCAGAGGTAGCTTGAGATTTAAATTTGTTTAAGAATTTACACAAAAGTGAATAACACAAAAGTGTAGAGTTGGTATTAGGGTGTCACTCAAAGGAATAATCTTGAAAATTTTGCACTCTAATAATTTACATTTATATATCCTCAGATTACCCACATGCTCAGATTTTGGGGGGGATGAAAATATTATTTGAAAAACTTAAGAGGAATTATTTTATTAATGATATTTTGTTTAAACTCAGGAGGAAAAACAGAAGTTCAGAGATAAAATACATATTAATAGCTTTATTTTTTGTCTTTTTGGGGCATATCACTGCCCTCTGGTGGTCGTGGGAGCTACCCAGCCTAGCTCTCAGAGAGCTGCTACTGGATTTGAACTGCCAAGCCAATGGGCCACAGTCCCACACTCAACAACTACGCCACCAGGGCTCAGCCCAATAGCATTATTTTTAAAAAGAAAGCTTTTTTAGATATTTCAACTAGTTGATTAACCCTCTAGCACATCTTTTGCAGAATTAGCTAGCCCAAACATATCGTTTTAGCCTCACTGATATTTATTTTTCCACAATTTTATAACCAAGTATATCACTAATTATTAACTATAAATAACAGTTCAGAATAATAAGGAACTTTGCAGTGGAGTAAACATTGAACTGCTAACCAAAAAGCTGGTGGTTTGAACTCATGAACCTTTCTTTAGGAGAATGATGAGGTAAGTTATTTCATAAAGATTTACAGTCCGGGAAATCCCGTGGGGGGAATTCTACTGTGTCTTATAGTGTTGCTATGTGTCAGAAAAACCTTTACAGCAGTGGGTTTGGATTTTAGTTCACTGCAATACTTAGTTGATTGGTTGCGATAACCTCGGTTAAAAACATATGCAACATTAAACAACTGGTTCTTATGGATGTGAGTCATGGGTTCAGTAAAATTCTTTGTCTCACTTCATAAAATAGGAAGTTGGAGCACTAAACATACTCACAGAGTCCATCAAATCACATTAAGAAGTACAAAGTGAAAGGTTGGTTTGCCCACCGGCTAGCATTTTGTTTAAACTTTAGGTACTCAGAACAATTGCAAGATTCTGGGCTGAGTGATACTACGGTTACCCTGGAGGAAGCACCTAGCCTCATGAAGTCTAGAATCTTGCTCATGTATAGAGATATGGAAGTTTATAATTAATAATAGCAACTCACCAAAAGTAGCATACAAGAATTTACTGGTGAATCAGGAAAATCACCAATATATTGAGCCTTGAAATAATGACCAGGATCTCAGGAAATAAAGATGGGATGTGGGATCTTTCCAAATTGAATTAGTTAAAGGAGTAAAAGAGCATGAGTAAAACTTTAAAATATAAATATCTGTTGCATAATTGAAATTTTAGCGGGTATGGAGAAAATTGGGGCCATGCTGTGAAGGCAGTGGCAGTCTAGAAGGGCCTTAGGTTGCCTTGTGAGAGATCATAGTAAGCATCTCCTTCCATGTCCACATTCTGTGACATTCTCCTGATAGCAATGGCATGGCCATGGTGAGAGAACTTACACCAGAAAATTAATAAAATGGCCCAATTGAGGGCTTTTTGAGAGAAAGGCAACCAATTGCTAAACAAATTGCAGCGTAATCATATACCTAAAATGTCAGGGTTACATACAAATATTTGTCTCAGTAGGGAATTAGAAGCCATTGGAGAAATTTTGGATAGAACTGAAATACAAAGCCACAAGTTTAAACAGAATTTCCAAAAGGGGGGGAAATAGAAGAATTCTGAGGAAAGCTAGTTAGAGGACATCTAAACTAGAAGGATGAAAAGAATCATCCAAGTTAAATACTATACTGAAACATCAGTACAGAACTAAGTCATAGAAACAAGAAATCAACTTTAAGAAGGAATTGCTAGTGGGTAAAGATACTAACATCAATTGAGGAAGGACCCTGGGACAAAAAATAATAAGGAAAATGACATGCCATGGCGCACATAGCCCATTGGATTTTTCTATATTGTGTAATGTGAAAGCAAGTCCAGATGAAATACTTTTACATATCAAGCATTTAAAATCACTTTGGATTACGTGTATAGTGTGTTTTTCTAGAATATTATTAAATTTTAAAAGAATCTCATTTCGTAGAGAAATTCACAGATCAATGAAAGCGAAGAAGAGAAAAACGGAATAACGCATGCCCATGATGTTAAATGAGTGTACTAAACATGGTAATCTTGCTGCATTACCCAGAAAAATCCCTAGAATGGAGCACTGGCAGCCTGCAGAGTGAAGGCAGCAAGTCAACTCAGCTTTGAGGAAGTGCTCTGTGCCCAGCGGGCGCGCATCCCTGCCATGCCCTCTCCTCAGTCAAGATGCCCCAAAGGCAGGTGAGCACAGTGGAAGGAGCTGTGACTCAGGAGCTCAAGAGTTGGTCTGCGAGGTTGTCAGTGACACCTGTGCCTGCAAAAGGGAGAGGATGCAAAGAAGAAAAAAATGCAGCAGGAAAGGATAAATCTTCAGACAAAAACAGTGCAAGCAAACGGGAATGGGAGAACAAAGTGAAAGAGGCTGAAGGAACTAAATAAGAAACTAAAGAATATTTACCTGCTGAAAACTGGAGAAAAGAACAGGAGAGTTCAGAATCTGGGCAAGCAGAAGATAAAGAAACCAAGTCTGGGGAAAGCGAATCTACCGTGTCTATTAGCGGGCCCTGCCATCTCCTCATACAATCCAGAGGAATATTTTAATCAACTATTTTGTAAATGCAAATGTTAGTTGCCCTAGACTAGACACATTGTTTTTTTTTTTCAGGCATCACTGCCCTGGTGGTGGGAGTAGGAGGCCCAGCCTTTGCTCCTGTGAGCGGAAATTGAACCTCCATCCCAGTGGGCTGCAGTCCCGCGCACAACCACTACACCACGGGGGCTCAGCCCGCCTTGGACACATTTTTTTAAAAAAAGAAAATCCCACTTCATTTCATTTTTTAGAGTACAAATGCTCTTTTATTGAGATGTGAAATCATTTACAGGTTGTATTTCTTTGTTACAACTAGAAGAGAGGAGAATGTTGAATTTGTGGGAATATTTGACTGTATTGGTGTCGACATAATATTCCATGGGGTGGGCAGTTTTTGTATCCTTGATGCAAGACATACTTAATGACAAGTTGGAGTCACTGTCATGCAGCTCTATGATTTCGACATTTAAAAATTTGGTTTTTAAAAATAGTATTTAAAAATAGTATTGTGCCTGGCAGCCACTCTGTCATCATGATTTTCTTGTGAGAACTGTGTGCATTCTGTATCACCTTTGGTCACGTTAGTCCCAAGTTCCTGTGAACGTTGTTAAGTATTGTGCAAGGTGGAACATTTGAGGGTGCAGTGTGTGTGACATTAAATTGTGCATTAATGGAACTTACGATGTAACAGTTTATCCATATTTGAGGATGACTGCAGTGGATAACCTCTAAATTTTTTCTTAAAATTTAAAGCTGGAAAGTCACTGGAATGTAGAAAAGAATTAAAACTAAATGTGGTTTTAGGATTTTGGTACCTGCATTAAGAATTGGGTACAATTTGTTCATAATGCATCTGTACTGATCTCAAAACAACTAAGGAAATTCCAGTTATAAAAGAAAACATCCTTACTATCACACTCCAACACTCACAATGAGTCTCAACATATTTTTAAAAACTCATAACTGACAATGAACTTTTATATAGTTTTATTTTGTATAGTTTTTATATAGCTTATATAGTATTTTATATAGTTTTATCATTTTATTAAGCTTTCTAAACATTCAGCAAGTTATTGTTTCTATTTAACCAATAAGGTAACAACTATAGAGACATTTTGAGTGATTAAGGTCATAATTCTGTATTAGTCCATTGTTTTATTGTATCATGGAAAGCAATAACAATTCACTGATATTCAATGGCTATTAAATATGAAACAAATATATCAGTGATAGTTGAAGTTACAACTAGATGCCACAGTGACAAAGAATAATAAGTTATATTAAATATATTTATATCAGTAATATATATGGATCTAAAAGCTTTCACAAGTTGATGCAGTAACACATAGGTACTAGAGCTGTGACAAGGGCGTAGAAAATTTAATTCCAAATCTAACTTTCTCTTTTTACCAGTTTTACATTTGATAATACTTTTGGAGTGGAAGATGAATATCTTAACATGGATGAGGCATTTTTACTCTCAATCAGCAATATATAGATGGATCTCTAAACTTTCTTTTTTCTTATTTTATGATTTTTTTTTTGGCATCATTGCTCTCCGGTGGTGGGAGTAGGAGGCCCAGTCCCACTGGGCCGCAGTCCCGCGCACAACCACTATGCCACCGAGGCTCAGCCGGACCTCTAATCTTTCTAATTCTTAGAATTAATGAAAAATATCCAGTGCTCCCAATTATGTGGATGCTCGTTGTCCAAGTATGGAGACTAAAAAATCACTTAACCATGTAACAATGTGATTGGGAAAGATAGAAACTGCCCTTTATTAATTTTCACACTCACTACGCAATATTTAGGAGAGTTTAAGTAAAAACAAGAAACCTAAAGCTAATAAAATATTTGAAAATAACTATTTGTAGAATCTAGTTTAGAGATATATCTATTTCAGTCTCTGAATTTTACTATTTTCCACTTATAAGTTATGGCTTTTAAGGTTAAATCATTTGTGGAAGCTTTGGGAAGGGTTTTATGCTCTGATACTGTCACTACTTTTTTTTAAATAGCAGAAAAATCATGATGATTGGGATCTTTTGTCTGTTGTACCTTTAGTAAGTATGTATGTAAACTAAATATATGTGAATGTATGTATCTATGTCTGTATGTGCGTGAATGCGTATGCATATATATACATACACATTTTTATTTCCATTTAAATCTTGGAAATCTATAATCTCTGAGACTACATAGCGATGATCATCTTTCCCATAAATGCCTTCCTTTTTTCTAGCTCTCTCAGGGTTGTTTTTAGGTCCTATTTAGTTGCTGGTGGCTTATCGCAACTCAGTACACATAAGGAAACAATGCTTGACCCACTGTTGCCGCACCAGTGTTAATTATTCTCTGGCTGTCTATTCTGTATTGACCATTTACTTTATCAAGCATGATGTCCACTTTCAGAGACTGGTACCTCCTGATAGTTTCTCAAAAGTATATGAGACTCAAAATTGCTTTTAGGGATGTGGCAGTCACATGCTTATGTTAATTTTATGATTGAGATGTAGGGGTGGAGTCTTGCCATTGAGTACCCAAGGAGCCCTCTATATGGGCATGGCTTTCTCCTGAGACTTCTGGGAAATCTCTCGATATTTCCCTCGTGAAGATGAGAAGCTATCTTCCCCAGTTGTTGGGAGTTAGTCTCAGAGGCGATTAATCACGGACAAGACAAGCTGGCAGCGTCGTAGAAGCTGGAGGAGTCAGTGGAGAGGCTACACAGCTTTGCCCTGATGGAACCAGACCTCTGAAGCTGGGGTGGCCAGATGGTGACCTCTGCCAGCAATGAGTTGCTTCTGCTGTGGATGAACCTTGCGCCCTGGAAGCGGGGAGCCATGGGGAGACCCCTGTCAGCGTCGGGATTCTGTAATCACTGACCTGTGACTTTGTGGATCAGGAGGAGACTTTTTAGACTGATTTCGGGCACATGGGTTAATATCGGACTTATGACTTTAAATTGGACTGGGCTCAATGTCCTGTTCCTCTTGTATATAAACCCTTTCCTTATATCTATATGCATGTCTATGAAATTTGTTCCTCTAGTATACCCGGACTGACACAAGGGAGCATTCTGCTTCTACATCTTTCAAGACAGGCTTGATCTTTATATTAAAAAAATAAGTATTTTTTTCTTAACCAACATAATAATCCAAAGGCATTGTGTTCCTTACTCACTGTCCAGATTTCATATGTGTGTGATATACTTGAAAATATTACCTATGTTTATGATGTGCTTGAAAATACTATGGCTTGGAAAAGACATGCCTTAGTCCTCGAAGGTGACATCTGTGCATTTCAACATTTTAAAAGGATTTTTGAAAGCACATTTGTCCAATGCAAGACATTATTTGATGTCTTATCTACTCCTTCGATAGATGCAGATTTTTGGACCTAGGGACATCTTTGACAACTTTAACTTTTCTTTTAGTTGTTTATTGGTCTAGTCCTGAAGATAATTGTTTCCTTTTTTACATGTAATCCATATTGAAAGATATAGCCTTTGATGTTCATCACTAAGTGCTTTAAGTTCTCTGCACTTACTTCAGCAGTTTACTTATTCTGCATATCACACATGGCTAATAAGGTTTCCTCCAATTCTAATGCCATGTTCCTCTTACATATTTCAGATTCTCTGATTATTTGTTCAGTTTTGTTCTTTTTAGATGCCATCAGGTCAGCTTCAAGCCAGAGTGAACCTGTGCCCAGCGGAATGAGGCAATGCCAGGTCCGAGGCCATCCTCACAAGTGTTCCTTTGCTTAAGCTCATTGAAGCAGCTGCTTTGTCAAGTCATTTCATTGAGCATCTTCCTCTTTCTCACCACCCTTCCACTTCACCAAAAATGTTGTCCTTCTCTAGGGACTGATCTCTTCTGAAAATATGTCCAAAGTAGGTATGATAAAAATCTTCCTATTCTTATTTATGAATAGCACTCTGGCCTTATTTCTTCTAATACTGGTCTATTTGTCATTTTAGCAGTGTATGGATTTTAAAGTATTCTTTTCTAGAACCCTAATTTGAATGCATGTATTCTTCTGTGCTCTTCCTTATTCAGTTTCCAAATTTCATATGGAAATTATGCCAGGGAGGATATGATGGACTAGGTCAGGCACACCTTTGCCCTCAAAGTGACATCCTTACTCTTTAGTACTCTAAAGAAGTCTGGTGCAGCAGATTTATCTAATGCAAAATGTCTTTGATCTCTTAATGGCTGTTTCCAGGAGAATTCAGTGTAGATCCATTCAAGACAAAATCCTCGAAAATGTCAATCTTCCCTCCATTTAGCATAATATTGCATCCTGGCCCAATTGGGAGGATTTTGGTCTTCATTACGTTGAGCTATATAATTAATACTGAAGACTATACTCCTTGATCTTCACCAGAAAGTGCTTCACTTCCTCCTCACTTTCAGCAATTAATGCTGGGTCTTCTGCACAGTTCAGATTAATAAATTAATAAATCTAATCTGGATGCTGCAATATTTATCATATAGTTCATCTTCTATGGTGATTTGATCAACAGTTAGATTGAGTACGCATGGTGAAAAGGATACAACCTTGCAGCACACCTTCCCTGATTTTAAACCATGTGGTAGTCCCTTGTTCTCATTGCACAGCTTGTTCTTAATCCGGGTACAAATTCCACATGAGCACAACAAAGTGTTCTGGAATTCACATTTTTCTCAATGCCATGCCCAGTTTACTATGATCCACACAGTCAAATGCTTTCCAAAGTCAATGAAATACAAGTTAACCTATTTCTGGTATTCCCTTCATCACACCAAGGCTAATCTGATAACAGCAATGATATCCATTATTCCATGGCCTTATTTGAATCCATCCTGAAATTCTGACAGTTTCCTGTAAATGTACAACTGAAACCATTGTTTGATAATCTTATACTAGTTTCCTCAGTATAGAGATTAAATAAGTACATTTAAATTGTAAAACCCTGACAAACACCTTTCTTGATTATAGACTATTCCAGAACACCAGAATTGTGATTACCTGCATTGTATTGGCTACTGAAAAGACATTCAACAGTGTGGCTCATACTAAAGTATATACAGCATTGCCCATAATGCAGATTCCAGTGTTCGTGGTGCCATGTGGCAACTGTGCTTAGAAAAGTAGAGGCTTTCTACTCCAATAAAGAGTTACCATCTCAGAAACCTACAGGGGGACTTCTACCTTGTTCTATTAGGTCTCTCTGAGTATGATATACATATAAGTATAGATAAATAATGTAAGGTCGAGATAGATTTCTATAGTGCATCTATATGAACAGCCTTACTTATGACATCTTGCATATTTAAATATAACAGAATGAAATGCATTTTAAAAGATGGTTATTTTTCTTTAACATTTCATTTATTAAACTCCCAACTGTTTTTGAGGTAATATACTGGTACTGAAAACTGAACAGGCAGAAGACAGCAAATGCTGAGAATATTTTACTAAAAAGGTGTGGAAGACTTCAAACTGTTCCCTGGGAAGGCTCTCTCTTGGGTGAATCTCAATATATATACATTTTTCAGAAGAGTAAATATTGATTTTTATATGTATAAAGATATTTAATTCACAATAGTCCAAGTAATGAGTGTATGAAATAGGATTTATTTTTATTGTCATTAAAACTGTTTCTCCAGCAATTTTGTAGGTATCTTTTAAAGTAATCTTTTAAATGTTGTATAACATGGAGTGGGCTCAAAAGCAGAGACAATGAAAACTTAATGAGACTTTCATTTTAACATTAGGTCTTCCATTGCTATATTTATATCCTGATTGCATTGTCATATATTTTATATATTGTTGGAGTCAAGAGGGAAATTTCATAAGCATTCATACTCTAAATGAAGAAAAAAGAGAAATACTCAAGTAATAAAATAAGAAAAACATAAAGCTTAGAAAGAATGAAAGAAGAAGGAAGGAAGAAAGGAGATATAAAATTGTATAAGGAATTAAAAATGAAAAGTCAGTGCCCTTCCAAAGGGCTCTTTGAAGGCTTCCTACCCCATCGTCAAGGCTGCCCCCTCCTGGGCTATCAGCAAAAACTTCTTCCAGAAGTTTAATCAGCAGCGGCTGCCAAACCCTTGAAAGGGTCCGAGAGGCCCTATCACCTCCATGGGCTGTGGGCTGAAGGAGAATGAGCCAAGGGTCTTGGCCTCAGCACTGAGGTGTGGACCCTGTGGCCTCCCCCTGTTGGAATCCCCTCAGACCCCCTCACAGACTAGGCCTTCTTCCTGGTGTGTCCTCACACCCAAGACTCAAGGATCCTTACTTTCTTACCCCTGAAGTTCAGGATCAAATTTGCTACCTGCCTTTCCCCACCCCCCAACCTCCCTGCTCCTGTATGTTTGCTGTAACTGGGCCTGCCTCAGCCTCATCTACCCCCACTAATTCCTTACATCTGAAGATGAAAAAAAATAGCCTGTGCCCTCAAGAAGGGAACACAGAAGATAGGAGAGCTAGTATACAATGTGGCGAAGAAATGAAAGGTAGCCTGACTATCAGGTAAAAAAAGCTTTTGGGATCTTAAAGGCTTCTTTTTAATCAAACAAGCAGCCATCATCTAAGTGAGTTGTCAACTAAGTGCACAGAGAAGAAGCATATCAACTTCAGTCCCTGAAGAATTGTTAATTATGTCATCAGAAGTTGCAGAAGGAAATAGTACTAGAGTCTAAATTATGAAATCCCAGCTTTCAGAAGGCTGTGAATCAGTGGGAGTCCAAGATACATTTGTGGGACCTATATGTAGGAAATATGCCTCCAGGGATTTCCCTCTATCCATAATAGAGGAATGGGAGGAAAGTTGTTACTAAACAGCGTGCACTGGAGAGATGACTATAGAAGATCAAAAGGCTAAATGTGACCTGAATGGTTAAAACCCTGTCGGTTGATCCCCCATCTGATGCATGTTAGGCCTGATCTGGTTTTCAACATTTTCTATGTTCTTTTTGGTTTGTTTATACAGAGGTTTATCCCAGATGGGTTATGTCATTGGGAGGGGGTAACCTTCTTGGATTTTTGTTATATGTTTTCAGTATATGAAACCCAAGATTGATGAACTTAATAGGGATATCAAATAGAGTAAGGGCTAGTTTTTTTTTTTTTGGGGGGGCGCTGTGAGAAGTAGACTTGTGGGCATGGTAAAAAGAGCTGATCTCAAGGAATTCAGGATGAAAAAGAATGTTTGGCTGAATTGAATTTTAAGCCTCCAGACCTATGAGTAAACAAATTTTATTCTTGTAAAATACCTATCTATCATATTTGTGCTATAGAAGCACTAGGAAATGTAGAGAATCATTAAAATAATTTATTCTGGCTACTTATTGACCTAAAAAAAGAGAAAAAAATGATGATGGCAACAAATGTACAAATGTGCTTGACACAATGGCTTGATGTATTGATTGTGATAAGAGCTTTACAACAAAATGATTTAAATGATGTTTAGAAGCAGATTTTAGTAGCAATTGTACAATACTGCTTGATGTGCTTTGACTATGGAATGATAAGATATCTGTAGTAATGCCGAGTAAAATAATTTTTGGGGAAAAAAGAAGGGTCACAAACATTTGATTTGAATATGATGTTATTCATAAATAGGAAATATAGGTTGTCATGGAGTATATATCCTAAAGGCACTGAGATCAAGGGACAAAATCTTAGACATCAAAAAAGATGAGTTTGCTTACATTAATACTCTTGCATTAAGCTGGGATCCTCAGAAAGAACTAAAATTGAACTAGATCGGGAAGAAACCTCTGAAACTTGGCAGAAAAAAAATGCAGTCTTTGAAATAAAACATTTATGCACTAAGATTATAAATAGCATCAATGGCACTTTGGGTTAAGTACTAGAGTCCGAAATATAAGATCAGTGATCCTCGCCCACATTTCTCAATACAATAGAAATCTGAAGCCATTTGTTACCATAAAATTTACTATGTATTATAACACGGGGTCACTGTGAGTCAGAAATAATTTGGATACACTAGGTTTCTGATATTATATTAGATCCTAACCATTATTACAATTAAATGAAAGTAACTATGGGCTCAAAATGAAAAATAAAACACAGATACCCAGATTAAAAAACCAAAGGGGATAGTCAGAAAAAATAGGTACATTTAACCAATGGAAAACCTCATGTGCCGTTATTTTAAATATGAAATTGCCAGAAAAAGTTTTAGAGTAGAATGGATATTCATAAACAATGCAATCTTTGGTATCAAAAGCTCAGTGAGTTGTTAAATAAGTAGGCCAGAAAAAAAATAAAAGAAGTGATGAGCTAGGAGATTATTCTTTTGAAATAATCTAGAACGAAGAATACACAGATAAAAATATGGAAAATACCTGAGTTCAAGAGTAGTGAGGTCTAACATCTCTCTAGATGGAGTCCCAAAAGCAGGGAAGAGTGGCGGAGAGGCAGTAGTAAAGGAGAAATTAATAGAAAATTACCAAAATTGCTTGCTTAATCTATGGAGCTCAATTAAAAATAATTGAGCAACTAGATTGTCTGCAATTGAAATACCAAGTTTTGACCATCTTTCAAAAAGGAGTGTATTGATGATAGGAGGGAATGAATAGTGGCAGGTGGAAATGAGAGATTTCAAGGAATTACTCACAACACCACCACCAATTTTAGAGGAAGAAATTTCAGAATTGTTACTGGTGTCTATTACAAGTGAGTTTTTAAAATATTATGTGTCAAAGCATATACTAATGCAACCAAGCTGAGTAAGTGTTTGTTGAACCCAGGTCTTACACAGAAAATAAATCGCAGTTTCTTCTGAATATCTTGCAGGTATGTAGAATTTATTTTTTTCTTAAAAGAAGACATGATAACTCATTTTAGGAAGCAATTGACTTTACTGGAGAGAGAAAAAAAAACAACCTCTGGTCTGTGTTTGAACATAGAATACCAAGGCTCAGTTGCAGCTGTGGAGGGACCTCCAGGCATGGAGGTCCCTGTGTTCATGAGCCAAGATCAGAAAAATTGTCTACTCCTCTAAGAAAAGAGGGGTGGGGAAGAGAACCTAGAAGGGACCAAAAAGCGAAAATGGAAAGAGGCCTGAGGTGAGGGGGGCTGGTAAGCCAAAAGCACTTGTAGAAGGCCCAGCCCAAGGGCACCTGGTAGAGGGTGGTCTGAAGGGTTTAGAAGAGAATGTCCAAGTTGGATTTTAAAATGGGATGCTGTAGGCTGCATGCTTGTGTGTGTATAATCTGGTTCAGAAAATGTGATTCCCATCGAGATGGCATCATGCTACGCAGAGCCTCTGGAGAAGTTGGAGCAAAAGTGAGCCCACAGAACACACGTGTCCCACGGATGTGCTGAAATCTGCGACAGACTTTGCAGTTTCAGACTATGAATCTGTTAGTTGAACCGTTTGACCCAGATCTTGCAGGAGGTGAAGGGTACAAAGATGGACAAAATATTGTCCTCTCTCCTGTCCGTACTTTAGGGACTGAGGTGAGCTGTTTGCTGAGATTGCCCTTGTTGTTCGGTGCAATTGAGTCAGTTTCGTTCGCGATCCACGTATGCTCAACATTACGGCATCTGCCTGGCCCTGTGCACTGTTCATAGTAGTTCCCAAGCTTGAGGCCACTGTTAAAGCCAGTATCATGCCCCCTCTCGCAAGCATGATATCTTTCTTCAGGGCCTGGTTTTTCCTGGCAATATTGCCTCCTTTGAGTCTAAGAAACACTCTGGCCACACGTTTGAGAGCATGCCTACTCGGCAAGCTATGTTGAAACGTCTTTTCTCTGGGTGACCATGCTAGCACTTAAAATACTCATGACATCGCTTTCTGCATCACAGAAACACTTAAGTCACCACAGTTCAACAAACTGACAGATGAGTGGTGGACTCAGATAGTGGAAGTGAGGTAATATTCTCTGAAAAATTGATACATAATTAAAGAAAGCAAACACATAAATTCATCTGAAAAGAGGCAAATATGGGGATGATTTGAACCTGTTTCTTCGTGTTTCACAATTTTTCCTTCACTAGGAGGTGGTTAAACCCTCCCTCCTGATCAAAAGCAATCTAATTAACATATTTTTAAAATATAGCTACAGAGAGGAATACAATGTGATACCTACTTAAAAACTCTAAATAATGTCTCCTGGTATATTAACGGTTATTACTATGCTGTGCTCATCCATCTGTAAAATATATGCAAGTTTGTTACTGTGAAGGGTTGTTGTTCGGTGTCGTTTTGTCACTTCCAATAAGAGAAAGCCTGCGTACAAAAGAGCAAAACGGCATCCGGCCCCTTGTCATCACCACCATTGTTATGTTTCAGCCTGTCCTTGGAGCCACTGTGTCAATCCCTCATGTCAAGGGCTTTCCTCTTTTCACTACTTTATCCAGAACAGTATTCTTTTCCCTGGACTAGTCTCTCCTAATAACCTTTCTGAGAAGCATGAAGTGAAGTCTTGCTGTTCTTGCTTGTAAGATGCATTCTGGTTGTCCTTACAATAATTGTTTTGCTTCCAGGGCAGCCCATAAAACTTTCACCATTTATCACTAGCACAATATTCTACAGTATCAATTCTTCTTTGATCTTTCTGATTCGATTTCATATTGTCACATACTTAGGAAGCTTTGAAAAATACACTGACTGAGTCAGGAACACCCTCGTCATCAAAGTAGCATCCTGGTTTTCCTATACTTCAATGAGGTCTTGTCCAGCAGATCTCAGTGCAACCATCTGTTGACCCCTTAGCTGCTGCTTCCACGAGCATTGCTGTAGATCCAAGCAAGACAAGACGAAGTCCTCCACAGCTTCATTGTTTCCAGTTATCATGATGTCACCTCTTGACCCAGCTGTGAGGAATTCGGTTTTCTTTACATTGAATTGTATCCCATCCTGAAGGCTGCAATCCACGACCATCAGCAAGTGCTTCACATCCTCCTCACTTTCAGCAAAGTTGTGTCCTTTGCCTATCACAGGTATTAAGAAGCCTTGTTCCAATCCTGATGCTTCAATTTGCTTCATATAATCCAGTTTCTCTGATTACTTTCTCAGTGTGTAGATGGAATATATATAGTGAAGACATAAAATCCTCACATAAACTTTTCCAGATTTTTCTTTTTGGCCCCACCCTTTCTCTCATTTCCAGATTTTTAAGCCATGCAGTATTCCTTTGTTATGTTTGCATATTTGCCATTAGATCCATAACCAGATTCTGCAGGAACACACTTCTCATTCTTTGTGAGGCTACTTAGTTTTTCTAATCCACACCATCGAATGCCCTTACTGATCAATGAAGCACAAATAATGAACTTTCTCATACTGTCTCAGGTCATTCAAGACCCATCTAACATCAATTAGTGGGGGATTTAAAATTTTGGATCATCAATTTTTTGATAAGTAGAGAACGATTAAAATCCTTTAAGTTTAAAATTGATAAGTAGCATAAATACTAATCAATCGTCCCCTTTGCTTTCACTTCTCTCTCTTATGCATTACTTCATCCAAGTCAATAACTGTCAACCCTCTAGCCTATTGATTCTTTACAAAAATAATAGTTTTTTTTTGTTTTTGCTTTTTGTGGGGCATCACTGCCTCTGGTGGTCATGGGCACTACCCAGTGCTGCTCCTGGGAGCCGCCGCTGGATTTGAACTGCCAAGCCCACGGGCCACAGTCCCGCACTCAACCACTTACACCACCGGGGCTCAGCCCCAAAATAATACTTTTATTGGCATATAATTCACATATCATGCACTTAATAGTTAGGGCATATCATTAAGTGTTGCACAATCGTCAACATAGTATGGCAAACTATTTCAGAACATTTTCTTCGTTCCTGCTACCATCTCTTTATTTGTCCCAACCTCAACCCTACACCCTTAGAAAGTTATTAATACAGCTACTATCTTTATAGCCCCACACATCCTGAATTGCATATACTGGAAAACGTACAAATAAAGCAAAAGTCAAAGACAACAACAACAATTGCAAAATGAGCCAGAGAAAAATTATAACTAAAAAGAAAGCTGGAAGTATCAAAGTGCAAAACACAGTTAAATGAGTCAAAAGGAAGAGCAAATGATACGGTCTTTGATTCTAACCTGTTTCTGCAACAATCCACTTTCCATTGCACTCTGCAGGCTACCAAGCCAGACTCAAGTCCCTAATCCATAGCCAGAGAAGGTTCACTAGAGTGCAATTCATAGGTACCGTGTTTGTCCTTTACCTTCTTATTTTGTGTGAAACAACTGGAAAACGTATCAAAAGGAAGATCCAAAAAGTAAGATGTTGCATTTTAGCCTAACTGTTCTGCCATCCACCACTTGTCTGTCATTTTGTCATGCCATGGTGGCATGGGTGCTGCTGTGTTACTAAAAGCCATGGCATTGGGTTTACAAATGCCAGTGTGGTCACGCAAAGTTTCAAGTGGAACTTCTGGTGTGAGAATAGAAAATGATGGTGGTATCTGTTGCCCATGGGAACAAGTAGACCCTAAAACCTCCAAACCTCTGCAAAGCTCCAGAACATTTTCAGATACTGAAAGTCTAATGAAGGGAAGTAGAACATAGTCAGAGACAGTGTTCGAAGACACTCGAAGTGCAACTGAGGAGAAGCGGCTTTCCTTTTCTGGGCATAGAGTTGAGCATGATGAGGGGTGAGGTGAGTCAAATAAAGCCTGTGCCAGGGATGCCTTGGGGGTCTTCATTTGCTGATAGGACACGATCCAAGGTAAGGAGAACCAACTGCGTACACCTGCTAATGATAGAGACTTGGAATGCACAAAAACTAGGAAAATTGGAAGCTGTCAAAAATGAAATGGGATACAAACTTATTCTAGGTTCAAATGGACTGATACTGACTTTTCTGAATAAAAATATCATGATTTACTATGCTGGGAATAACAAAATCAAGAGAAATAGAGAAGAATTAATTGTCAAAACGGAAGTTGCAATGCTGTCTATGATTGGACTATATCTATCTGCCCGCAAGGAAATCAAATCAATGCTGTGATAGGATTAGATCTATCAGAATCCAATCAATACAACTATTATTCAAATTTATACACCGAAACATAAAGTTAGCATTGAAGTAATTAAAGAATTCTATCAATGTCTTCAGTCTTAAAATTTTTAAAAATAATTTTATTGGGGGCCTTTACAACTCTTATTATACTCCATACATACATATATCATATGTCAAGCACGACACACTCTGACATTTTAAAGTTGGATATTGAATTATGAAGACATTAGAAAGTTGCCTTAAATTTTAAATTTTGGTGCTGACAAAAAATTTTGACAATACCTTAGTCTGCTAAATAGTACAAAAAATGTAATTGAAGAATTTTAAACTGCACTAAATGTATTAGCCAAAAACATGGCTCCAGGAATTGATGGAATTCCAATCGAAATTGTTTCCGCAAACTGATGAAGTAGTGGAAGCACTCACTATTCCGGGAATTTAGAAGACAACTACTTGACCAAATGACTGGAAGAGATCTATATTTTTATCCATTTCAAAGAAAGGTGACTGAATAGAATGCTCAAAAAAGAGAATAGTATAATTGATAGTCCATGCAAGTAAAATTTGCTGATTTAAAACCATGAGATATTCTCTTGCTTTGTTCACACAGTTGCCTCTCTTTTTTTTGGGGGGGGGCGGTTTAAGGCATCACTGCTGTCTTGTGGTGGGAGTAGGAGGCCCAGCCTTTGCTCCGTGGAGCTGGAATTGAACCTCCATCCCAGTGGGCCGCAGTCCCGTGCACAACCACTACGCCACCGGGGCTCAGCCACAGTTGCCTCTTGATCTCTGCACAAGTTCTCTCTAAATACAATGTAGTGCAGAAAATCTCAAGAACAGATTTGATGCATTGAATACTACTGACTGAAGATCAGATGAGCTGTGCAAGGACATCAAAGAGATCATTCCTGAAGAAAGTAAAAGATCATTCAAAAATAAAGAGAAGATCAAAGTGGTTGTCAAAAGAGACACTGAAAATTGCTTTAAATATTAGAATCTGTACAGTAAGTGAAACAAATTAGAACATCAATGTGTTGCACAGAAAATTTCAATGGATAGCTCAGAAAGAGAAAGTAAAATATAATAATGAAGAGTGCAAAGAACTAGAATTAGAAAACTCAAAAGGGAGAACGTGTTATGGACAAAATATCAAATGATGCAGGAAACATAAAAATAGATGGGAAGCATACCCAGAATCACACTGCCAGAAAGAACTAGTAAATATTGCCCCATTTCAGGAATCAGCTTTAGAGCAAGAACCAATGTTGCTGAAGGAAGAAATCCAAGCTATATTGAAAGAAAGCATTAGTCAAAAACAAGGGCCCAGGAATTGGTGGCGTACCAATTCAAATGTCACCACAAGCTTACAAAGGGCATTAACCACCTACTCCTCTATGCCAGGAAATTTTAAAGACAGTTACTTAGTCAACTGACCAGAAGAGATTCCCGTTTGTACCCATTCCAAAGAGAGGTGACCTAAAATATTGTTCAATCTGTAGTACAGTGTGATTGATATCACATACAAGTACAGTTTTGCTGAAGATCATCCAACTACAATGACAACAGTACATTGACAAGGAACTTCTAGAGGTTCAGATTGCATTCAGAAGAGGATGTGGAAAATCAGAGTTCATTGTTGATGCCCAATGGATCTTAACTCAAAGGAGAGAATACCCAAAAGCTGTTTAATTGTGATTTATTGATTTTGCCAAACCATCCAATCCTGTGATATTATGGATAACAGTGTGAACAATGGATATTCCAGAACTATGTATGTTAATGAGAACTTGTACATGGATCAAGAGGCAGTTGTGTGATTAGAACAAGGGGATACAGCATGGTTTAAAGTCAGAAGAAAAAAAGGTGTGTGACAGGGTTATATCCTCTCACCATACTTAATCTGTATGTGGAGAAAATAATCAGAGAAGCTGGCTTATAATAAGAAGAATTCGACTGCAGGGTTGGAGGAAGACTTTTCAACAACTTGAAATATGCAGATGACAAAACCTGGCTACATTCAATTAGAACTTGAGGTTGTGACATTAGTGTATAAATTCTCCTCCATGGTGAGAATTTTATTGCTGTATTTAACAACATTGTTTTGTCCTGTGGTCACGTCTTGTCCTACTTGTTGTTATATCGCAGTTTTCATGGGTTATTTTAGTCTTGGTTTTGTGGGACATCCCTATAAATTGGCCTAATAAAAGTTTGGCTTTCTGCTCTGTTATAGATCTTAGATCATTGCATAGTGTCTGTGACCTGCAAAGCTTACAATTGGCCACCCAAGGTACTAAAACTTGTCTCCATACAGCTGGAGTAATGGACAATAAGAAGAATCTAGAATAGGAGTACATGGATCTGTGTCTAATTGTCTCCTTAAATTTCGGCCATCTTTGTAATGAGTATAGAATGGATGGTTAACAGCTACCATTACTGAAAATTTTGTTCAAGGATTCTACAGAGAAATCCTGATCAAAAGGGGTAAATATAGATCAAAATCTCGAATTCTCATAGACTCCGAATTTCTGGAGCCATGAAGACTGGATATATCCTTGAAATCATTGCATTAAGGTAACATTCAAACCTTGACCCTAAAGTATCCCCTGAAGTCATGAAACCAAGAAAGACTTTAACGTATCTAGCAACTTTCTACCTTAAGCAATATGTGCTTTTTAGAACTATCTATGTAGGATAAAAGGGATGCAGCAGATTGAAGATTTGATAGAACTATTAGGAGTGCAAACTTTACTATTAATGGGAGAGCAACAACTTAGAAAATCGTGCTTAGAATGGTTTCACTTATCAAAGAATGCATTAAATGTCACTGAAGTGAGTATGTAAACAATGATATGTTTTGCTTTGTATATGCTTAGTGAGAATAATTGAATAAATTTTAAAAATCATAGTACAAACCCGAGTAGGGAACCTGGAAACAGTGTTCATATGTGGCCTTTTTTTTCCTATTCCATCATTGCCAAATCAAATATCAAGTAGAATTCTTTTACCATTTAGAGCAATCTGCAATCTCTTTTCACTATTGAAGTCATCTGATTTCTTTATGATAATAAATTACAAAAATAATGAATGCATCTAAATGCACCGTCATGTACAATATATTTTATGCTTGAAAAATACACATGGCTTTTGACCCAGCAATGGTACTTCTTTCTAAACACCTTAGAGAAGTCCAGAACATAGTATGAACAAATATTTGCACTGTCATGTTTACTCCAACATTATTTATAATAACAAGAAGATAAAAACAACCAAATAGGCTTCAATAGAAGAATGGATAAATCAACCTGTAGATACATACACTCGATGTGACACCTCATTGAAGAAGGATAATGAGACTGTGAACCACCTCATGACATGGATGTACATAAAAGACATTTTGCTGAGTGACATTAGTCAAAAAAGACAAATATTGTATAAGACCATTGTTATAAAACAACTGAGAAAGGTATTCACATCCCAAAAGACAAACTTTGATGGTCACTAGGGATAGAAAGGGAAGGAAGAAAAGGAAAGCAATACATTAGCAGCGGTCCTCAACCTGTGGCTCGCGAATCGTTTGGAAGTATTGAACCATCCCTTCGTGGGGGTTATCCGATTCATAAAAGCAGCAAAATTACAGTTATGAAGTAGCAACAAAAATAATTTTATGGTTGGGGGCACCACAGCAAGAGGAACTGTATTCAAGGGTCGCAGCATTAAGAAGGTTGAGAACCACTGGGTTAGAGGGTAGACAGTTGTTAATTTTGGTGAAGGGTTAGAATATTTTTGATATGTGGGGAAATATAGAGGTCAGACGAACAAGGCAAGCCAACGGGAGGCTTGATATGTTATTTAGGTAGTTGACTGCCAAAATGATGATCTGATATGGAAAATAACAATAAAAACTATTAAAATTATATTAAATTCGGCCTCAATGGCTGAGCCCCGGTGGCGTAAGTGGTTGATTGCGGGACTGCGCCCCGCAGGACTTGGTGGTTCAAATCCAGCGGGGGCTCTCAGGAGCTATGCTGGGTAGCTCCCACGACCACCAGAGGGCAGTGATGCCCCAAAACAAAAACAAAACAAAACAACAATTCGGCCTCAATATATTTTTTTTAACCATGGCACAAACATACCCTTTTTTAAATGGCTTAATCTTCAGACCAAAATAATTTCATTACTGAGAACTTATTTGCAGCCTGTCATTGCTGTAGAGGCATGCTTAAACCTGATTTGTTCAGAAGAAACCTGTCCATGTATGGACCAGAATCCTTGAAGCAATACTTTGGATTTACATGTATATACACTCAAATTAGCACATATCAAACCCTAGAAATTAAAGTGAGATCTGTATATTGTACAAATGTAAACTTCCTGGTTTTGAGATGTTAACAAACATGGCAAAGGGTCTTTGCAGTTTCTCTTTTGTAATTTCTTGTGACTACAATAGTTTCACATTTAACATATATATCCATGTATACTCGTGTATAAACCGAATTTTTTGAGTACATTTTTAAATGCAGTTTTTGTAGTAAAATTAGGTGCCTGGCTGATATTTGGGTCAGCTTAAACTCGAGTATATATAGTATATGTATATATATATTTGTTCAAAGAGAGTAATTCAAAGAATATCTCCTGTAAAATATTCTTCTTGTTGCTCTCTAATATAAAACAATAGAAGAGCCTTAATCGTACAAATTTGGGTCTTTTGGCATTTCCTTGCATACTTCTTTTTTTTTTGTGAGCATCACTGCCTCTGCTGGTCCTGGGCACTACCCAGCCGCTGCTGGACTTGAACCGCCAAGCCAGCAGGCTGCAGTTCCACACTCAACCACTTACGCCACCGGGGCTCAGCTCTTTCCTTGCATATTTTAACTCCAACATAGTGCTCATTTGTAATGGTGCTCATATTTCAGTCAGCCAAATATATTAGTCTCTCTTATTTAACATATACAATATTCAGTATAGTTTATCCCCATTTTAACTTGGGTCAGTAATCATTTCCCAATATCAGGATAGCTTAAAATCCCATTATATTTGAAAGAGTTGGTATAATCTCAGATATTCTTAAGGAGAACCAACTGATTAGCTAAATATTTACATTCTTAGAATAGTGTCAATCGTATAGCCCCAACTGTTAAATTAGATCATCAGCATAAAGAGCAATAGGGTAATGCTTTTATTTTATGTGTGATATGATTTAGAATATTACAGCAAACTATTTTGAAACTATTTGCCCTCTTTCTGTAGCTAGCCAACTGATTTATAATGTCGAAAGCTTCAGTGGGCTGAAGTCTTGTGCCGCATGAGCCATTTATTATTTCACTGTTTGTCCAACATTTTAGATTTCATCACCAATCTCATTTGGGAAGCTTGTAATTAGAAAGTTTTCAATAAATACATTGACTGCAAAAGGCACAATATTACAACCCAAAGCTCTTTTAGCACATCGGGATTCTGCTAGTTGCCCAGAGAAAGGTGTCTCACTTTTTGGCCCTCGCTTCCACGTGGGTAAACTCGCGTAGGATAGCCTCACGATTCTATTGGAAGCCATTCTAGAACGAACTTAGAAGGACATGTCAACACAATATCATCACTAGTGAATTATTTGCTGATTGTCTTTGACAACATTTGTGGAAAAATAAGATGAGAGAGTAGACATGACTGAGAAGCCAGTACAGTCAAAAGTATTTAGTCAAAACCCGAATAGCTACTTGGGTAATTAGTTTTGGTCAGTCTGAATGAACATCACTTTGCCAGAAAGCTGTGGCTACAGAGACTTTCACGTGTCTGCTTGTAAAGCTTAAATGCAAAATAGCATCTGAGATATACATTTCACTGTCACCCAGTTTTACAATATACAGTATAGAACGAGTCTCACGAAGCACAATCTAATGATATTTATTCATTTCCTGAAAATCTCCACATAATAGCAAAGTTGGCATTTTATCAGTTTCAGAGCTATAAATCATTCTAAAATCATAATGATATTACTTGAAACAGATGTGAAAGCATATGCTTACCACCATTGTATAAAGTGCTTACTTATCACACTTAATCCATGTTGAGACTTCTACTTTCACTAAGTTCGCAGCTAATCACAGTATTTGAAGCACTTAAAAGAAAGCTTCCCACTGTAACCAGTGTGAAGTCTAATATGCCACTCCTACTTATTAATAGTCCCATCAGAACGTGTGGACAAACTATCTATGAAAAGAAAAAAAATATTTGCCATTCCACACACAGCAAGAGGTTCTGAAGTAACAGTGCATGCCACTGTGCATTTTATGAAAATTAGTTATTATACCTCTGCATGCATGCTCCAACTGATCTTTCCTGAGATCCAACAGTGTGCACACAAATCTAGTTTGACTTACGGAGCTTTCATTTCCGAAGGAATCAAGCATTGCGTGTGTAGCTGATGCTCTTCTTAGACAGCTTGCTTTTGTATTAAGCTGCCCTTCAAATAGTCATGAGTTGGCAAGAAAGTCCCAACAGGAAGAAATTATTGCTGGATTTTGAATGAATTTTCGTATTTAGCTATAATGCCATTATTTTATAAGTATTTGCATAATTTAATATACTAGTTGACCTCCAAAGGATAAGCATTTTGAAAACCAACCATTCCATTTTAGAACCTGAGTGGGTTCAGCCTTTTAGTTTCTGGTGGCAAAAAGACAATATATGGCAAGGAACTCAGTCAAGAATTAATAAAATTAAAATAGTATATTTTTCAAAATTCCAAGTGAAATATTCATTCAGGTAATTAGGAAACAAATTAGTCAAGAGAACAAAGAAACCTTTCTGCACTAACCTTTCATCTAATGGACCTTTTTGTGTACAAATGAGCATCTTTCGTGGAAACAGAAAAAAAAGCACCCTATGGGGAAGTACAAACAGGCCATTTGATGATCTGATAAATTACATTTCATCTCATGTTCTTTATCTAAAAAGTACTGTCTCACACATGACAATGGCCAGTATGTACACCATTTCTTTTCCTAATGTCTTTTCAGCCATTAAACAAAGTTATACTCAGCTTTTATATCAGGGAGGTATCATTTTGAAATTATTATTCCTCCTACTTTCTTTTAATAGCTATGCCCAGTAATAAATCGATATCATACAGAGGTGATACAGTACCTCAGAGGAACAAAAATTAGGATGAGGCAATATATGTCAGTATTTCAGGTAGAGGGCTGATGAAATTAACATGTTATAATTTCAACTTCTGTATCGGAATTAATAAATATTTTGAAAATGGCTCTCAAGTGTAGAGGGAAACATCTCTTCCCCATGAGAGCTTTGAAGTTATTTCCTGCATTACCATTTGAAACTCTGCGTCCTTCAAGGTTTCTGATATAGTTAATGAATTGCATATACTACTAGGAGATTAAAATGTCTCTGAATAGACATAGTAAAAAGGCTTACGGTAAAATTTGTAGCCACATGCAGATACAAAGTTAGGTTGGCATGTCATTTATAGGATTAAATAAATATGCTTCTTTAGACATGATTCTTTTACTTCTAAAATGACTTATCTAAAATGACAATGAATCTATTCTGACTTAGAGAATTGTGGATGCAACAGTTTCTGATTTATAATTTTCAACAAAGAAGCAAAAATAATTTTACCTTTATTATCCCTTTGAAATTTTTTGATGGTCGGTCCATTATCCTGATCAACAATAAGTTCCTCTCTATTGTTGGGCATCATAACTATAAATAAGAGACACAGATGAGTGATTTTCTATGCAAAACTCTCAAAGCAAGGACAAACAGGCAACGCATTTGTAATCAAATGATTCCAATAACAGTGAACATCATTCTTTTTTGTACTAAGAGAACATAAAGATTTTATTCATTTGATGATCAACAAGCTGTTTATTAGTATAAATGTTAAATTATAATTGATGTATATAATATATACAACATCTTTTATGTTATTTAAAATAGTTCATGTTTTAAATTCTATGTACAGATTACTTATAACTCATCATTACTTATAGTTATTCATATTACTAATATAATTGATATATAAATAATAATACATTTCCCAATATACATTGGGAAAACTTACCATTTAATAGAGCATGAATTTAAAATCATTATTAAGCTTAACTCACTTCATAAACATTTTTGGTATAGCATTTATACAAATTAATATATCAGTAAAACATAATTTTCTGGTAATTATTATTGTTTTTTTTGAGGGGGAGGCATCACTGCCTCTGGTGGTCCTGGGCGCTACCCAGTGCCGCTCCTGAGAGCCGCCACTGGATTTGAACCCACCAAATCCGCGGGTTGCAGTCCCACACTCAACCACTTACACCACTGGGGCTCAGCCCTCTGGTAATTATTATAAGTACTACTTCACAAAATAAACACTGAAAAAGGAAAACATGATGATTCTCATTTATAATTCTCATTTTTATTATAATGCCATTCAAATATAATAGCCCTCTCAAACAAGACCAACGTAAAGTTAATGATCATCAAATATGCTACTCCTTCATAGACAAGCTTACCACCGTGTTTGGCCAATTGTGTAATGTAGATAGCGCATCATCACTGTGACTGGATTTATATTTGCCTTATATTGTCCATAATTTTTTCTACAATTTTTATACAATTGAGAATACTTGATTTTGCTTTTAAATATAAGTTACCAGTTACTTTCTATTTACTAATATACACATTTGTTCTGTTTTAAATCAGTCCACAAATAATTTACACACACACACACACACTTCTCTCTCTCTCTCTCTCTCTCTCTCTCTCTCTCTCTCTCTCTCTCTCTCTCTCCTCTCTCTCTCTCTCTCTCTACTTCTTTCCAGTCCTTCTGCCTTGCCATTTTTTCTCTCTTTAACGGAAAATATTACACCAACGTTAGAGTATGGTTTTGCTTAGAATATTTTTTAGTGATGAGCTGGTAATAGTTCTTGTCTTGCAGAGTCACACACAATGTTGCAGCAACCAGGTTTTCTTTTTCCATAGAACGGAATGAAAATTGAAGACCTCTTCTAACATCTTCCAGGTTAAACGTACTCCTTTAGGACCACTAATCTCAAACTCAATCTTAGTGAATTTTAATCATGGTTGAATATTAGAATTGCCTGCAGGGATATTGAAAACCAAACCAAACCATGATATTCAGCTTCGGCACCATTCCAAGTAAATCAATTTCTGAATATAGGATTGTAAAATGAAGAGTCATGTTGGAGAACCACTGATCTAACGATGATGCTGAAGAGTCACAACCAATACATAATACTGAGAGGCTAAATTAAATTTGTGTCAATTATACAAGAGAGACATTATCTTCTTCCTTCCTCAGCACTAATCCAGAAACTAACAAGCCCCCCAACCTCCCAGTCTTCAAATCCAGAGCACAGTACTGTGGGGAAGCTTGGAATGGTCACTTATGAGCAACAAAAATTCCAAGCTCACAAGCCCCCATAGTATCTACATAAATTATAATATCAAGGAAAATAGATAGATAAAACAATGGATTTTACAGGTACAGAAGATGAACCAATATGTTAGCTCACACAATAGGTTGAAAGTTACCACACGGAAAATAAGAATGTATTACACCTAAGTGCATCCGGAAAAAATTGGAGTTGCTTACACTTTTACACCTAGTAAGATTCAGTAGTAGAAAACAATTAGCAACCAAGGTAAATCCATGCAAATAATACTGACCTTCCCCATGTTTTAGGACTTCAAGGGTTTGAAGTACTTATCCAAATGTCATTCCATTACACTTTATAAAAATCCAGTACAAAATACTGGGAATATTCATTTTAATATAGTAGATAAAATAATTCATAGAAGTTAAATGATATGATTATAGTTACTGAGTGCTAGACCTACAATTAGAAATAAGTCTCCAATAAGTCATTTAACTGTCAGTAACTTTACAGTTTTGTGTTTATAGTATAAGATTTTTTGAGACTAGACAAAGAGAAATGCATGAAAAATAATTTTAAATATTCATTATTGTAAATTTTGAGATGACCATAAATCATCCATCGCCTCTCTCTTTAATTAGAAATTAGACCCTAGAGGATATTTTCTCTTCTATTAATTGGATACTACAACTGTGTCCAGGGTATTGTATCATATTCTCTGTTATACACCAAGAGATTGTGCTCAAATACACTGCTCATAAATGGTATAATTTCCCAGGAGATGCCAAGATGCAGGAAAGGAAGACCCTTCAAGAGAACAAACATTTAATCTACTAAAATTCATTTCACTTTTAAAAAAATTTTGGGCATTACTGCCCTTTGGTGTTCGTGGGCGCTACCCAGTGCTGCACCTGAGAGCCGCCGCTGGATTTGAACCGCCAAGCCCGCGGGCGGCAGTCCCGCACTCAACCACTTCCGCCACCGGGGCTCAGCCCAATTTCACTTTTCATATTGCTTCAGCAAACAAAACAAAACAAAAAACGGCTCCACAAAAATAATATATATGTAGAAGGTGTCAGTTTTCCCAGCTTCCTTCATCGCTACCTCTATTGCCCAATGAGACATTTTCTGAAGAATATCTTCCAATTCCTTGGACAGGTGAGCTACTAACCCATTCTCTCTGAATGGTGATCCATCTGCAAAGGGGAGCTGGACACGCTGCTGCTTGGGTGCGAGGACGTCTGGCTCCCGGGAAGCTGAGTCTCTTCCAGGGAGGGAGCAGGAGAAGGACTCTCAGGGATTCGTTCCTGAAAATGCAAAAGGAAATGCCATTAGCACACAGCAGTTTCTTTGTTTTGATTGGGTCATGACTTAACTATGTCGTCCCATTAAGTGTGGTCTTAATTAGACATCCACACTACCCAGTCTCAAGAACACACTCGTATACTTATGGAAAGGCATACGTGTGGTTGACAAGTAATGAATGGGACACTTTAATGGCCTGGCAGTGTGTCGCCGTGTTGTACATGAGATCACACTGAGTCCGAAACCGCTGGCCTGTACGTGACAGCAACAACGTTCAGTAGGAGCAGTATGGCGTGTTCAGCGCCAGGCTCAGCACATGGCGGAAGCTTCAGGGATGTTTGCTTCGGTCTCCTCTCCCGGAAAATTTAAGAGGGTTATGAATGCAGGCAAAGATAGAAGATTATTGGTCATTTTTAACATTAAAAATGTATTGTGAATTAGGTGGTTTACAGAGTAGTTCATAGATTCATATTCAAAAATTAATACATATTCTGATTAAACAATTCCCTCGAGGGGCCTTCAATTATCCCACTTCCCTCCTGTATGTCTCCATTCTTCTTTCTCCCCTAACACACTGAATGAAATTTGTCTGAAAAACAGGTTGTCCTCTTGATCTTTTCTTTTTTTTCAAAAGGGATTTTGCAAGATCCCTGCAAGTGGATTTGGGGCTCCTATGACAAATTTTTCTGCACACACACAAAAATTCAGAAATAACATACCTATAGAATATCAAGTCTTAGGAAATACCAGTCCTGCCACCAAACAGTTGAGTAGTGATAGAACAAAATAATGAATTTCTCAAGTTAATTAGCAGCTTAAACATTTCAATTTCCTACTACTGTTTATTTTTCAGTTATAATTTATGAATTTGAATAAAATCAAACATATTTATACATGCTTTGACAATAACTCTGGAATTCCCAATATTATTGTGATTATAAAAATTACTATAAACAACTTCACTTTACTAACTGATGTAGAAATTTTAGTAATTCAGATCCTTTGATTTTTAAAATAGCAAAGTCGTATGGTTTGTGTACATACACAATGATTGTAACTAAATGGTTAATAAACATAATAGGACAAATATGTCTGTTTTATAAAATATTTAAGGAGATGAGCCAGTCATAGTACAAAGTAGTAAAAATGAAATATGCTGCTTTCCTCTAGTTCTCAAATGTTTCCTCTCACCCACTATTATGCTCCCAATTCTACCTGAAAAATCCAGCTAGACCAGGGGAAGTACACTGCAGTCAGAAACATGGGGAATTTAGGATAGATGATCCCTCAGGACCAGTGGTGGAAGTGGTGATGCTAGGAGGGATGAGGGATGGTGGAATAGAAAGGTGAAACCAATTTCAGGGATCTACATTTGGCCTCCTCTCTGGGGTATGGACAAAAGGGAGGTGAGTGAAGGGACACATCAGATAACGTGCAATATGAAAAAGTAATTAAGGGTTCATGGGGCAGAGAGAGGGGGGAGGGAGGGTAAATATGGGAAGCTGGTAATGGGGGTCTAAGTGGAGGGAGGAATTTTGAGAGTGATGATGGCAACATGTGCGCAAATGTGGCCTGCATACAATTGGTGTATGTATTGGTAACAATGGGAGTTTTAAGAGGCCCAAATAAAATGAGCCATAAAATAATAAGAGGAGCTTATACCAAGGACTCAAGGAGAAAATATTTGGAAATGAAGATGGCAACATGTGTACAAATATGTTTGATACAAATGATGTATGGAATGTTATAAGAACTGTAAGAGCCCCCAATAAAATCATTGAAAAAATTTAATTCATCCACAATAATTTTATTAAAGTAAATATTCTCATTATTGGTATTCATGATATAAATATTATAATTATCATAACATTATAATGTATTAGTCAAATATGTACTTCTATGCTTTCACACTGATTTTGCATTCAAAGTCCCTAAATTTATATTTGTCCTAAAAGGAAATTGTGTTTTGTACAAAAGTAAAATTATGAGAACTCTAAGCTTTAACTTCATTTTTAATATTCCTGTTTGTAATTCTGGTATGCCAAAAAATAAGCCCCTAATTACCCATATTCCAGTCTCTGGAACTGAAGAATATATTACTTCACATAGCAAAAAGAACTTTGAAGATGTTAATCATCCTGAAATGGGGTGATTTTACTGGATTATTCAAGTAAGCACAACTTAATCAAAAGAGTTCTGAAAGCTGGAAGGGAGAGGAAGAGAGGAATCAGAAGCAGGCGTGAGTAAGGGTAGACAGGGTGATACAGCCTTACTGAATTTGAAAATGAAGAAGTGGTTGTTATTGTTTATATGTGACTTTGTGGTCATTCTCACATAGTATCATGCACAGCAGAACAACAACAACAAAAACCACGTAGTAATATGCCTGTCTCCATACCACGGCAAATTGTTACCCATCGGAGCAGCCACGGTGTCAATGCATCTCAGTGGGGGTCTGCCTTATTGCTGATGCTCTGCCTCGCCAATCAGGACACAATTCCTAGGGCTTTCTCCTTCCTGCTAATATGTCCAAAGTCTAGAAAACAAAGTCTCACTTTCTTTGCTTCTCATTAACATTCTCGAAGTACTTCAAAAGTGCCAAGTCTTCACTTTGCTGTATTCGTTTTACATCTATTGCATGCATATAAGGCATGGGAAAAATACCATGGCTTGAGTCAGGCACACTTTAGTCTTCACAACGGCACACTTTATATCAGTCCTGTGCAGCAGATTGACCCAATGCATTGTTGTCAGGTGCCTTCCAGTAGATTCTGACGCATAGCAACTGTATGCACAACAGAGTTAAAATTGCCCTCCCCCTATCGTACTTACAATGGGTTCTAAGCTTGAGCTAATTGTAGCACCCAAGTGTCAATACATTTCATTGAGGAAACTCCCATTTCTTTGTTACCCTTCAAGCTTGATGTCCTTCCCCAGGGTCTGATTTTTTCCTGTCATTCTGTTCAAACTAGTTGGGAGAGAGTCTCTAAATTCTTAACTATAACCAGTGTGGCCATACTTCTCCCAAGACAGAATTGTTTCATATTTTGGTAGTCTATAGTGTTTTCCATATTCTTCTACTGCCCCATAATTCACATGCATGATCTATTTTATTCAATGCTGCATTTTTGATTTCTTGCCATCCTTTTTTAAGGCATGAATTGTGGATCTAAGTAAAAAGAAAACCTTGACCACATCAATATGTTATCTGTTTGCAATGATGTTGGGTAGTGTCCAACATCCAAGAGGATTTTTGTTCTCTTTACATTTAGGTATAACTCATACTTAAGGCCAAATTATTTAATCTTCATCAATAAGTTCCTCAATTCACTTTTCATTAATCAAGGCCGTATCAACTTCAAGGTTGCAACACCTGCACACTGCTGATTAATGAATCTTTCTGATACCATGTTATTCTTCATCAAGTCTAGCTTCTCAATTTGTTTCCTCAACATTCAGATTGAGTAAGTATGCAGACGGAATACAACACCAGTGGACATATTTCATTATTTTAAACAATGTAATATCCATTTGGTCTCTATTAATCTTTACCATGTTAGTCTGTGTTAGCTAGAGAAAGAAATCCAGAGCCACTCACATGTATATAAGAAATAATTTTATATACAAAAGCAATTGAATATTGAGAAAACATCCCAGCTCAGTCCAGATCAAGTCTATATATCCGATATTAGCCCCTAGGTCTGATACCAATCTATAAAGTCCTTTTCAGACTCACACAACACATGCATTGAGGCCAAATGCAGGAAGATCACAGGCCAGTGGGTGCAAAGTCTTGTGAATCCAGAGGAAGTGGAAGCATCTCAGCACTAGCAGGGGTGTCCACATGGCAACTCCAGTTCTCAGAGCATGGGGTCCATCAGGATAATGCCATGTGTCTTCTCAGTAGAGCATCTCTCATGGAGTGAGTCAAGAGAGAGTGTGTCTCCTGCCTCCAAGGAGGAAATACAGGAGTTCCCAGAATTCTCGGGAGAAGGCCATGACCACACAGAGGCTTCATTGGCTATGACCCAATTGACAGACTAGACTCTACCCCTTCACGCTTAATCCCCTCAAGTCACAAATTGACACCAGATTATGAAACTACCACAACTACCACCTTATCTAAATAAAAGTTCCCAGTGAGTAGAATTGAGCATTATGGGCTTCCTACTTCACATTGCGATCTGAAGTTTGCTATGATTCACACAGTCCTTTGTTTAATTATTAAAACATAATGAAACCTTTTTCTGGTATTGTCTGCTTTCAATCAAGATCCCTATGATAACAGTAATGTTTTCTTGTGAATCAGGCTTCAATTACTGGAAGTTCCCAGGGGTTATGTTGCTACCGTCATTTTAAAATTATCTTATAATACTTTTAGTTGCATGTAATAGTAATGATTTATGACATAATATCTGCATTCTCTTGGATCACTTTTGAAGGAATGAATATATATATATATATATATATATGCCTTTTCCTATAGGTTACCAGGTAATTACAGTCCCAATTTTGCCATAGGCAAGGCAATGCTACCATCACCATGTTCCTAATTTGATACACCTCAATTGGTAGCCTGTCCATTCTTCTATTCTTGTTTTTTTTTTCACCAGGGTTATCTTTGTAGCTTGAACTTCTTCCTTCAATATCATTTAGCTGCTGATCTATTCTACCTCCTGAAGTTATTGAACATTCACCAATTCTTTTTGAATCAGAGGTTCTATGTATTCCTTCTATCTTCTTTTGATTCTTCCTTTATCCTTCCATATTTTGCTCATAGAATGCTTCAATATTCCAACTCAAGTCTAACTTTGTTTCTCCAGGTCTTTCAGCTGAATAAATCCCACATATGTCCTTCCCTTTAGTTTTATAACACCAGGTCTGTGCAAATGTCATAACAATATTTTGCCTTCTTCAACAGTCTTTCAAAATTTCTGTTAAGCTTTTAAATTTCATTTATTCCTGTCAATTTAGGTTTTGTACACACGAGGAAGTTTTAGAATGTCTTCTAACATCTATTTTGGTCTTTTGTTTCATTTATGTCTTTCCAATGACCTTTTGCTTTTTTCATGTATGACGTTCTTACTGCTGTCCTATAGCATGCTTTGTCATTGCTTTTCAATTAGTTAAATCTCTTCTTGGAATGTTCACCAAATTCAGGTGTGATGTACTTAAGATTGTAATTTGGTTCTAGTGGACTTGTATAAATATCATGAACTTGCAACTTGAATTTCATATGTGTACTTAATGGAATGTTTTGCTGTAAATCTCTAATATTTTTCTGACTGATGGTCATGAACTTCTCTATTGTCTCCTCATTTCTAGTTGATTTGACTTCCTTGTATTCCATTTGGCAAAATCCTCATGTATAATCACATGTATGTTGTGGATAAAAGGTATTTTGAATGGATCAATTATTGATCTTGCAAATTCTGTCATGTGGTCCCTGGTATAGTTTATATTCAAAAGGTCATATTTTCCTACTGTTAAATTTTCTCCTTTTTTCAATTTTTTGCATTCCAATCAGCAGTGATTATCAATGCATCTTGAGCACACGTTTGCCAAATTTCACATTACCGAGCTAGCATATATTTTTTAAATTTTGCTTGTATAGGTCACTTGAAGCAACTCATATGATAATTAAATACACATAATTTTGAATGTATACTAAAATTTCAAGGTCCTATAGATGTCACCATGCTTCAACAAAGTTTTAAAATAGAGTAGTGCATAAACATTTACATGTATTCAGGCACTATTTGTAAGAATCATATGATAATGTTTTCAAATAATTATATATTTAATTTGAAAAGATAGAATGTGGTTAGAGAGCAAAATCTATTAATCCCTCATATGAAACTATTTCACTGCTTTACAGAAAAATATGTTGTTTATGAATTATAAAATTTAATCTGAACTATCTTGATGAAAAGTAACATTATCAAAATACCATGCATGCATGTGTGTAAACATGTACACACACAAACTGATGCATGTGCACAAAAACACACACAAACAGCAATACAAGGAAATTAATACACAAGGCCAAAATCTGTTTTGTCTTTTTCTCATTTTCTATTTTTAATTGGTATTATTGGTTCCAGTCTAAAATGTGTGTATAAAATCTTAGGGCATTTTGTATTCATCTTTGGGCTCTATACTAGGAGATTTACTGGAAAATATGTAATCCAAAGAACTACAGTTATTGTCAATGAATCTATAAGTGAATGAAGAGGGAAGATACTGGCAGTAACTGTGCAAAAATAGAACAGATGTACTTTGTGGTGGCAAACAAGAATCACATACATTCCAATTTATTGTTCATTTATTATTTATTTATTATTCCAATTTATTTATTAGTCCAATTTATTATTCCATGTATTGGCAGTACATGAATGTTTTTTAGTGATTTGGAAAAGCATGAAAATTCATCTGATAATGATTCATATTATTGCCTACTATGCCTAATAAATGAAAGTTAATTCTAAACACAAGTTCACAAATAGAAAGTTCTATTATTATATAAATAAAGCACAACACAACAATGAATGTTTCCCTAAAGACCTTAAAATTATCCTATTATTGACCAATATGAACTTGAGTAATTTACCCTATAACTTTCTTTGCCAATTTCAAAATCATATAACATGACATAATAAACTTTGAGAATATGCTTTAGAATAGTTATTGAGTGACAGCTACATTTACATGAAATGATATTTCTAATTTCAGATTTCATTGCTTATATTTTTCCAATTTATTTAAGTGTTAATTGACTGCTATCATTTCAAGTAAGCAAAGAAGTCAACTTTTTTCATTTGCTAACAACTGATACTATGTTCAAATTTTACATTAAAAGCCAGTTGGTTCAAATATATATGTATGCATATATATTCCACATATATATAGGATTGGGATGTTTAATTTATCTGAATATACTAGTGCTATGTGCAATTTCTCCTTTGCACATAAACAGCCATTTTTCTGCCCTTTAATCAGTATGCATCTGTTCAGTTACTTAACTGCAATGTGTCTTGGTTCATTAGATGGCTACTGTTGTGGCTCAGCTTAGTTAAAAATTTACAGCAAGTTAATCTGTTATATTACAAATGAGAACACAAATGATAATGTCTTGACTATTGTCCAAATACAGAGTTCACAATATTTGCAACATATTGATATGGGGTATTTTAAAAGAGAAATGGCAAATCCAAATCCCAATCATTTTTACATAGTGATTATTTCATTTTGCTTGGCAATTTTGAGTTCTACAATCTTGTTACTCATTGTGTATTTTATTTTCCCCCTATCAAAAACATCTATTTTTCTTTTGAAAAACTGCAGTATTTTCAAGATGAACTTAAAGAAGTAGAGAAGACATATTTCCAAAATTAGCATATACATATATTCCAATAGAATCCATATATTCCCCTGCAATTAGTAAAATGATATAAAAGATTAACTACAATGTTAACCTAGATCCTAAAATGTATTTCTATAATTCAAGTGTGATGCATATGAAGAAAAAACATCAAAGTTATTAATTACTAGTTACTATCTCCACTCTATCATACAATTTCTCTTTCTTTTGTGATATACCATGAAGAAACCAGGAAGATGATTACATTTTAAATTACTTCTGAATCTACTTAGAGTGGGAACCATACTAACAAAATTCCCTTTTTAGGTAGGTTTAATAAAGTCTATTTGGTTTAGAATTTAGTTTATTAGCACTAAATTTTCAATTTGACCCTTTTCGTAGAGATCTAATCTAGTTTTTTAAAGTCTTCAAAATATGGTATTACACTCAGACTGTAGGTATCACTAAAATTTATGTAACAAACATTGATATCATGGGCTTACATGTATATATGTATAGGTATGCATGTGTGTGCCTTTTAAGGAATACCATTTTAATATTAATTTGTAATATGAAGGAAAGTCAGAAAGTATTCCTGTTAGAGTTCCATATCCTAAATGCACAAGTTTATTCTAAACAAAATGTGTTTGAACATGTTTCTCATCGGTGATAGCTACACGCACATTTCCTTAGTAATATACTTATCAGGATTCCTTCAAAACATTTCAATCCAAATAGTGGTTTCTGAAGAAATCTGCTAGGTCAGTTCAAATCATGGCAGAGAAGGTAATGTCCAGAAGTTTATGGAGACTAACTAGGATTTCAAAGAAATAATTTGATAAATTTTCTAAGGACACGGAATAATCACAGTAACATATTAGGGAAACATGCCGATAAACTGAATGTCATTTAATAAAGAAAACTGCCTTGGTGAGAAAAGGTCTAGGAAATCATGATGAGGTTTTTGATCTGTTTTTGTTTCCCTTTTATGACAATGCACCTGCTCATTCTTCTAAGACAGCAAGAAGTGTCTTGTGAGAAAATCTTTGCAGAAACTTCTTCCATCCACTCCACAACTCTAATCTTGATCCTAACCTAAACTCAAAGACCTTTTCAAAGGAACATGATTGGATGATGTTGAGAATGCCTAAATTGTTGTTAACGTGCTTATCATGAGTTCTTGGGAAGAATTTAGTGGTCAAACTTGATATTCTCTGAATACCTTTGGAAACATGTTTATATATTTTTAAGATCCAATTTCTTAACTGGAACATATTTCACAGTTATTAGCTCAAAATTACATTTAAGTCAAAATAGATATGTCAGGGTTTTCCTGAGTTTAAGTTAAAAAACATGCAAGGAAGCACTTTAGCAAAAATCTAGATTCAATTTAGTAATAATTAAACTATTAATTCCAGATTAACATTATCACCATCTATAGATTTCATTAGTATATATAATGGTGAATCTACAATATTCTTATATTGCATTTTCAAGAATTGCTAGATAACTTACGAAGGGCATGATACAAAATAATACTTAAAATTGAGGAGCTTCTATTTGCATTGGTTGTAGAGGTATAATAAACATCTGGTCTTATGATAAGCAATGTAACTTGGTGCATAGAAAAGAGTGCCAGATTGGAGATTCAGTTGAAACATAGAACTATGAGAAAGTTAAAAATCATAGACACATCTTATAACCTAGTGGACAAAAGACTCTCTCACCTTTCCAATATGATCAACTTGCCCTGGAAGAAGCTAACAGCATAATGGAAAATGGACTTTGCCATTATATCTGCTCATAGCATGTTAATCACCTAAAGGAGGGGAATGGATAGTTCAATGAAAAATGCATGTATTTCAAATTATGTTGCGGGTTTAGAATTCTGGCACCCATCCACAAACCTGAACAAATGAAAAAGACCCACAATTATCACTCAATGTATATTCTAAAAGATAGCACTATTCTAAAAGGTTATAGAAAGTCTTTTTCCCCCCACAGGGTACCTACAATGAGACTTTACTAGAGACCATTCAGTGAATTTGAATTATTACATAAAACCCTCTCTGCACTGACTAATTTTTAATACCAGATGTTCACATACTAATGCCACTGCCTTATGACCAGTTCCTAACAATTCACTAATTGCCAGCTGCTCAGCCATACAAAAAATTCAGGTAATCAAGTGGTGTTGGTAAATAGCTAAATAACATCTTGCTACATATTTTTTAAAAAATTGTTATCGGAGATTATAGCATACAGGCATCACAAAGTTTTCCACAAATGCATAAAAGAATGTACTATAAGATGCATAAATATAAAATACGGAATATACATGTATACCAGTAAGGTGCTTTATCTGTTTTTTACCCGCTGGATTTTGCCATATTTATTTAGTGACTTAACTGAGGGATAAATAGCTGTGCAATCCTAATAATTATAATGCAATGGTCACCTATGTTATAGTTGTAGTTATTATTAGCGACACATGTTCATAGCTGAGTCAAACACTAAAGAAATCTGAGTCAGAACTAAAGTCTACTATATTCCTGGGCTACCAAAATTCCGAAGTTGGTTTCTGGCAAACAACAACAAAACATTTGTGTGCAATGTGTAATGTGTTCTTCACTCTTGAAACTTAGGTCTATATCATTAACGGTCATCTATGTAGAAACTCTGCCCCAAATTTAATATACAATGAATCTATCTTTCATTCATGCATGCAAAGACATTTATTTGATTCTCAATGTATCATTTGGAATTGAAGAAATACCTTTGAATGTATGTATATAACATAGCTCAAAGAATGAAGAATCTACATGCAAACATTGCAAGATTATATAACATGCAAATCATATTTACTATTATATTGAAATATACATCTATCTTTTGCCCCTACTAGACACAAGCATTTAATCCTTCTTTTGTGGCGTGCAGTTCAAGGTGGCCTTAATGAAGGTACAAAGGCTCTCTGGCATAAGAGATCAATAGTTTTAAGTGCACTCGCTGTTGTAGTGACCCTTGGTCCTGATACTTATAAAAATTGCTCTTTCTTGATGTCACTGAACAATGACATTAGTACAAAATTAATACTCTTTTCATATGTATTTTTAAGTCTGAAACACAAATATTGATACCATCTTGGAATATTTACCAGATGCCAAACACAGGTCTAAGTGCACTAACAAGTTATTTTTTCTTATTTATGCCTCATGTTAAAATTATGAAGTGTATACTATTACTAGTCTCACTTTTAAAATGTATTTTATAATTAATTGGGAGTTGGTACATATGTCATTCCATAGTTCAACCAGTATTGTAAAATTGCTACTACAATCAGTTCCCAAACCTTCTTTTCTTCCTAGACTACTTGACATCATTTTCCCTTGACTCCCACCACCACCACCACTGTAATCCCACCCATAAAAAAACCACTTTTATTCTACTTGCTGTCCCTATAGGTTCACCAATCCTGAGTTTCTTATATTAAAAGACAGAAAGACGTCTAACAACTACAAGAGGGTGAGCCCCAATGACATAAGAGCTCTGAGATAAACCCTAATATGAACAAACAAAACCAAAACCCTTATTTGAGAGATGAGGGCAACTGAAACCTGAGGAGGTTAAGTATTTTTCTTAAGATTATATAACCAGAAATAGTGCAATAAGGATTCAAAAGATAATCCGATTTTCAAGCCTGTATGCTTAGAGCCTATATTAAACCATTATGCCATAGAGATCCATCAAATTCTCCTTTTTTATGCAAAAGCGACATGCTATTATTAATAACTATCACCTCAGTTCTGAATCACAGCAACTCTCTGTACTGCAGAAGGAAACACTCTGGTCCTGGACCATTCACAACATTGTGGTATTTGCAACCACTGTGTCAAACCATCTCCGTATGTGTCCTCCTCTCACTTGCCTCTCCTGTACTATATCAGACAGCATGACTTTTTCTAGGCACCATTCTCTCTGGATAAGTCACCCAAAGTATTTGAGAGATGAGGACATTCCATCCTCACTCAGAAAGAGTGTTTGACTATACTTCTTCCCAAACAGATGGATTTGTTTGCTCCTTTGGCAGTTCATGGTACTTTTCGTATTTTCTCCAGCACCATAATTTAAAAAATTTCTGATTCTTCCTTGGCCTTCCTTGTCCAATGGGCAACTTTCACATAATATGTTTGTGTTATTCTTAGATGCTATTGAATTGGCTATGACTCATCGTGACCCTGTGCCCAAGATAACAATATACTGCGCTGTCCTGCATCATCCTTTGTCATTCCTTTGTTGTCATTCTATCATGTGGATGACCTTCCTTTTTTTGGCCGCCTCTCCAGTTTACAAAGTATAATGTCCTTCTCCAGCCACTGGTATCTCTTGACATGTCAAAATTAATGTTCGACAAAGTCCCACCAACCTTTCCGCCAAGGAGCACTCTCTGTGTACCTCCTCCAAGACAGACTGGCCAGTCCCCTACCACTTGTCTGTCAGTTTGTCATAGTGTGGCATCTTGTTTGTTGCTGTGATATTGGATGCTAGATCACTGGTATTTCAAATGGCAACAGGGTCACGCAAAGGGTTCAAGTTTCAGTAGAGTTTCCAGACAAAGCACAGACAACGAAGAGGTAAGCTGCTCATTCCAGAGGCAGGAAGTGCTGAAAACCGTATGCATACCTCGAAACACATGTTAGCAAGTGATTGCAAATATCAGGGCCTCCGTCAGGCACATCTTAGTCCTACAAGTGATGGCCTGTATTTTCAACATTTTTAAAAGGCCTTGTGCAACCCATTTATTCAAAACAACATATGTTTTTTATCTTTTGATTGCTTTTCTCATGAGCTTTGATTGTGGAACCATGTAAGACAAAAGCATGGAAAACTTCAACCTTATCCCTATTATTATGATGCTACCTACAAGGCCAATTGGGAGCATTTGGGTCTTCTTGAATTTGATTGCAATCCATACTGAAGACTGTAATCCTTGATCTTTCTCAGCAAGTGTTTCAAGTCCTCCTATTCGGAAAGCGAGGCTGTGTCATCTGCATATTTCATGTTCTTAGTAAACCTCTCTCTAAATCTGAGGACACATTCTACATCGTATAGTGTAGTTTATTTGATTTTTTCCACATCTGTATTTAATAAATATGGTGCGAGCACACAACCCTGTAACATCCCTTAATTGAGTCTAAACCGTTTTGTGTTCACACGACTGCCTGTTGATCCATGTGTATGATTCTGTGTTGCCACTTAGGGTCTTAAATGTTAATATTATTCTATTAAATGTAAATAGTTATATATAGTTATGAGTAACATATGAACAGTACTACTGTAGTATACATCTGACCAAAGAGCATAGCTTATTATTCTTGTTACAGGTAAGAGGAAAGACCACAGATTTTTAAAGAAGTGATGTAATTTATGGTAAGTTAATTTTCTAAAGAAATACATATTTTTTACTTATAGCTTAATAAAATTTCTCACTTCCATAGCCTTTGAAGAATTAACTGTGTATTATTGATATGCATAAAACATTCTTACTACAGCAGCATTAGTGACAATGTGGCTGTCATAATTGACAATATGGCAGCCAATAGTGACAGTTCTCTACTCTTTCCCCCAAAAAATGTTTTGGTTTATCTTTATTGTGATTTTTCAAACACTTACATAATGTATCAAACTTTTAAAAATAAATAGAAAATGCACAGTAGGTTTATTTGAATGTTTGGTTTGCTTTTGTTAATGAGAATGGGAGAAAATCGGCATGGGGTTGATCTAATAAATACTTCACACTTGGTATAATGTTTTGTTTTGAGTGGAGAGTGTTGTTTTGCAGCCTGTTCAAATAAGAGTTGATTATTAAATATTCAGTAATTTTTAAGTCAGTTGCTATACTACCGGTAGTTTGAAAACAGTCATGCTGGGAGTATTTACACCATGAAAATGGTCAGATCCTATAAATTAGAAGGCTTTAAATCTATTTTTTAGATACCTGGATTACAGGCACACAATTGTATATTGTCTCAAATATAAAATGTTAAAAGCAATACAAATCCATGATACTAATTCAAGGTTTCTGTTTCATTATAATGCTTACCATTATTTAACTATACAAAATTTAAGGTCACAAATAAGAACAATATATGTGTTGTGCACATGAATCTAACTAAATGAAATGAACAAAATTATGAGCGGGTTTCAAAAAGTTCAAGAAAAAGTGGACTTGAAGAGAAGGAAACTTTTTCATGAATACTTTGTAGCCCCCGTAGACTTTCTCATTATAAAAATGCATGTTTCCCAAAGGGCTTGAGGGCAGCCCACAGAGGACACTGGGACAATTCAAGGGTGATGCGAAATGCCGAGCACTATGATCAGGGAGACGATGAGCAATTTGGGCACTAGGCCAAGCAAGCTAAAGGCCTCTATATTCTTTAATCACAATACCTGCATTCCTATTGTTTCCTTAAAAAAAACACTTGGGCAATTCTAAGTAAACATATTACACTCATAAATTAATTACTAGTAAAAAAAGATTAAGCACAGGGAACTTAGAAAGTTGTGTTATTATATGTAATTTCCCTTCTTGCTAGGACTCCAAAATCAGCATTTTGAAAAATAACAGGGAATTCTATGAAAGCATGTTCTCAAAATATTATATATAATTCCTTTGTCTCTTTAGAAATTTAGCACAGACATCTGTGTTAGGTAAACCGTGCTGTAGAATAGCAACAGATATTCAGAAATGAAAACTTCTTTCATTATAACATGTATTTCTACTTAATAGTTAATCCAAGGTTATGTTATAATAATAATATGGATATTGTGCTCCCTTTGGCAGCACAGGTACTAAAATTAAAATAACATGGATAAAGAAAATATTTTACCTGAAAACAAAACTGTATGCATGAAAACATTAGGGACAGGATGAACATATCAATAAATGTGGTACCGTGTTTTGAATTTTCAATAATCTTAATTTAACTAAACGTTGAAATCTTAATTTAATTTAATTAAATCTTAATTTAATTCAATTTCTAACTGTGCATACATCGTTTCTAAAATATATTTATTTGGCTTATTTTAAGCAATATTTTAAATTGCAGAAAGACTTAAAATGGAACCATCTTGAAGATCTTAATAGACCAGACAAAAATTAAAAAAAAAAGATTATACTGTTTCAATAAGCTAAAATATTCGGCTTAAGGTGATGATTACTTTTCAGTTTCCATCCTCATTACTATTAATTCCAAATACTAGCCATGAATCCTATCTTTTTTTTTTTGAGTCCTATCTTTAAGTTCATTTGAGATCAAATTCTTCACAAAGTTTCCTAAAGGTATAAATATTCAACTAAAATGAAGCTGATAAAACCTGGATCATAATTTTTAAGGACAAACCAATATTTAAAAGAAACAGCCTTTCATAAGCTACATTAAAATAACCCAGTAGAGGCCACCATCCTTAAAGCAACTTCTTTTACTTGACTATGAATTTATAGAAATAATTTTATAATATTAAGTAAAATTAATAAAAAGTATCAAGTTTGATTTTTTTCCCTACTAAGCTTTGAACTTTCTCCATTGCTTTAGAAAGGCTCAGACTGTGATCCTCAAAGTCACCAGTTCAAAACTACCATGTGCTCTGCGAGAGAAAGATGAGGCCTCCTAATCCAGGCGCTATAGCTGGGAAACACAGAGACAGTTCCACCCCGTCCTACAGGGTAACAATAAGTCAGCATCATCTACGATAGCAGTGAGTTGAAAACTGTCAGTTAATTTTAAAATGGAACAAACATGTTCAAAATCTTACATTTCTTCTGCTTTGCTACTCTCACCCTAAGTCTATCAATTAATAATGTCAAGTTTTAGTTCAAATCCATTAAGCACAATGCCTTTTCTGATCCCTTGAAATGCTGGTCATGACTCTGCTTTCTTGAATTCCTGAAAGACTTCGTGACTCTTCTGTGCTTTCCATTGCATTCTCTGGCTCTGGCAAAGTCACTGTCATGGAGTCAATGTTGATTCATAGTAACCTCCTGTGGGATTCCAAGACAGTAAGTCTTTACAGGAGGAGAAAGTCCAGCTTTTCTCCCGAGGAGCTGCTGGTGGGTTTGAACTGCCAACCATACGGATTACAGCCTAATATATAACCACTACACCACCAGGGCTCATTCTAATTTTAGTAATCAGTATGTGAGTACTTGTTGTTTATCCTGTGTGGTCCTGAGAAATGAGATGTGGCCATTCATTTTGATTTCTCTCACACTTCCTAACACAATAGCATGTTTATGTCAAGGGTACAATATTCGTTGATGGATGGAAGGAACAAGTTAATTTGCTGCCTTGATTAACAATATACTTGTTGTTGTTAGGTGTCATTGAGTTGATTCTGACTCATAAAGAGCCTATGTGGATCAAGATGAAATGCCGCCTGATCCTGGGTCATCCTCAATGGTTGCTATGCTGGAGCCCATTGGTGCAGCCATTATGCTAATCCATCTGGTGGAGGGGGTTCCTTTTTCTTTTTTGTTTTTTTTTTGTTTTTTTGGGGGGCATCACTGGCCTCTGGTGGTTGTGCGAGGGGTTCCTCTTTCTCGATGACCCTCTACTTTAACAAACTGTATGCTCAGGGCCATCATATTTTTTATATTATTTCTTTCTCAAAATTAAAACAAAAAATGCTTACTGTAACTCACATGAAACTTTGGAAATGGGGTACGAAGGCCATGTACCAAATTAATAGATAAAAAGCAAAGATAGCACAAAAGGAGGGATTGTGAAATTTTTTTAGTGCCTTATTACTCAATTGTCCTCAACTTTTGGAAAGCATGATTTTAATATTTATGATAATACAACTAATACATGCTTAATGGTTCATACTTTTCTATGTATATCTTACTCACAGTTTCTCCAGACAACCAATGAAAAAACTAAGATCATTTTACAACATCCTTCATTTTATGGATGAGGAAAGAAGTTCAAATGGGTTAGGAGCCATTACCACTTTCAAACAGCTAAAAAACGAGGGAAGCATAATTGCACGTGGGTCTGTTTGACTACAGGATCTGTATAGTTGATATTACCTCACAAATGGTTACCTCAAAAAGGCAAAGAAGTGCAGCCAGAATGTTCCTTCGAAGCAAGGATCAAGATAGTTTATCTCATATTCCTTTGACATGGCATCAAGGGGAACAGTCCCTGGGAAAGGACACCGTGCTCAGAAAAGCAGAGAGGTGATTAAATAAAAATAAGACCCTTGACAAGGTGGATAAACATAGTGACTGCCATACTGGGTTCAAGTATGATAGCAATTGTTTTGACAATGGTACAGCCCCGGGCTGTGTTTCATTCTGTTGCACAGAAAGACCTTAGAAGTTGGAACCTCTGGACTGCAGCTAATACCACAAAATGAACTATTATGACTTTGTTTCCAGCAGTGGGATTAGTCATTGTACAATTTCAACTCTGTAATCAGTCTTGCCATATCTACATCATGCTAATTGCAAACAGGAAGATAGAACTAAAGGCAAATGAAAGGTCCAAGTCTTTGACCTTGGAATGAAAACAAATCAATGAACTTTAAAAGCACAACTCATCAATACTGTACACTAAACCACTGAGCCAATGAGATGAGTGTTACTATTGAATAACCAGTGGCATTGCTACTATTTTATTATAGTTTACATTAAATAATGCAGTCTTTCCTCTTGTAAATCACAATGCTTACCTTTATAACAGAAGTCCCTGATCTGGATAGTGGACTGTGAATCTGGGCTGCAGCAGCCATGTTGGCAATAGTATTAAGATGGTTCATCTGATTCATTGCCATGGCAACCGACGCAGGAGGTAAGCTGACTGGAAGTAGAGGATGGGGCATCATCATAAATGGCAGATCAAGCCCTAAAAGAGACAGTACATATTAAAATTTTTGTTTACTTTATGTTGATAAAAGAAATCACATAAAAATTGATTCAACGAGATAAATAGTTTTAAGTATCTAAATTCATTCTTATGGGCTTTCAAAACAATTCAAGTATTTCTGCATTATATATAATTTTTCTGTGGGAAATTAATGTAACTGATTAATTTTATTATGTCTTATAATTTTAAAATATTTTATACACACAAAATAGACTATTTTCTTGCTCTCATTTCTCAAATATTATGAGATGTATCATTGTTGTTCACAAAATCAAACAAAAATTTTAATCCAAACATCATTGTAGGTAAATGTAGCAAGTGATATTCTTTTTAATCGTTAAAATATATTGCTAAGTTGATAGTTTCCAGCTTAATTTCTTTCTTGAAGAGAAATAACTGGAGCACTGGTGAGGCAGGATACTGATTTGCTAAGCTTCAGAACAAGATTTGGAATAGGTCATATTCATTATGTTTTACATCTCTAAAATTAATGTATATTGAACTAATTTGAAATTTTTGATGAAACAGCATTCCTACAAAAATACAAACCCATTTTTTTTGTCTAATATGAAATACCAATATCTAGAATTCTATTCGTTTCTTTGTGCTGGTACAATAGTAATTTTTTCAAATATTTTAAAACTCTTGAAGAATAACATTCAAGCCCTATACAAATTCCATTTGTACTAGTCACAGATACACCATCATGGAGACTCTACATGACGTAGGGTCACATTGTAGAGTTACACTGTAGAGTAACAAATCAAAATAGTCGACTACTATAGGATTTGTGTGAGAAGATTCCTCTTAATTAGAAAATGGAAAACTAGCTTAACATTGTGCATGCTAACCTGACAACCAGTAAAGCCATAGCATTTAAAATGCATGTTGAACATATGTTCAGAAACCAGTAATCTTCAACAGGTGTTTTTAGAACATCTACAAAAGCTCCATGATTGGTAAAGTTTATGCTGTCCCTCAATAAATTTATAATCAGCTAGTTTCTTCCTTTTTAATACTCCATTTCACAATAGAAAGAAAACAATCATGAGCATTCTTTTTTTTTGGGGGGGGGGGCATCACTGCTCTCCGGCGGTGGGAGGAGGAGGCCCAGCCCCACTGCTGGAATTGAACCTCCGTCCCAGTGGGCCGCAGTCCTGCGCACAACCACTACGCCACCGGGGCTCAGCCCCACGAGCATTCTTAAAAAGCAAGGAAGCCCTCACAGGCAGTGAGTGGATTCTACCTCGTGGATAGCCTGTAGGACAAGGTAAAGCTGCCCCTTTGGGGTTCAGAGACCATAACTCTTTTTCATTAGTAGGATTTTCCCACTTAAAATTTCTGTTTATTGTGAAGTAGGTGAGGGGTGAACATTTCCGGATATCAGCCCTGCATTGATTAGCTCAAAGTGCTTATCAAGCACTGCTCCCTACCACAGTTCCACTTCACCCCCTCTCCTAATTTCTCTTTTGTCTCGTGGGTTCCCATTCTCCTTTTCACCAAAGTCAAAACTGCTCATCTTTCCAATCTGTCGATTCATCTCCCTCCTCTGCCCTGCACTCTTGGCAATCTCCAAAGTCTGTTTCTTTGGTATGCAAGTCTGCCTTGCTTTTTATCTGCATGTAAGTGGTCTCATACACGGTTTATCCTAGTATGATTAACTAACTTCTTTCAGCGTAATGTTCTCTAGGTCCATTCATGTCATCAGGTGTATTGTGGCTGCATCATTGCTTTTAACTGATGCATAATATTCCACTTTGTGTATGTACCAACATTTCTTTAGTCATCTTCTATTGGTGGGTATTTGGGAAGTTTCTTGTTAGGTCTGGTTCCTTTATCTGTCTCATTGACTTTTTGGTTCTTTTAATTTAGGTCAATGGCTCATCACAGTGCCTGTCAACTCTGGGAGCTATATGTAATATGCTATCTGACCTATCATTTGACCCGCTGAACCTGAACTCATTGGACCCCGCAGGCAAAAAGACTGACCTCCCAATGATGGAAAAGTTTCCAGCTAAACATCTGATTCATCTACTTGAGCCAGACACAATTGTGTTAGCCATTTTCTTGATATTATATATATATATAATGTGAATTATATATAATATAATCATTTTTCTAATATAGAGAACCCAACCTAAGTCAAATGGTTCTCCCCGTACCCTTTTAGAATTGAATACTTGTTTTAATTTAGTCTGTTAAAATTATTTGGATGTATATGTGTTTGACACTGTATTCATCATATAGTATATGTTATATGTGTGAGATATTATAGAGTAGAAATACAGAGTATGTATAGAATCCATAGAATATAGAACAGCCAGAAATTGACAAGGAAGTCTTGATTTTCAAGGTCATGCAGGTTATCTGCCTTTAACAGAGTGCACTCTTACCACTTTTCTATCATTTATTTTAGTGGAAAATATTTGCATTTTCCTTTACTGATAGGCTTCCACCAAACCCAAACTAAACTCAATACCATGGAATCGATTCTCAATCAGCAGCCCTATAGGACAGGAGTGAAATGTCCCAATAGATGTCTGAGGCTAAAACTCTACAGGAGTAAAACGCCTCGGCTGTCCACACACTTTATAAAAATTCAGGTTTTCTTAGGATTTCCTAGGTAACATATATTAAAATAATTACTTAATAAAATAACCAGTGTTTTAACAATTTTATTGACATAATTCATGTATCATAGAATCCAACAGTTCAACCATTAAAAAGAATTAGAGCATTTTTCCTTTCTTGTAAATTAATAACTCTTTAATTACTATTTTTCTTTCACCAAAAGTCACATAAAATGTGAAACATGTTTGCAAAGAATCATTTTTAAACTAGACTCAATTTTCAATAAGCTGCAAAAATTACACTTTAATTTTTCTTTGTATATTCTCATATATGGTGTTTGGGGCACAAATTGCTGAAACTATGAGTAAACAATAGCTATCTGTGTAACCATTTAGTGAAAGCAATGCAAATATTCCTCTCAAATGCTTGTACCCTTCTAACCATTTAATAGTCCATAGTACAAAATGCTGCAGATATATAACTCTTTAGTCCCATGCAGAAATGTTCAGTGCAGACTCTTAGTAGCATGCAATGAAAACAAATCATTTTATAAATCAGTAAAATGGGGTACATCTTTTTTCACTAACACTGGGGATATTATATCTGTAAATGTTTTTAATGCATCTTGGTACTCTAATAACACATATACTTTTATTTCTATGCATGGAACCACTTTTTCCAGCCACAAGGGCTACAATCTTAAGTCATCTTCTAATTTTTGCTTTAAGTTCATTAAGTTTTCAATTCATGCTGAACTCTATATTATCTTCCAACTGCCCTTGTTCAGTTGTCCATGTCTCTATCTTGTTTTCCTGCTTCTTTTGCATTGCATTTTTCTTTTATTTGCCTTTACACATTCAGAAAATATTGTCCACTCACCTATTGCATGCCTAATTACCTGACCAATTCTAATCACTCATTATACTCTGCCAGCCTCCTTAGACGGCCTGAAGTTTTCTACAGCTATCATTAAATTCAACCTTTGCTCATATTGATCCTTTCCTCCGATATCTGCCTTTCTCATTGTCATAAAAAAGAGGGAGAACATTAATGAATGAATTGGCACAGTGTCTGCTACAATAGAAGCAAACATAACAATTGTGAGGGTGATGCAGGACAAGCCAGTCTTTTATTCTTAGGGTCTCTCTGGGTCAGAATGGACTCATCAGCATCAAGAAAGTCATTTATTTGCCTTTCATAAAACCCTTCTTTCTTAAAGCATGAATCTGCCTTAGTTTTTCAATCTTCAGTTTCTAATAATATTTATATATTCCCGTGCATTGATTTTAGTTGAAGTCCTTAACATTCAATTTTTTAAAAGACATTTCACCCTTGACATTATAAATTTAAATTCAGATGTCATACCATATTATTAAATGCTTGGTTTGGGACATTATAATAAAACATACTCGAACCGCTCTGCTCTCTTAACCCCAGTATGTAGTGGCGAAAAGAAAGGCCAAGGCAAAGCAATGAGAAGTCTTGCAGCAGCTTATGGATTTTAACTGCCAACCTTGTGCTTAGTAGAACAAAGCACAACTCACTGTGCCACCAGGGCACCAAAGAAAAGTAGAACATTCCAAGTAATATATGCAAATCCTTCCTTGTTGCAGAATTGTGAGTCTTAAAGGGACAAAAATGATCTCATCCTGAAGTATTCTATTTTAGCAATAGTCAATTTATTGAATAATATTAATAGTTAAATTACACACAGTTTTAACTATATGTCAGTTACGGCTTTTTCGTGCTCATTTTCAGCCTGTATATGAATCTTAAGAAGTGAGTGCTTTACTGTCCCTATTTTACAGTTGTGAAACTCATACATAAAACGAGTTAGGTAACTTTTTGGATGTTAAACAGTAACTCTAGTCAATTTTTTTTAACTACTCTGCTACCCGGCTTCCCTAAGTCTCACATTCTATAAATCCCTCTTTACTTTTTTGGGTCTGCAAGCCCAAATTATTTGTGAGTCATGAATGTTCGTTGTCAACACTCATTTTTTGGAAAAAGTTCACATACTATTGGTCAACAGATGGTTCTGCTGCAGTGGACTGAGATTAGAAGCAGCCCCAAGGCCCTGCTGTCCATAAGAAACTCCATGTTGGGGTACAGGCAAAGCAAGAGGAGACTGAATCTTATCTTTATCCCAGGATGATTCGCTGCCACCTGAAAAACATCCATAAGAACAAGTTGCAGTATGATAACATTCCACAAGCAGAAGCATTTTTAAATCACTTCAAACAATTATAATTATCAGAAAAATGGTATCCACAAGGTAGTTCAATTGTATAATAACTTCCAAAGCCTTGGCTTAAAACTTCCTCTGGGAAGACTAAAACATTCTCAATAACAGTGTGAACCCCTTGTCTTACAAATGGTCTAAGCAAACTTGGAACAATTATGAGTAACATTTGAATGTAGATGTACATTGAAGGTCATCCACTATTATCTACCATTGCCAAGGATATATATATATATAAACTCTGGTGACACTCTTCGCTAAGCATTGTACTGCTAACCCAAAAGTTAGTTGTCCAAGCACACTAACCAATCCTAGGGAAAAATAAAAAATTGTCTGTTTCCCTAAAGATTTGCAGCCTTAGAAACCATATATGATGCTGCTAGGCATTGTAATTGACTCAATAGTAGATAGCTAGACAGACACATATTCATACATATATCTACACATTCATATTTATACAGACATATAGTTATACGCACGTTTTACACACACATATATGAGGGGGGACCCCCAGAAAGCAGGAAAAAGCTCCACTGAGTGGGCCTTACACAGTAAACATTTTTCCACTTGGTGAGAATCAGGCAACTTGCTCTGAGTTAGTGCAACCTGTGGCATCATCTAGGAAGGTTCTCTCTGGTCACAGTGAATTTTTTTGTGGAGAAAGATTTGTTAAAACTTTGGTTGTGTCTGCATGTGTGTTTGATGGCTGATTTAAGAGAACATTATATAGCTGTGGAGTTTTGTTTCCTGGTCTGAAAAAATGGCACACAAACTGTTGTGAGGTTGAACACAGCTTACAAGTAGAGCGCTATTGGAAAAACTCAAGTGTACTAGTGATATTCTCATTTCAAAAAAAGGTGAAATGTTGATCGATGAAAAACTTAGTTCTGGACGCCCATCAACTTCCCAAATGAATAAAAATGCTGACTCCTCGTGCATTTGGAGTATAGTCCACTCAGTCAGACTATCAAAGATTCTGAAAAGATCGAATAACAGTGTGCAGCAAAAGCGTCTGATTTGTGGCAGAAGGGGGCTGGTTTTGCTACAACAGGGCACCTGCTCCCACAGCCATCGGTGTGCCAGTTTTGAGCAAAAGACAGCATGCCTCTCTTGCCACACTTACTCACCTGACTTCGCTCCACGCAACTGAAGAGGGACATGAAAGGACAGCAATTTTGAAGATGTAGAAGAGGTGAAGGAAAAAATGAGAGAGGTACTGTCAGCCATCCAAAGAAATGTTTCCAAGAATGATTTCGCAGATTTGACAAATGTCGTATCTTTATGGTGATAAGTTTGTTATGCAAAAAAAAAACCCCACAATTTTTGGGGAAAATCCATTTATGGGGGGTACCCCCTCACAACATAAACACACACACAAACACACACTATAGAGATATTTTATAATATATTATATATAATACATACTTTATATAAAATATAAATTTTAATTAAGCATATATATGCTTCAAAATTCATGGATGCTTTTCATTATCTTTAATTTCATTTCTCAGAAAAATTTTGAGAAACACACACATTATACCTTTAAGAAGATCAATTATTATTCGCATAAAAATAAGGCATTCCCGAGTAAGTAAAATGTGTTTAAATATGCATTATCTTTAATGGCATAATTACTGCATGAGAACCAGAATCATTACATAAAACCACATAACAAGTAACCACAAAATTATTTCCAGTGCATTCTTTTACTGATAGCATTTTTAGGTAGAGGGTTGAATTCCAAAATCTACAGTAACACATAGGGCAATTAAAAAAAAGCAATCACTGCACCGTGATTCTCATCTACTTTTATTTGCTTTATATGATTCATTCATTCAGTGATAAGGAGTTCTATCACTACTCCCAGGTTGGGATTATGATAATAGAATAGCATTTCTACCTGTCTTAATCTATCTCTTCTACCACCTAAAACCCATATTCTGCCCAATATGACTGTACTCTCACTATTCAACATAGTAATTGCTCTCAACTTCTTGGATATCTCTCCGAAGCTTTTATCACTTTCAGATCTACTTTTACAGTGTAAACACTTTTCAAGTTGCTTCAAGTTTCCATTTAATGAAATTTTATGGATACATAGTAGTCTACTAACTTAATGTTCTATAATTTACTCAAACGTTGCACATGAAGTTTATTGGAAATATTTACCATTATAAATTACACAGTGACAACAGCATTCATTTGAAATATATCTGTAGAACCAAATAATTCCCGAAAGTTTGATTTCTGAGCCAAAGAGCTTGTTTTTTTCCCAACGGTTACTTTCTAACGTCACTTTGCAACAACAGTTTTCAAAACTATCTTGAGCTTTTTGCAGACCTAACAGATATCCCCTCTCAAGATTTAAAAATATATATTTAAAGCAAATTCCTCTCAGAAGATTTTCAAACTTACCTCCTCCGACTCTTTCAAATTCCCTTGAGGCTATAGCCAATTTTATTCCCAAAGGGAGGTGTGGGCAATTTCCACGTTGAGAAATTCCAAATAGGTACCAGAATTATTTAATTTGGGAGCCCCAGTCAGTCAACTGGAATTTACCTTATGCACACATGTTTCAGATAAAAGGAACTGAAATATTCCTTTAGACTTAAATATGAGACATCCTACTGTAAGAAGAAACAAAGGACAAGGATGGCTATTGCAACATCATGGATTCCATATCCAGCAGATTTGGGTTCAAAGCTCTTGCTTTTGCGCTTGCTCAATGAATTTAAGATCACAATATACTTACACTATTCACACTTTCCTTGCTTTCTTTAATACATATCCTGAAAGTTTTGTCTTAGTTAATAGATATGATAGAAATATTTTCTCCTAGGCATAATCTTCATTACTTTATTAGAACAATGTTCAGTTACTGCAATTTGCAACCTCTATATCATATTTTTTGGACGACAAGATGCACCTGACCATGAGACACACCCAGTTTTCAGAGCAGGAAATGAAGAAAAAATATTCTGTAACCAAATAGTACCAAATAGTCTACTAAAATTATATTAACATAATGCAAAATACAGTAATATTTAACAGTGCAAACACAACAGTGGTCTTAAGAACCAGCATCACTTTCATTAACAAATGAGGGGAGGTGTGCACTGTGCTGATCATGTGACCTGACTGACATTGAGACTCCAGGAGGCAGGACTTCCCCCTGAACACACAGCAATCCATGCAAACAGCAACAGAGAGTAGTGGGCACATGGGATCATAAACAAATGTTCTGGGGTACCACACCTTCAGACCATAAGACACACCCTCATTTACCTCCATTTTTGGGGGGAGGGAATGAATCTTATGGTCCTACAAATACGGTAAGTGAACAGCCTATGTATTTTAGCCTAAAAATGTTATTATATTTTATTTTCTCAATAGCGCTTTAGACTCTATAGCATTGATTACATTAATGATACTATTATTAGATTTACCAACTATCTCATGAGGTACCAAATTATTTCTCAAAGAGCTGACAATGCTGCCTCTAAAGTGGACCAGTGGCATACATAAAACATAGATATACGAATGGATTTTAAGCATGCACTTAATCATAACACCAATATAAGAAAATAAAATGTATGACATGGCCTTGTTCAATACTTGTGTTTATGAAGTGATCACTGAAGATACAGGTGATATATCAATGTGTGATGAAGAAATATGATAGTGCCCGGCTACCTGAAATAATTGTGTTGGGGTCTTAAAGGCTAATTTTAAAATATGCAGCCTTCTAAATGAGGTGTGAGTTTAAGTCCATAGGGAAGGATAACAACAGACAGTGTGGTGTGAGTATTGTAAATAATAGAATCCACTCTCAGTGGATGAAACTGTACTAGAGCTTAAATTCTGAGGACCCAGTTGTGCAAGGACATGGATGGCATTAAAAGCCCCAATCAACTTGCAGAGTTCCAAGGCAGATTAACCCTTCAGTGAATTACTTCAGACCATAGAATATAGATGTGAATAGACTGGCCACCAGACAGAATGTATAGAAAGATGATTACTGGAGATTCTATTAGGTTAAATTTTAACATTTTATCATTTACTCTCACTTTTAGCTCATTTAAAGATTTCTCTAGTGTTTATTATTTTCTGGTTTCTCTTGGATTAAGGGAGGCTTGGGTATGATATATATTAAATACTGGATATGTAAATCTATAGAGAAAGTAGCTAAATTAATAGTTCTTTGAGGTCATAGCAGGAGAGGTTGGGGTAATGGGAAGATAACACTAAGTAAAAAATATTCTAAAATTGATTGTGGGGGTGATTTCATAACTCTTTACAATATATTTAAGTCATTGAACTTTATAGTATATGGATTTTGTGAATAAAGCTGCTACTTAATAATTTATTTTTTGTATTCCAAGTGGGTTTTTCATAAAGGGTACAAGTGTCAGGTGTAACAGTGAACTGAACACAGGCACCCTCATGGAGCAGCACACCCGCATATGGTAGACTGAGGGAGGAGAGAGGGAGGGAGGGGGAGAATATGGGGGGGAGGGGAGACAGACAGACAGAAAGAGACGAACAGCTGGGAAAAGGGGTTGCTATTCATTTTTTAAAAGCGTTCTTGTGCAGGAAATTTAAACAATTTGTAATTTTGATCGCATGATTGCTGTTTCTGTGAGGATTGATTTTGAATACAAGCAAAATGATATATTTGACAACTTCCGTAATTGTTTGCTTGTGATGTTGCTTACTGGTTCAATTATCAGGATATAGATTTTATTTATGCTAAATTATAATCCACACCCAAGGTCACAGTTTTTACATTCATCTTAAATGCTTTGATTTCTCTTTGCATTAAATAAAGTTGTTGTGGTGCTCATGTGCTTATGTCAATTTCATGATTGAGATGTAGGGGTGGAGTCTCCTCTGTTAATCTGGAGATAGCCATTGAGTAGCCAATGAGGCCTCTGTGTGGGCATGGCTTTCTCCTGAGACTTCTGGGAAATCTTGTGGCATTTCCCTGGTGGAGATGAGAAGCCATTCCCCAGTTGTGGGAATTTAGTCTCTGAGACAACAAACTATGGACAAGACACGATGGCAGCATCTGAGGAGCTGGTGGAGTCGGGGGAGAAGCCACACAGCCTAATCCTGATGGAACCAGACCTCTGAAGCTGGAGAAGCCATGTGGAGACCCCTCCCAGCGCTGAGTTGCTTCTACCACCACTGGTTGCTGTTGATGGACCCTGAGTCCAGTAAGCTAGGAGCCATGGGGAGGACGCTGCTGGTGCCAGGGCTCTGCACCTATGGGCCTATGACTCAGTGAGTTGAAAGGAGACTTTAAAGATGGATATTGGGCAAATGGGCTAATATCGGACTTAAGACTTTGAACTGGACTGGGCTGGGATGCTTTCTCAATGTCCCATTCCTCTTGTATATAAACCTTTTCCTTATATCCATATGTGTGTTTATGAATTTGTTTCCTCTAGTCTACCCCGGTCTAACACAGTTGTGTTATGTGCATTTAAGAAATTGTTAATAAACACTCTTTTATCCTACTGCCTGTGTTAGTCAGGGTAGACTAGAGGGAAAAACCCCAGAGATACTCATATGTGTATAAGAAAAAGCTTTATATACAAGAGCTGTTGAATATTGAGAAAACATTCCTGTCCAGCTCAAGTCCATAAGTACTATATTAGCCCATATGTCTGATACCAATCTATAAAGTCCTCTTTAGACTCACAGAACACAAGCAAAGAGGTCAAGTACAAGAAGATCACAGGCCAGTGGGTGCAAAGGCTCATAGATCCAGTGGTGGTAGAAGCATCTCTATTCTGTCAGGAGTCTCCACGTGGCTCCTCCCATTCCCAGGATATGGGGTCTATCATTTGGTGCCATCTATCTTGTCAGTTGAACGTATGTCATGAAGTGAGCAGAGAGAATGTATCCCACCACCAAGGAGGCAATACAGCAATTCCCGAATCCTCGGGGGAAGATCCTGCCCTCACAGAGACCTCTTTGGCTATCACCTGATGGAGAGGCTAGACTCCACCTCTTCACTCATAATTCTCTCAAATTGACAAATGATTATAGAGATACCACACTACCCCATTTTTGTTCCTGTATTCCAGCTTCCCAGAATATTTGATTAGCATACACATTGAATAAGTGTGGTGAAGCGATACAACCCTGGCCTGAAACACACATCTTTCCTACTTTCAAACAACTCAGCCCTTGGTCAGTTCAATATCATAAAATTGTTATTATTTGCTATGTTCACCACAGTTTAGAATACACAGTCTAATAGTTTGCATAAATACTAAAAAACAAGTAACCATCTTTCCAATGTTTTCTGCTTTCAGCCAATATCTATCTGACATCAGCATTGATAGCCCTCATGCAAAGTTTTTTAGAATCTTACTTGAATTTCTAGCAGCTTTATGTAGATTCTGGAAACATTTTTTTATATATTTAGAAAAATTTCTCTTGATTGTGACATTAGTGATATTGCTCAATAATCTCTGCATTCTATGGGGTCATCTTTGTTTAGAATTGACACAAACATGTGTCTCTTCCAGTGGTTTATCCAGGCTTTCCTTTTCTATCTTTTGGCATAAAAGTGTGTTTTCAGTACATTATCAATTTGCGACAACATTTACATGGGCATTCCATCAATGCCCTGAGTCTTGAATTTCCCTATCCTTTTTCAAGCAGCTTGGACATCTTTCTTCACTTCAGTACCAAGAGTTTTGACTGTGTGGTTGAATGTTTACCACTTCAGCTTGTACAGTGACTTTGAATTCCTTCCATCTTCTTATGATAATTGTTTTTCTTTTTTAAAAAAATATTTTTGGAGACTCACACAACTCTTTTCACAATCCATACATACCACAATTGTATGGTGAACTCATTTGCACATTTGTTGCCATCATCATTCTCAAAACATCCTCCTTCTACCTAGGCCACCAGTATCAGCTCCCCAAAGTTCCCCTTCTTCCCCACTCCCCCTTTCCCATGAACCCTTAATGATTTACAAATTATCATTACTTTGTTATCTTGTACACTGTCTGATGTATCCTTTTACCCTGTTGTCCGTACCCCAGGGAGAAGGTTATATGTAGATCTCTGCAATTAGTTCCCCCTTTCTGTTCCATCTTCCCTCCACCCTCCTTATTAAATATTCTGCCAATGCTAAAGACTTGAACTGATGTTCACTAGGGAGGAGAGCTGTATGGTCAATAAACATAGGCAAAATGCTCCCAATAATTAGCCATCAGAGAAAGTCAAATTCAAATAACCAGGAGAAACCATCTAACACTCTTTTGAGGACAGCCCAAATCAGAAAATCAGAGAGCAACAAATTTTGAAGGGGATGTGGTGAGATAGGCACTCTCCTCCACTGATGGCGGTCATGTGGAAAGCAATCTGGTGATATTTAAAGCAAAAGTTATTCAGGTTCCTTGAGATCCACCTATCCTTCTATTGGTCATATACCCGGAAGAGGTAAGAAATAAACCAGGGCCACTTGTCTGAATCCAAATGTTTATTGTGGCACAATTCACAATTGCGAAGAGTCGGAAACAACCTAAAATTCCATCAATAGAAGAGTGGATTCCTAAACTCTGACACCTATGCATGGTGTAGTAGTACTACATACCACTAAAAAGCACTGATGGTCACATGAAGCACATCATTTCATGGGAAGAGTTGGAGGAAATTATGTTAAGTGAAATTAGTCAATCATGAAAGGTCAAGTACAACAGGAGGCCCTGGAGATACTGGTAAGTATAATCAGCACAGCAGGCATAGATGAAAGCCACCTAACAATATATAGGTTGAGTTACAGGCAGTGAGGTGGAGCTCAGAGCAAACTCAAGAGGGTACATATTATTCCAACACAAAGAAGGGGAAAGGGGGAAAGGGAGGGGAAGAAAAAGTGTGGGGGGGTGATGGCATTGGGGGAGCATGGCGCTAACCCACCCAGGGGTAGAGTACTGCTTATGTTTCCACAGAAGCAGGAGTGTGTTTGCAGACCCCGCCAAGGCGCACAGGACTTTGAGGGCAATGTAACCAAATGGAGAAATTCACGAAAAGATTCAGCTTCAGTACCAGCCCCAATCAGAGCCAACTCACCCAGTCCCTCGAAGCTACAAAGAACAACATCAAATCTACAGCTTGGGGAGACGGATAGGCAAGCCACTCCCACACGGAAACAACCCAAGAAGGACTAAGAGAAAGGGAAGGTTTACACTCCCACATCAGCACAGCAAGGCTGGAGGATGACTTCCCTGCGTGGAGCAGCTACGACACAGAGAGGGCTGTAAGGTTAACAACAGTTCAGGGCACGCTGTCTTCTCGCTGGAGCACGCCACTACACATGGCAATACTGGGGACGCACAGTGGGGAGTTCGCACGGTCTGAAGTCTCCATTCCCACCCCCACCCCCATCCCCACAATGAGGTGAACCAAGAAGGGAACATTACAGACCACGAATGGGAGCCAAGCCAAGCCAAGCCACAAAGCCCCTGAAGAATCCCCAAAATAGACTTCAGGCTAGAAGAAGCAGCTCCCGGATTTCCTTCAGGACCAGTGGGAAGACAGTCAATAAAGGTCAGTAGGCAGATCTAGAAGTATGCTTCAGCCCTCGCCCCCACCGGCAATCTTTCATTTTCTTTTTGCTCAGACTCTGTTGTTGTTGGCTTGCCTACTTATATAAAACAGGCATGGGCAGCGAGCTTGTAGAGAAAGCAGCGGGACTGTGGGGAAAAGGAGGCAGAGGAAAGGAGCAATGAGCAACCACAGGATGCACAGGAGAAAGGCTAGGGAATGAAAAGCAACAGCAAAAGTAACGTAGGGATCGTGGGGGTATTGGAGCAGCAGCAAACTAGCTGAGAAGCAAAATTAAGGCAAGCATGATGCTGGGGCAGGAGGAAGGTAAAAGGAAACAGTTAAACGATCTAGGAAGCAAAGCTATAGATAAAGGTGTAAGCATAGGTGTGTACATATGTAAAGATATTCGTTCATAAAAAAGAGGCATTAGATATCTATTCATGAATATATATTTATATGGCAATACACGGAGGACTTTGGGCCTCTGCTCATGCCCTCCCTTTAGGCAAGAACCCTTTGTTCTAAAAACCAGGCACTCTGTAATGCTCACCATCCCGCCACTAATGCTGAAGGCAAAATGGGTGCACAAACACATGTGGAGAAAGTGGCTGGTGCCATCCTATGGGAAGACACAGTGTGTGGGATCTGGAAGGATTGATGTGAAACAAGTGGCCATCTAGCAGAAAAGCAACAAGCCCACATGGAAGAAGCCAGCAGTCTGTGCAATCATGATCATGGGTGTCGCCAGCGCTGAGTGACAGGCATGTGGAGACCCAAAATAAAGTAACATATCGTTGAGAATGAGGGGCAGAGACCCAAAGCCCATCTGTCCACAATGGGACACCCCCCACAAAGGGCTCAAAGTAAAGGGATGAGCCAATCAGGTGCGGTAAAGCAAAACAAAGACTATTTCTCTGGTTGCTTGAGGCTTTCTCACCCCCCACTATCATGACCTCAGTACTGCCTTGAACTGTGAGTTAGACCAGAGCATATACACAGGTACAGTTAAGAGATAAGAGCTCCAGAAAGATGGAGTCGAACAGCAATGCCAGAAGGGTAGAGGTAAGTGGGGAGAGGGGGGGAGGGGAGGAAAAGGGAACTGGACCTCAATGGTAGACACACCACCACCACCACCACCACCACCACCACCACCACCACCACCACCACCATCACCCCAGAGGGACAAACAACAGAAACCATGAGGGAAAGGAGACAACAGTCGGTGTAAGATAGGAAAATAATAATAATTTTTAATTTTGCAAGGGGTCACAAAGGTGGGAAGGAGGGAAAATAGGTGCTGATACCAAGGGCTAAATAGAAAGGAAATAAATGCCTAAAAAGAATGATGGCAACATATATACAACTATGCATGATACACTTAATGTCGGAACTATTAAAAGAGTTGTAAGAGCCCCCAATAAAATGACCTTTTGATAATAATAATAATAATAATAATAACAATATATTCTGGCCATGGAATCCCTTAATATTTCAACTCTAGGTTTAAATGTTTTCTCCATTTTTTTAGCTTGAGATGTACAGAGCATGCTTTCTTCTGGCTTTCAAACTCCAGGTCTTTATATATTTCATGAGAATGCTCTGTCTTATTGAGCTGCCCTTTGGGATTTTCTACTCAGTCCTTTTTATAATTTCCATTTTCCCCACTACTATGTGTAGTAGTACACATAGAATCTAATTTTCTTCTGATTCTATCCAAAGTTGGATGAGAGCAGTTGATGAAAATATTTGCCTACAAAGAAAGACGGTCAGGTACTGGCCTTGTTTTAGATAATGATATTGAATTTCTTCATTTTCTCTTCCCACAGATGCAGTTCTTTTGATGCTTGTGTACTTCATATGATGGAACTTAGTTATACAGCTACACTTTTTGTTGTTGAAAGCATGCATTTGTAATGAAAATGTCCTTTGTCCTTCAAAATTATATGAGTTCCACCTTTTCTTTCTCAAAGTCATATTTTCCAACTACTGCTTGTTTCTTTATTTTTGAACATTCATATTCCATTCATCTGTGTTCATCAATGAATTTAATGGCATGCTTATTTGTTTTTAATTTAATTTTGATCAATTTCAATCTGAAGAAGCCGGTAGAATTCTTAAACTTTTCTTAATTAGCTTTAGTGGTTGGCGTGCAAATTTGAATTAGAGAATCATTACGAATCATTTGATGGATCCTTAACTAGACTTCATTATAGGTATACAGAAATTATTCTATCACACAAAGCAGTGTACTTCAAGACAGACTTTTAAATGTTGCTTTTGATGACAAATGTGATGTCATTCATTTTAAATTTCTCATCCATGGTATGTCAAATAATTTAAATATCTGACTCAAAAAGGCCAGCATCAGTCTTTTTCAGCTCACTAATTTCTGGGATAATGATCTTTGCGAGTTTGATTTTATTTGTCATGGCATAATTTTGAGATGAATACTTCACATATTCCACGTTCCTATTATCAGTGAAAATTTCCAGCTGCTTTTTCTCATTTTGAGTCACACCCTATCAACAAATTAAGGCTTCCAAATTCATTTTTCCATGCTATTAAGATTGATTCTACTTCGAAGAGGCAGCTCTTCTCTCGTTATAGTTTGCAGGCCTTCAAAACCAAGAAGCTCATCTTCCAGCACTCTATCTGACAATGTTCCACCGCTATTAATAAAGTTTTCAGGAAAGCCTTTTCCTTTTTTTGTAGTCTGCTTTTAGTCTGGAAGTTCTGCTGAAATGTGATCGTCTTGTTGACCCTGCTTGTATTTGAAATAGCATTTACATAAATCAAGTAACAAGGTTTTAACCATTAAGTAAGATTCATCATTTTAATCGACTACAGTTGAGTTTCCAATATGCTCTCTCTGATAACCAGGTTAATCCCATCCCTTCGTGATGGTAAGAGGGAAATCACTGGAGGTTTATTTCCTCTGAAGATCCTGGAAATGTGTTTTGGGATTCCACTATCACCCATAGCCTTTTGCACACCAGAATCTCACTATTTATGTTCTCAAATTCTTGTCTCCTTCAGATATGGATTATAAAATTTACCATCTTTGAATCAGGAATGGTAGTATACTTCTTCCATGTGGGCTTAGTTGTTTATTAGTATATGGTCTGTTATTTATCTGAAAATTATAGTTAATTAATTTCATGTGGGCTTAGTTGTTCATTAAAATTAACACTAAGACAATAAATAGTATATGTTCTGTTATTTACTTGAAAATTATAGTTCATTAATCAATTTCATCCTAACTTTACAGGTGAGAAAACTAGAGATTTGAGGAGACTTCAAAAATGTTTGTGAAAAATGAAAAAAAAAAGTTTTTCATTCCATTTTTCCATGAACATTTTGAAGCCCCTTTATAGATACTAAAAAGGTCACTCACTGCCACCAGCTTGGTTCCAACTCATAGTGACCCTCCAGGTCAAGGTCGACTGCCCCTGTACATTCTGACTGTAACCTTGACGAGAGCCGAAAATCTCCCCTTTCTCCCACGGAGCCACTGGAGGCTTTGAACTGCATGGAAGTGCGCAACCACTATGCCATCAGACTAAGCTCTCCCGTAGTTAGGAAGCCCTCCAATCAACCAATCGATCAATGAAAATCAAGGTAACATAGGAAGGAACAAAGTGAGAAACTATGGGGAGATAGTCACTTGTCAAATATTCATTTCTGCCTTAATGAAAAACGGTTCACTTTTGCAGCTTACTAGTCTTTCTTACAATTGCTTGTCAATGTTAGACTTTGCAACTAATACTTCTTTTTTCTTCATCATGGCAATGGAGAGAGGACAAAGACTTCTGCGCTTATTCATGGAGACTTCGTGGTAGGCATGGAGAATGTACGATATGGAAGGGTTTGCCACAGCCATTGATTTCAAATTATGCTTCACCAGACGCAGTAGCGTAAGACCAAAAGCAGCATTTTAGATATTTAATTCACTAATATTTTTCATAATTAACACATCAGCAAACCACGTTAATGTGACATATCCAATTATAGAATGTTTAATAATGGCAGGTATGTAAATGTAATGGCAAGTTGCATAATGTTGCCCAAACAGATTTTGGATGCAAAAAGCAATGCATAGGCAAATGACCAAGTACTAGTAAAAAATACAAAATTTAGTGCTTCCTTTTTCAAACTACATGTCTTCATTTCCTTAGGGTACTTTCTTATTAAAATATTGACTGAAATAATATTCTAGGATACTAGGATAATTTAGTAATCTGATTTCTATACCCACCCTTAGGGGTCAGAGATTTCTTTATTATAGTAAAAACTATGATTTTTCTGGATTTATGTTTCTGGTATTCAGTTTAAGTAGGTAATAAATAATGGTTTCATACTAAAAAAGAACTTGTCCTCTGAACTCAAGTTGGACATGCATTTTGACATTTAAGTGAAACAATATAATACAATCTCTTATTATAGTTTGAAAAGAACTAATTTAGAAGCCATTTATTATAAGAAAATAGAGAGTAATTATCAAACCCAGGCATACAGACTTGGATAAAGAAAATCATGAATGTGTATACCAAACTTACATTTAACATTCTGTAGCAGTAGCAAAACACGTCCTTAGTCTAAGTATCACATGTTCTAAAACAAGTTTGTGATCTCATTTATAGAATATGGTGTTTAGCCAAAGTCCTAACTGAATCACACTCTCCTTAATCTACACATCATGTACCCTTTGATGTTAAATATAAATTTAAAGTCACAATTAAATTTGTAAAAATTTCAGTGTTTCTAATTTGTATTATAATGTTTACATATAATTATATGCAGGGTAGTGTACATGCACACACACATGCACACACTCATTGATGCAAGGCTCTGAACATTCCAAATTGCTAAAGAATTAACCAGTGACATGTGTGAACAGGAGCTACAATCTACAAATTTCACCATATTATAGTTTTATTTATTTTTCCCATGTGCAGCCACAAAATAAAACATTTAGTAATTCGTGATTGCTAATGCAATGCTTGGATCTGGAATTTGAAGTGGCATTTATAAAAATTAAAAGACCAAATAAAATTTATTCATCTGAATGTTTCACCTGAAGTCTAATTTTCAAAATTACTGAGTAGTTTTAATGGTAGTGTAGTGAAGAATCATATAATTTTCACAGAATACAACATATATCAGTCATTTCCCATGCTCTTTTTTCTTTTTCCCTTCCTTTATAGAGGTAAGTTAAAAGTATTGTTATAAAAATTTTTTTTCAAAAGTATTGTTATAAAGTCAAAAAACCCTTTGTAAACAGAATTTCAATGTAAAAACTCTTGTTTCCTCACATAGCCTCCAATCCGGTCCTTACATGTGTGAAAGCAATGTTTCCACCTCTCTGCTCCTGATTTGAAGAATTCTTCACTCTGATTTTCACTATGTCTAAACTGCACTTTCAGAATCCTCAAGAGACTCAGTTTGTTTTTCTTTTCAATGTTCTCTGAGTTTTTCAAAAGCAAAAGATGTCTGAGTTGGCAAAATCCGAGCTGAAAAGTGAATGAAGTAAAATTTCCCTGGAAGAATGAGTAGGTGGTTTGTAATGATGAGGGGAAAATCCATCACCAAGGTCAAATTTCTGTAACACAATCAGTGAGTCAATTTGGAATCATCTTATTTCTCTATAGAGCTTCTAAGTCGGCAAATCTATACAGGCAGACACCCGTATGCTTCTCCCTTATAGCAAGCAGCTGGTGAATTTGAATCACTTAGCTTTTGCTTAGCAGCCTCATGCAGACCTAATCATCAATTGAGTTCCTTTTATAACACCTACACTATCTCTTTCTCATCTCTCTTCTTCTCTGTGTACACGGGGGTACCAAGCCCAGAATTGTGCTGAGCAGAGCAGAGTTTTTGTAGTACACATTTTTCCCGTTAGGCGAGCATCCAGCAACTTGCTCTGAGTTACCGTGCCCAACAAAAGCAGTTACACCCACACCTCATTTATGTGTGATGACTGATTTAAGAGAACAGCATAGGGCCATGAAATTTAGGGTTTTTTCCCCCCTCAGGATAAAAGCTGCAGAAACTGTTGTATAATGTTGAACACAGCTTACAAGGACAGCCCTATGGGAAAAACTCAAGTGTACAAGTGGTTTTCTTGTTTCAGAAAAAGTGAAATGTTGATTGATGAAAAGCTTTGTTTTGGACATCCATGAACTTCCAAACAGACAAAAATAGTACATTTGGAGTTCCTTCCTCTAGGGCACACTGTTGATCAAGCTTTCTATCTATTGGTTGTGAAAAGATTGCATAAACGTGTTTAACAACAAAAAAAAAGGTCTGATTTGTGGCAGACAGTGGGCTGGTTTTGCCACCACAACAATGCACCTGCTCACACAGCCATCCCATAGAGCCAGTTTGGCAAAAACAAACAAACAAACAAAAATAGCCTGTCTCTCTTGCCCCATGCACCTTACTCCCCTGATCTCTCTCCACGTGACTTCTTTTTGTTTCTGCAACTGAAGAGGGACATGAAATGATATCAACTTGAACACATAGAATAGGTGAGGAAGAAAAAAATCAAGGGACATGCTGTCAGCCATTCAAACAAATGAGTTTGAAAAATGCTTCCAAGAATGGAATTGCAGATTTGCCACCTGTATTAAGTGTAATGCAGAGTACTTTGAAGGTGATAAAGTTGTTTTCAAAAAACCAAAAAACTCAATACATAGCTTTAAAAAAATATTCTGGTCGGGTGGGTGGGCGCCCTCACATGTCAGGTGTGACGTACTGGTGTGGCTTGCATGTTTCTGTCCTTATGGAAGCGCTGCCACTGACGTATCGCTCTGCTGAAGAATGTACTGACTGACTCTGCTTTCCGACCAGGACAGCCTGAGAATAAGGAGGAGGTGACGCATGTCAGAAAAATTAACTATTGAAAACTTAGGAATGTCGCTGCGGTTGTTAGATGCTCTTGAGCCAGTTCCAGCCCAGAGTGACCAGGTGCACAACAGAGGGATGCACGGCATAGTCCTGCGCCAGCCTCACAAGAGATCCCACACGCAACCCCATCTTTTACGCGACCAGTTCCATCCATCTCTTTGAGGACTTCCCTTTTATATTTTTTTTTGTGTCTCCACTTGAACAAGCATGATGTCCATTGTCCACGACTGCTCTCTCCTGACAACATGTACAAAGATCATAAGATGAAGTCTTGCCATCCTTGCCTTTAAGTAGCGCTCTGGCCATACCTCTTCCAAGACAGATTAGTTTGTCCTGGTGGCAGTACATGGTGCTTTGAATGTCCTTCTTCAGCACCACAATCCAAATGCAGCGATTCTTCAATAGTCTTCCTTATCCAGTGTCCAACTTTGACAGGCGTAGGAGGCAATGGAAAATACCACGACTTGAGGCAGGCATACCCTCATCCTCAGAGTAGCATCCTTTTATGTAGCTTTGCAATACTCTAAAGAGTTCCGGTGAAGCCGATTTACTGAACACAGCGAGTCATGTGATTTCATGACTTCTGCTTCCACGGATATTGGTTGTGAAGTCAAGCAAGGGAAAAATCCCTGACTAGCTTAATCTTTTCTCCATTCATTATGATGCTATTCTTTGGTCTACTTGTGAGGATTTGGGGCTTCTAGACATCATCCATACTGAAGGCTGCACTGTTTGATCTGCAGCAGTAAGTAACTCAACTCTCGCTCATAGCAAAGCCGTGTCACCTGCATGCCACATGATGTTAAATCCTAGATATCATTTGATATAGTGCCATGAAATGGTACCCTCTCCTTGGAAGGCACTTAAAATTAAAGAAGGAAAGATCTGTCTCCTCAAAGTATAACTGACTTCAGCAATGTAGATGGAACAAAGCTTTTGAGAAGTTAAACTGCTTATGGGAAGAATTCAAAATAATATGAAAGAGGTGCAAACATACATTAAGAAATAGAATATAGAATGTACAAAGTATGAATGTAGGAAAATCCAAATCATGAAAAATGGGATACATAAAGATGAATGTTAGGAATTATATTTCTATCAGTCACTTTTGATTAAAATAATATGGTTTACTATCATGGGGTTAACAACTTGAAGGAAAATAGTATAACATTTATTATCAAAAGAAATTAAGACCTATTCTAATGGACAGTGCTACCAGTCCTAGAATAATAATGTCATAGCTATAATCATGTCAATGGGAAGAGGATTAAGTAGTTTCATCAATTTCTGCAGTAAAAATTTATCAATCATTTAATGAAGGCACATTGATAATTAAGGGTGATAGGAATATCAAAGTTGGAAAGAAAGAAAAAGGGTCAGAAGTTTGAATACAAATCTTTGGTGATAGATGTGACTCAAGGGACTACATGGTGTAATCTTAGGAAAACAATGACATATATCACAAGTGAAATTTTTAAGTGACATAAGCAGTGACTATACATGAGGATCTTCAAGATAAATACAAATTAATTAGATCAAGTATATCTTTGGAAATAAAATAAGGAGAAGCCCAGGGACAATTTTGGAACAAATCATTTGTGGCATGTGCATGTGCTTATATTGAAGACAAATAAAAACATGTCTATAAGAACCAAAATACAATCTGCAGTTATCATTCCATCTGAATAGGTTCAGTCATCTCAGTGACCAAAAACCAGATAAATCGTGAGGTGCCATCAAAGGCATCACACATGAAGAAAACCAAAATAATTTATAAAGACATGTCAGAAAAAAAGAACAAAGTGGATGTCAGAAGATACTCTGAAATGTCCTTTTAAATGTAGACTAGCTAAAGGAATGGAGGAAATGATAACATAAAAGAGAAGAACAGAATATTTTAGAAGGCAAATCAAGAGGACACCGTGAAGGGTTATAATAAAATGCACAATGATTTGGAGTTAGAAGGTTGCATTTCTCAAGCAGAGAGAAATTAATGGAAAAAATTCAACCCTGAGACAAAATTAAAAGTTTCTATGAGCAAAGTATTAAATGACATAACAAATATCAGAAGATGATGAGAAAAATACTGTCACAGTTCCAAAAAGAATGGTTGATGTTCACTTTAGGTACATATGATCAATGGCAGATGGGACTTAAGGAGGAAATGAAGGCATCACTATAGGCATTGGTCATATTCAAAATTCCTGGAATTAATACAATGGTGATTAAGGTGACCCAACCAATGGAGATAAAACTGAAATGGCTCACTTGTCTAGGCCAGAAAATTTGGAGGCCAGCCAACTAGGAAAGATTCATATTTGAAAAAAACATTTAAAGAACATTACCGAACAAAGTGATAAAATTGTCAATCAGCAAAAGTAATCTCACAGTAAGTAAAACCTTTCAGGACATGACTTCAAACTTGATTGCAGAAGTGTGTTGACAGAGGACTGCAAAAAATGCAAGCTCTCTTCATCAGAGGATACAGAACAAAAGATGTCATGGCCATTGTCAGATGAATCATAGCTGAGGATACTAGTAACACATTTACCTTGTGCTCATTGACTACACAAAGGCATTCGTTTGTGTAGATCACAATAAATCATGGACAACTTTGGGTCCAAAGGAAATTTCAGAAACTTCATTGTGTTATGCAGAACCTGTGCATGCACTAAGAGGCAGCCCTTTGGAAATCACGGGGATTCTTAAGTATGGTGTTGTCAGGGTTTTATCCTTTCTCTACAGTTATTCAATCTGCAGTCTGAGCAACTAATACCTGAAGCTGGACTATATGAAGAAAATGTTTGTTTTTGATCTTGTATACTTATTATAATAAAAGAGGGCCATATGTGTTAATAAAATGTACAGCTTCCCTTTTTATTAGAATCAAGACTATACACTTTTTATTTTTTTCTTCATTTCCTAATCCTAATGCTAACCCTCAACTCTACACTTCCTAAATGAGCTTTATACAGAGTTTCTGCGTCAACATTGATAATATGACAGTGAGTTGTTTTTTTAAATTTGTTTTTAAACAATGCATCCTCTCTTTTTCTTTGACCAAAAAAGTAGCAGGAAACAAAAATGAGGTAACTTGGTACATGATCAAAAAGTTTACATAAAGTATAGAATAGTCAAAGGGTTCAAAGTTCTTTTGTGAAAATATAAATGGACCAGCTCGATCTATAACAGTTTTATCATTGTATTTACATCAACGTGCTGAGGAAAAATATATATACTTTAATCATCATCACTATAACCACCAAAAGTAAAAATCTAGAATCAAGCACTGATTTTTAAAAATGTAATAGAGAATAAATTTGTTCTGAGATATAATGGGAATTCAGTACTTAAAAGTATATTATATATAAAAATTAAAAAAACATTAAAAAATATTTAAAAATCACTACCTTTCTATCCAAATAAATACACCTGATTTATATATCGGTCTTAGAATTTGAATAGCATATTTTACAAAATAATTGTAAAACTGAAAGTCCCAGGGCATTTGTTTCTAAATTAAAATTGTACTACATGTAAGTATTCCCTTTGTGTCTCTTTAAGCTCAGTAGCTAAAACTTGAACATATGCTTAGTTTCAAAGACTAGTTTAGATGATTGGAGAATCAAATAAGATGTAATGAAGTCACAGTGATAAATTCTAGGAGTGATGACTGAGTTGTTAAAATTCTTACAAATAGTTTGTATAACTTGAAAGAGACCAAAGGGAAAGGGAATTTTACTCTATACAAAGGGAGATCTGTGCCTGTTATTATAGTGCAATTCCATACAATAAACATATCTTAATCATGCTCTTGTAAGCCTTACAGATTTTTAAGTAGTACTTGCATCTAAGTACTATGCTGTGCTTCCTGGAGCATTAAAAATAAATTTCCTCACTCCTGTTCTAGGTAGATTATTTTATGTCCATTTTATGATGTATTTAAAGTGTACGGGTTACATCCTCCCTGTCTCCTTGAGGGAGAGGCAATGTTATAAGTAGGACCTGCTCTCTCCCATTTCAACTTCCTGCCAGCAGGGACTCTGTCCCTGGCCTTGAAAGCTGTTGGAGTGCTTCCAGGTTTCCACTGACCTTCAAGCCACATGACTCTGAACGCACGAGCCTGTGATCTTCATCCATTATGCAGCATTGCAAGTGGCTGCATGAGTGAAGAGGGACTTATAGACTAGTAGTGAACTTACAGAGTTAAGTTGAACTGGGCTGGTACACTTTCTTGATATAGAATGACTTCTTGATATAAAGCTCTTTGTTATATGTGTGTTTCTGGATTTGTCTCTCCAGTCCACCTAGCCCAATACAATTCCATATATTCTGTGTACTGTGGCTAGTACAGGTGGGGTGTGTGTGTGTGTGTGTGTGTGTGTGAAGATCAGCCATCCTTTTGAAGTCTGAATTCATAATTTGCTTGTGTTAGGTGCTATAAGTTTAAAGAACTTTAGAAAGTAATAAAAGCTCAAGTCAGTGATGGTATTTTCTTAACTAAGTTTCGGTTCCTTCCATTACCCTTAATAGCAATGTGGCCTATCTAAATAGCAACCATATTATCAACTTTGCATTAAAGTACATTAAATAATGCTATAAAGACAACATCCATCATTTTATTTTTCCATATATGTTTCTAGATTATATAGCATCACCTGCTAAGAAGAAATGTTAATCATTGATTGTAAAGAAATTTTTCCTTTGTATTCAACAATTTAAACCATGTATCAAATTTTCCAATAGCCTGCCCGCTGCCCCTATTTTCCTCTCTCTAACCCTGTTACAGAATATTCTTATCCCTTGCACACAGATTGATTTGAATGTAACTAACTCACTAACTAACTAAATAGATAATTATCTGAAGTGTGAGTCACCACCTCATGCACAACAAAAGTTAGGAAAGAAATGGTAGAAGAGTTAAACTGTTCACTGTGTCATTAATCATTGCTCTTGCTCACACACCCCACCCCACCACCACACAAATGAAACAGCTCCTAAAATTCACCTTAAACAGTAGATGTCAAGTGTGAGGTGTATATGACACAGAAGGACAGATGATGATATATTAATGTTGAGTACAATATTTCAAATTTTTATTTCTGTTTTCACCAATAATGAAGTATGACATCATATTTTATTAATATTTAATACATGGTTGACCTTTGTGCAAGAGGCTGGTCAGTAGTACCTCTGATCCTTCATTTATTCTTATTTAATTGTGATGTATTCTATATATTCTCATTTGAGAAAATGCATGGATTACATTAATTTTCTTTCCTTTTTTTTTTTTTGTTTGTTTTGAGGCATCACTGCACTCCGGCGGTGGGAGTAGGAGGCCCAGCCGCACTGCTGGAATTGAACCTCCGTCCCAGTGGGCCGCAGTCCCGCGCACAACCACTACGCCACCGGGGCTCAGCCTAATTTTCTTTCTGAATTGAGATCTTACTAAATGAATGATACAGCATAAACACCGACTAAAATAAAATTAAATCACTGGAGAAGAATAAAGTAAGAATAAAAAATAACAGGTCTGACAGCTACCTTGCTCACTGCAGTAACTCATTCTCATCTTCTTGAAGCAGTACAAACATTGTCAAGGCCATCAGATTTCACTGATCTTAATAGAATACAGAGAGAAACTAATGCAACTCAGACAGACTCCAAAAGACACCGTAGAGCAGTCCTGGGGGCAGAGCACTTAGGAGTTAGAAGGCCTCATCTTGCTCCTGTAGACCAAGTGCTTGTTTTGAGCTGTTGAGCTGGTAGATGGACAGAACTAGGCAGTGGTGCTGATTAATATTTCTAAGTGTATTTTAAGGTGTCGCTTCTATGTGCATATGAATATGCATATAGTATGTTAACAGTTTTGTATCATTAATAAACTATTTCAATACACTTTCCCTGTTATATCACCATTCAATTTCCATTTTGTGCATACATTTCATTTATGTCTCTATAGACATATATTTCAAATTATCGCTTGGATACTAAGAAAGAATTCTCATTTTGTGACTGTCAGGGCTCATAGTAAAAACAACAAAACAGCTGCCTTAAATTATAAAAAATAAAATAAATTGAAACATTTTTATGTATTTTCATAATCACTTGGAAATACAATGTATGTCCATATTATTCCATTTTTTGCTTTTTGTTTTTCTTTATGAGTGGGCTTCACTGCTCCCTGGTGGGAGTAGGAAGGCCAGCCTTGCTCCTGGAGAGCTGCTGGTGGATTTGAACCGCCAACCCTGTGGACCGCAGTTCCACATACAACCACTATGCCACTGGGGTTCAGCCCCATAATATTCCATTTTTATAGACTTCTTTTGTCCTTCTCATATATATTAGTTTTCCAATTTACAAAATCACCAATTATAAACTTTGAGATATTTCTTTCATTATACTATTAATTCAACAACATAAATTATGTTCTGAAGTTGCTGAATGAGTTCAAGAAGTACCTGATAGGATAGCATCACATGTGATGATACAGAATGATTTATCTATTTTGGGCTTTTTGCTTTCTTTGTGAATGCAACACACATACATTCCTATTATTACTGTAAAGATAAATACTTTCCAGTTACCTTTAACTTAAATGTGTTAAAGATGTTTAGGCATACACTGAGTTATCTTTCAACAGTAGGATTAAATTAGCCCAATAAATTAAAATGAAGCCATGTTAATCTGTTGTAGTAAATGGAAGAAATTAATGATGGAAGGAAATGACTTTTTTGTTGTTTCTGGGATTCCCGTCTGTCTTTTTAATGCCTTGGTATGATGGGGTTACTGTAGACCTACCTGACTGAAAAGTTTAAATCTGCAAATAAAGTAAATTGATTTAGTTTAGAGTTTAATATTACATCCGTCTATGAGGCACGCATCTTTCAAACATTGCTAACACAATAAGATGATGAAGACAACGAATGATGACTCTGAGAATTAAACAAAAGATACTCAGAGATAAATTCCATTAAGTTTGTAGTGTGCATGCTTATTTGGATAACCATCAACATTTCATCCTATTACTCTTAAAGTACAATATTTAGTCAGGTGCACTAAATCCTTGGGGAATAAAATATATGGTTTTACCAGGCTACTTCCAACAACATAACAACCAGTCCAGCAGGTGTAACTCTTGGCAGACCTTCACAAGGATGTGAAATATGCCTATTAATTTAGCAACTCCTAGTATGTCCATCAGCCAATCATACTTTTTAAAAATATTTCTACTTCAATATCAGTGAATGAATGCTATTGATAATTTTACAATAAATCCCTTCCAATATCTAAATCCCAAGCTTAAAAAATCCTTCACAAAAGCTAAATCACACTTGTGTTAGAAATAGATACATGAGCTGTGTCTCTGGAAATTACGGGAGTCTCAGAATATTCATTATCATGTATATCATATATGCACATGATTTTTGGTGTTGTATACTACTATCAAGTTGGTTCTTACTAATAGAACACCTATATACAACAAAATGAAGTATGGCCAGATCATAAGGTTTGATAGATAATAGATAGATAGATGGATGATAGATAATAGATAGATGTTAGATAGATAGATAGAAAGATAGATAGATAGATAGATAGATAGATAGATAGATAGATAGATAGATTGCAAAGGAAACATAGATATAAGCTGAAACATTAGGGTAAAATTATCAAAATATCTTCTGGATATAAAAAATGATCTGAAGGGAACCATTATTTTTAATTAAATGGAGGAGTGAGAAAAAGAGGAGAAATAGGAAACAAATATTTCATCAAATAAACAAGTTTAGCAAGACAAATGAATGTAGTCTGAAATCTTTGTATTTATGAACACATTGGATGAAGCTTTCATTTCTTGTACACAATGCCCTGTGAGTTCCTGCTGATAGTATCACAAAGATTCATAAATGCACCATTAAACTAGGATGAGTAATTTCATCATAATTGTCAGTTAATGGCCAAATATTTTAAAAATATTATGAAACAAAAGTTGAACACCTGTGGAAAATACAGTTAGTGATCACTTATATGTGCCTGGATATGCTCAAAATTCATGAATCACATAAAATGCAAGAAAAACTATTGCTTCAATACAACGGTTCTCACAGGAGACACCTAAGATCATCAGAACACATAAATATTTCACAACATGTAATTACATAATATTTTCTTATTAATCACTGTGCCTTAATTAATTATGTTTAATTTGTAACAATGAAATTGCATCCTACATATCAGATATTTATAACCTGATTCATAACAGTAGCAGAATTACACTTACGAAGCAAGAACGAAAATAATTTTTGGGTAGGGAGTCACCACAGTGTGAGGAATTGCATGAAAGGGTCACAGCATTAAGAAGACTGAGTACCACTGCTCTCATATTGAAAACAAATGTGTTAGGTACTGTAATCAGCCTGATCTATAAATAAAACTGAGTTTCTAAAAGATTAAATCATTTGACTCAGTTAAGATGACAGTGAACACTTGAATTGACAGTTCCTAGAGGACACACACTATAAACCCCTAAAACCCAATTTTTCTTATACTGTAAAATCAGAAAAGCTGGACATTTGTAAGGCAGATATATCTCAGAAAAAGAAAAATTCAACTAGTGTCAACTAAAACAATCAATAGTGGTAACAGTGCATATTTTTAAAAATAGAAATCTTATAAGGCAGAAAACTAAGACAGACTTTCAAGTTCTGATTCTCACACTTTTTACTGTGGGTATATTGAAATAAACATTTTATCTAATGTTTTATTGTGACAGTATACATATCTTAAGAACTGTGGAGCGAAAGTAGACACTGAAGAGAATTGAGACGTGATAATTTCAAAGACAGGATTTCTATGCTATGCCTAAATCTGTAGTGGAACCATCACAGAGTCATGAAGTATAAAGGTCCTCAAAAAAAGCTTCAATTATCGGTAAAGCAGAAAATCAACTCTCATATTCAGATCTATCTTTGTAAAAGAAGTATTTCTTTAAAAAATGTGAGCCAAATCTGGGTAGAGGTTTCTCCATTATTGAAATCTTAATGAAGCTACAAACATTTGAAGGGAGAAAATAACAATCCAACTTGATTTCTGAAGAGAAAATTGAGTAGAAAAAATAATGATATTTCTTGAAAGACAATCAATAAGAATATAATACAATATACAGATCTAATACCATAGCTAAAAATAACAATTTAAATGCAAATGAACACTTACTGTATCTAGTAGGATGGCCAATACCAGTTTAATCATCATAAAAGGATCGTGAATTTCAGGAGCATAATGTAATTAAATATATCAAATTAATAATATAATAAGGATGCTATAAGTATATAAAATTATATAATTCTTTTTAATCATCAATTCATAAGACTATATTTAAATAGTTGGAAATATGTTTTAAGTAGTATACTAAAAATATCAGGAGCAACATTGTTCGCTTTATTGATCCTAAAGGAAAATATCCTTTTATTAACTACACTGTTTATTTTTTATGCTTATAACAAAAAATAACATATCCAAGACTATCATATCAAACATGACAGAATTAAGTCAGACATGCATATATATTTATGAACATGAATGGTATAGTCTCCATGCCCTATACATTCAACACTATAAAATGAAATGTTTTGTTTTAAAACTAATAAAAATTGAGATGTCATGTATTCATTAATCAAAATAAAGGTATTGATGAAAATTCATTGATTTTATATTAAAAAGTTATTGGTCTATATAACTAAGCTGTACACTAAATTTTCAAGTAACGAAAGAGAAGCATTAGTAGAAATTCAAAAAATATTAAACAAGGATAGTAGGAAATGTCTGGTAATTTGATCTGAGTTCAGATTTGTCCTTTGAACATATTTTTTAAAGAAAAGTCATACTTTTCATAAAGTAAATATATAAGTTTTAGATACAGTGTATATATACATATCTATATTTACTTGAGTGCATATGTGTTTACCTATATTTTGAAACATCTCCCTGGTGACAGATAAATTCACAATTTTTTAATTTCATTTTTTACTAACTTGTTGAAATCCCCTCATATATGCATATAGAAGGGTAAATTAAACTTGACTTTATAGGGTTAGAGTTCATATATGTTGTTGTTAGCAGATGCCTTCAGGTTGGCTCTGACTGAGGGAAGCCTTCTGTACAAGAGAGGAGGCATTGACCGAGTGTGCACCATCCTCACAATGCTATGTCTGAGACCATCGTTGAAGTTACTGTGCCAGTCTACCCTACTGAAGATCGTATTATTATTCACTGACCAAGCAAGAATTTACCAAGCAAGAATTGGAAACTTTGGGGTTCCGGTTCATGCACACATACATGGATTTATTAGAAATAAAATGCATGTAATCAAATCTCTATGACTAATGGTTGGCTGCACATGATTTTTCTCAGTCTTAGTCTCATTCAGGGGCCTTAGGAGAAAAAAGATCAAATTAAGATCTGCTGAACATTATTCAAGATAGAGAGTTTATAGAGACTATTTTTTGAGATTCCAAAGTGGCAACCTTGCTAGATTTTTCCAAGGGACAAGAACAATCATGGAGACTTATTAATAAGAACTTTTAAGAAAATTGAAAACTAAAGTGGTAAAACTCAAGAAAGTTGAGCTGATGAAAAGGGTCTTTTTTTAGGTAACAACGTTCAATTTTTAAGTGTAGCAAGAGTGGTGTTATGAGAACTTTGTTAGAAAATTCTACCTACCCCACCCGCTCCAAAGGCCTCATCTTGTGAATTCAGATATCTTTCTGTTCCCCAAATCCAATGAACATTTTAAAGGAACACAAATGGAGTCTCTCCGGAACACTAAAACTGCCATTTCAATGTAAATTGAAGAGTACCTGATTCTCCTGGGATGGGTTCTTGAGATGAAAACATATATATATATATATATATATATATATATATATATACACACATACATATACATACATATATCGAGAGAGAGAATAGGTAGAGAAATAAAAGCTTCACATTTGAATAATTTTGTTTAATAAAGAATTCAATGTGAATTGATGGCAATATTTGCTACTCAGCATGATATATATGTTATCAGGGAGCTATTTCAAAAATAGGATTATAGATTCTACACTAAAGAAACAAGAGAACTGTACAAAGAGAATTGCAAAACACCATTACAAGAATCCAAAAGGACCTACATAAATGGAATAGTACCCCATGTTCATAAATAGGCCAACAAAGTGTTGTGAAGATGTAAATACTACCTAAAGAAACTGATAGACAAAAACAATCATAATAAAAATCCCAACTTCATTCTTTAAAGACATGGAAAAACTAATTTCCAACTTCATATGGAGAGGCAAGGTGCCCAGGAAAAGTAAAGAAATTCTTGAAAAGAAGAACCAGATAGGATGTTTTGCACTCTCTGACTTAAAAACCAACTTTATTGCCACAGCACTCAAAACAAATGTATTAAATACTGGGTTAGAAAAAAGGACGCCCCTATCTGCTGCCTAAAAGAGATACATATAAACTCAAACATGGGAAGAGAGGCACCAGAGAGCCAGTCATAGAGGCTAGCAGGGTGATTTCTCTCTTTTATGAGATTCTTAATAAGATGTCTCTATTTGAAAACTCCATTCTGTGCCTCTCAAAGTACTTTTTTTTGGGGGGGGCAGACAAAAAACTGAAAATCAGGTAACATTTCTGGCAAGATAGCCAGGAGAAAGAAGAGGGGTGCTAAGCTTCAGTATCATTCCCCATCACTGGGGATCTGAGTGGAATATTACCCAGGGAAAGACAAGTGAGTGGCTGCCAAAATGCTATGGCTTGGTTTAGGTGTCCTCAATATGACATCCTTGTTTTTAACCCTTTAACGAAGTCAATATGATCATGTAATCAGAGTTGTTCTTTCTTTTGTGGCATCACTGCCCTCTGGTGGGAGTAGGAGGCCCAGCCTTGCTCCTGGAGAGGTGCTGCTGGATTTGAACTGCCAACCCAGTGGGCCACAATCCTGCACACAAGCACTGTGCCACCGGGGCTCAGCCCCTCAGAGTTGTTCTTAATGCCTCTCTGAACAAAATATTTCAGAGTGGAGGAAATAATGTAGTGTCTTGGGATTCAGGACCTCTGCAACCTTCTGGGAAAAGCAAGCAACCAATGAAGGTTTTATAGAGAGTAACTTATGAAAGACCCCGTGGTGGCGTACTTGTGGGGAGCCTTGGATGCTGTTCTGTCCTGAGCAGCCATCCTGAAGCCCAGTGGTGGGCAAATATCCCACTCTCCCTCCGCATTTATTAGTCATCTCGACTTCCCCAGTTTAATTACAGAGAGACAGAGTGGGAACCTGGTTAGGAGGATACAGGGGTCTCTGAGCCCTGAAACTGGGAGGGTCCTGACATTCCCATTACATACTGATCAGATTGGGGAGATTTAACTCTTCAGTGAACTTGCTCTAGGGTCTGGGTGGACCAGTCATGGTTTGAATTGTTGCAAAGTTTCTGTAATCTCATAAGGAATGACCATCTCTGAGCAGGTACAGAATTAAGAGGGCACATATTAGGGTAGAGATTGGCTCAGTAGTGTTGTGCATTTCCCCTAGGGGCAAGGACTCAAATTGCTAACACCAGTGTGTCCACAAGCCTACACCAAAGTTGAATCCAACACCTACAGGACCTATAACAGATAAATGCTATTCTAATTAGTAGTTTCTCTTCTCTCAACTCACTGGCTTGATCAATGATTCCTAGGGAAACTCTGGTGATTTGGGAATCACCCTCAAGAATAAGACTGAAAAAGGAACACATTTTTAATTGTTTGCCAACTTCAGCCCCATTGGAGTTATACTGTTGGGTAATCATCTAGCCACCAATGGCTATCCAATTACATCTAAGCATAATTCCCTGTTGATAACCAAACAAATTAAAAAATAAAGTAATGACATCACTATCTCAGAGGCAGTGATCAATCTCTGCACACTCATAGAAACAGGAAAAAGCAGCACAAGTAACAACACACACAGATGTGGATCTGAAGGAGCTTCCAGAGCCTGAGAGGTCCAGCAATTCTCCCAAGATGAATATTACAGTTATGGTCTCAAGTGACGTTAAGTGACTGGAGGAGAAATTAGATAGAGAAGAAAATGTGACATACTTCAAGAACTCAGAAACTCTTTAAAATAAAAGGATTACAAAATGTATGAAAGAGTAAAGATGATACAAAGCTTCAAACAGAAAGACAAAAACAGACACTGAAATATTTACACTAGAAAACATTGTGAAAGAACAATACAGCAAGATTCAAATATTGTAATCAAGAGTCAGTGTTTCTGAAGATGAATCTCCCTATAACACAGTATAAGAAGATTGGGTTATTAAAATGACAAAGAGAAAACCAGATGATAATCTCATGATACTTTTAGACACCACCAAAGAACCACATTCACCAACCTGATAAATGTCACAGAAAAGAAAGAAAAATTAATAAACACTGAAAATTGTCAATGAAATGTGAAAGGAGGATGTCCCTAATATCATGACAGAACATAAAAAAAACATTAAAAAAACCTATAGAATGCCAAACAGAATTGACCCTAATAAGAAATCATTTTGACATAAAATAATTAAAATTTTAAATTTTAGAGAAGAAGAAACAATCCTGAAAGTTTCACGGCAAAGAAACAATAACTATATAGAGAGTCTAAGTGAATAGGATAAGTTGACAGTTTTCCACAAAAAGCATTAGGGCAAGAAGGCATTGAAATGAGATATGCAAATTACTGAAAGAAAAATAATTGCCAACCAAGAATTCTATATCCAGCAAAAGTATCCCTCCAACATGAAGGAGAAATAAAAAAACAAATAATAATAATATTGAAATACAAAACACACATTAGACATAAAGACAAATGTAGATTTTTGAAACAAAGGATGGGAAAAGCATACCAAGCTAAAGATAGTCAAAAGATATTTGGTTGGCCTACAGGGTCGGCGGTTCAAATCCAGCAGCAGGTCTCCAGAAGCAAGGTTGGGCTTCCTACTCCCACCTGGGCAGTGATGCCCCCCCCAAAAAAAAGATGGTGTAGCAATATTGCTGTAAGGCAAAATAAATGTAAAATGATATAATGAAAGATCGAAAGGTAATTATATAACCATGAAAACTTTAACTGAACAAGAAAATATGACCATAATATGTATATGACCCAAATGAAAGATCTTCAAAATACATTAATCAAATGCTTATAAGAAATGAGAGACAGATATATCAGACAGAATACAATAAGTAGGAGAATTCAATACATCGCTTTAAACTAAAGATGAATTAACTAGGAAGAAAAATTTAAAAGATACAAAATATTTAATAACACAAATAACTGGATTTTATGTATATAGAGAGAAAGAGATTAAATTAAACTAAATTAAATTAAACTAAATTTCATTTCAGTTTCTTCTCTGGCTTCTAGAAAAGCTATTCTAGAATAGATCATATTTTATGACATAAAATAGACATGAACAAATTTTAAAATATTGAGAAAATAAAAACCATCTTTGCACATCACAATGCTGCAATATGAGTTATTAACAATAGAATCGTCAACTTAAAAAAATCAAAAGCCTGAAAGTTAAACAACCTTATTTAAGAATCACTGGGTAATTGAAGAAATAGGGAATAGAATCAAAGGATTCCTTGAAACAAATGAGAATGAAACAGAACTTGCCAAAACATTTGGAACATGTCAAAAGGAGTACCATACTCGGAAGACAGTGTATAGTAATGACTGCATGCACCAGTAATGCAGAAATAATTCAAGCAGCAACAACTGGAAAAAGTCCAGCAAAACAAATCATCTGATGCTAGAAGAAAATAAATAATAGCAATTAGGACAGAAATTAATGAATCAGAAAACTTATAAAGCTATAGAAGAACCAAAAAGAAAATTAACTGGTTCTTTGAAAAGATTAACAAAATTAATATTTCCCTGGAAAACTAACAAATGAAAAGAGATGGTAAAAGCAGATTCTACCAATAAAAATAAGATGAAGGCTATTATAATAGAATCAAATTGGATGAAAACAAAACAAAAACATTCAGCATCATGAAAAATGGTACCTCAATAAATTTGTAAACTTAGAATGGTGTAGAATAATCTTACCCACCTATAACACGAGAAGAAATAGATTTGATAAGTTAAAATAAAGCACTAAACATGAAAATACTCCTAGTCTCCATGGTTTTACTGGGGAATTCAATAAAAATTTAGAGAAGACTTAATACCAATTTTATATAAATTACTGTACAATATAAAACTGGACAATATTTTACTGGACTCATTGTATGACAAGTATAACTCTAATGCTAAATCAAGAAGTTGTATCATCAAACTAAAATCTTTGAAAATATATATGCCAAGATCTTCAACAACATCCTAACCAACTGAAATCAACTATATATAGTCTTACCAAAAATGTGAGGATGTTGTTAGAAAAAATATTAGAAAAAATTAATGTAATTTACCAAATAATCAAAACCAAGAAGCAGAACCATATGATTAAATCAACTGATACAGCAAAAGCATTTGATAAGATTCAGCATCCATTCCTGACCTGATGTAACCACGCAATGAAATAATGATATAAGAGATATTTAGCAACATAAGAAAAGTCTTATATGCAAAACCACTCATATAAATCTTACTTAGTAGACAGAATATGAAAATACTTCCTCCTCAACCAGGAACTAGACTGGGTTATTCTTGATAACTAGTTTTATTTAATAGAATCATGGAAGTTTTAGCTAGAATTAAAAGACATCGAAGAGATAATAAATGCATGCACATAGCAGAGGAGAAATTAAAAGAGCCTTATTTACCTACTTCTGGCAAGTGGATTGTGCAGAAATAATCTCTGGGTCTCAGAAGGAGCATCATAAAGCTATATATTCATAGCTTTATTTATATAAAAATGCTATATATTTATAGTTTTTCTATTAAGGTAACAGATGGGCATTAGACCTCTACTCAAGCACTCCCTCATCATAAGAACACTTTGTTCTCTTAACCTGGCATTCCATGATGCCCACCTTCCTGACATGATCACTAAAGAAAAGTTGGTGCATAAGTAAATGTGGTAAAGAATGCTGATGGTGCCCGACTATTAAAAGACAGAGCGCCTGGGGTCTTAAAAGCTTGAAAAATAAATAAGCAGCTATCTAGCTTGGATGCAGCATGGCCCACATGGTAGAAGCACAATAGCTCGAGTGATCATAAGATTCGATGGGATCAGGTATCAGACATCAAAGACCCAGAATAAAAACTCACATCATTGTGAATGAGGAGGATTGAGGAGTGGAGAACCAAAGTGCATTTGTAGATAATTTGATATCTCTTTATAGAAAGGTCCCATGGAGGATATGAGTCAGTCAGGGTGCAGTATAGCACTGATAAAACAATTTTCACCTAGTACTTTGCTGATCCCACCTCTACCACTAACATGACCCCGATTCTAACTTACAAATTTGGCTAGAACAGAGCATGTACATGGATACAGATAAGAGCTGGAAACTCAGGGAATCCAGGACAGAAAAAGCCCTCAGGACCAATAATGGGAGTAGCCATGCCAGGTGGGTAAGGGAAAGGTGGGGGGAGAAAGAAGGAACTGATCACAAGGATCTGCATATAAACATCTCCATGGGCGACAGACAAAAATGTGGATAAAAGGAGAATCGGTCAGTGTAAGACATGCAGAAATAATAATTTATAAATTATCAAGGGTTTATGAAGGAGGGAGGAAGTGGTGGTGCGGGGCATGAGGAGCTGATACCAAGGTCTCCAGTAGAAAGAAAATATTTTTGAAAATGATAATGGCAACAAATATACAAATGTGCTTCACACATGGATGGAAGGATGGATGGATTGAGATAAGAGTTATAAGAGCTCACTAAAAATGATTTTGAAAAATCTTTAATTGCATATGACATAATCCTATATATAGAAAAACCACAAATAATCCATTAAATTTGACGTAATTGAAAAATTTTGGCAGCATGTCATGCTATAAGATCAACAGATAAAATCACTCGGTTTCTTGCTTTTAAAAATGATAATATAGTAAATGATATTAAAAGAAAAATATTTTTTACAGTAACTGAAGAAAAGACAAAATATTTGTAGCAAATGTCATCATAAAAACAAAACTTACACAAAGGTAAGTGCAAAACATTCCAATCAGAAACAACAACAGCAACAGCAACAAAACTAGCACAAATAGAACAAACCACTTTACTTCTGGATCAGTAGACTAAACATCAGTCAACTCCCTGGAGCATACATTTTTCCCCGTAAAATTCTCATTGAATATATGTAATGATATACTCACTGGTAGTTATTTTTTAAAAACACTGTGAGAGTGATATTTGATCGGTGTAGGCTAAGAGCATATTGCAATACCTAAATTAGTCACTTGCAAAGAATAAATCTTAGGTGGCTGGATGGTATCTACACAAACAATAGGAGTTGGTTGTTAAGGAAAATTTATATTGATATTTGCTGTAAATGCCAGTCATAGGTTTCCTGAAATAATCTATATTTTATTAAAGAATATAGGATAGTGAGATAGTAAGTCAATGATTGTCTGCCTACCAACAGTCCAATACATCTTATGGTCCAAAAATACAGCATTTTGATATTCTCTGCTTTCAGTCAGGATCCATTTGACATCAGTGTTGATGTCCTTTATTCTTAAATCCTTTTCTGAATCTGTCTTGAATTTATGCTGTAGTGCTGAAACTGCTGTTGATAATGTTCAATAAAGTTTTACCTGCATGTGATATCAGTGATTTTGTTCAATAGCTCTCCCATTCTGTTGAGTTATCTTTCTTTGAGTGGATTCAAATATGGATCTCTTCCAGTTGACCAGCCCAGGTAGCTGATTTCTGCCTTTTTTGGCATTGATAAGTGAGGGTTTCCCATGTTTCTTGTATTTTAACAGTTTCCCTGATATACAAATCTACATATAATATGCTTCATTAGTTCAATCTCATCCACAACAGTTGTGCAATCATCGCCACTATTAATTTCAGAGTAATTCTCCTTCCTGGTACCCAATGTTGTGAGCTGTCCATTTATTGTCACATCCTCTGCCATGCCACTTTGTAATTATTAATCCAGTTGCTGTCTCTATAAACTTACCCATCCTGGGCCTCATATACAGAAAAACATAGAAAATAAAAACAGAACACAAACAGAACAACAAAAAATGACAAAGAAACAGAGAAAAATTACAAAAAATAAAATAAAAAATATTAAAAGCTGGAACAATTATACATTGAATCAAGAGGGAGATCAAATGCCAAGATGTGACATTTGGGCATAACTACAACTGCATTAATCCAAACTACAATGTACTCTATCTGATTACAAGGCCTTTCCTATGCCTGATCCATAATCAGAGAGTATTTTTTGAGGTTTAGTCCACGTTGGGAATATTGAGAATGGGTTTTGTGGGTTAACTATTGTCAGTAGCCTTCTGCAAACAAAATGTTCAGAATTAGACTCCAATATAGTGCTGTCCCCAATTCTTGGTTTGTATTACTTAAAATTCTTGGACTACATAGACTGATGTGGTTCTTCTGTGTAGAGTTAAGTGAAGATTCACTTAGATGGGCTGATTTTTTTAAGACAAGCCTTTAAGACCTCATGCACTCTTCCTGATAGCCCAGCATCATCTGTTTTCTTCAGCACATTTTTCTATGGCATCCAGAACTTTAGAGATCACTTCATGAGAAGGGGCATTGAACAGGACTATTTCATAAGAAATAATTGGTCTATATATGAGCACAAAACCCATTCATATACCTGTGGTTGATATGTGCTTGTGATTTAAAGTCATGATTATTATTTTGTTAAAAGACATTATGAACTATCCCCAGGGTGACGTAGTTCCATTGACATTACCATTAATTTAGAAAATGGCACACAATTTAAACTCTGTCAAGAAAAAGAAAGTATACCTGCTTTTTACAGTAATTTAAATGAAAATGCATGGATTGCTATTTTGTACAGATTAGCAACTTGGATGATTGGATACGATTTGTACAAACGATGACAATTGGAGATAAGGCAAAACGTTCAATGATGTTCATTCACAAACGTATTTAGTCCTGTACGAAACATGTCATAAAAGACAAAGAGAGTATGGAAATGGTACATGTATGGTAATATTTGAGTTGCCTCATCAAGCTATGGATATTGAACCGAAGTCCTCATCCCTGGTCTCGGGCCCCTAGTCATCAGCTACTCTCACACTTAGCATATTTTGGTACACTGACGCAGTATCTGTGGTAGTCATGTGCTTATGTTAATTTTATGATTGAGATGTAGGGGTGGTGTCTAGCCTGTTAATCTCGAGATAGCCATTGAGTAGTCAATGAGGCCTCCATGTGGGCATGGCTTTCTCCTGAGACTTCTGGGAAATCTCGCGATATTTCCCTCATGAAGATGAGAAGCTATTCTTCCCCAGTTGTTGGGAGCTAGTCATGAATTACGGAAAAGACAAGATGGCAGCGTCTGAGAAGCTGGAGGAGCCGGAGGAGAGGCCACACTGATGGAGCCAGACCTCTGAAGCTGGAGCGGAATGCTGTTGATGGACACTGAGCCCTGGAAGTGAGGAGCCATGTGGAGATCCCTGCCAGAGCCGGGATTCTGCACCTACTGACCTGTGACTTTGTGTGTCGGAAGGAGACTTTACAGATAGATTTCAGACATATAGGTTAATATCAGACTTATGCTTTGAACTGGACTGGGCTCAATGTCCTGTTCTTCTTGTATATAAATCTTTTCCTTATATTTATTTGCGTGTCTATGAAATTTGTTCCTCTAGTCTACCCGGACTAACTCAGTATCCCTTCCACAGTCTTTGCATGCATCCTTAGTCATTTATTATTTTGTTCATAGAAACTTTTACTATTGCAACTCAAGACTTGAATTGTTTCTTCAGTCCTTTCAGCTTGATGATATGTGCTAAGTATATCCTTCTTTTTGATTTCCCAATTACTTTGCTTTCTCAAGCTGTCATTTGAAATTTTCTGTTCAGTTTTTTTTTTATTTCATCATTTCCTCCACTCACTTTATCTGCCCAACCTTGGTGATAGAAGGAAGATATTACAAAATAAACATGTGCACATATATAAACACTTGTTTATTATAGTACTATCCCCCATAGCAAGAAGGTGGAAAAAGTCTAAATTCTCATCATTTTAAGAATGGATAAATAAATTTTATCTCTTACTCCCACCAGGGCAGTGATGGCCACGAAAAAAATAAATTAAAAAAAATAAACTTTATCACATACACAGGGCTCCTTAATGGTATACTATGAATGATTAGGAATAACAACAAAATTTTGAAACATCTCATGGCACAGATTGGGAGAACTTCATCCTGGGTGAAATGAATAAATTAGAAAAGGGCAAACATTGTATGAAAAATATTGTAAAATAAAAATTAAAACATTTTTAAAAAGAAAATATAAAGGTGAAGGCTTTTAATAACTAAAAAAAAAACACTGGTACTTTCATGGCTACCAACACTTGGAGGAGATGTGAAAGAAGGGGCAGGGATTGTCCAAAGGGTAGACAGATGTTAGCTAAAATTAAGGTTAAGAAGATAATCTTCGAGAGGACAAAGAAAAAACTAGGTGGTGGACCAGGAAAGGTATTGGGATGTATATTTAGTTATTTAAATTATTGAAATTAATGATTGGAATTAATGATGAACTGAAATGTAACCCCCTCACCTAATTATCAATAAACCAGATTAATGGTCCTTTGGAGCATCGGAGGGAATGTTAGGGACAATGGGAGGCTAATAACAATGAGAACATAAGGAAGCACATATTCTACAGTATCTTTGGTGATGATGAACAACTCCTGTTTAAGATGACTGATGTATTGAATTGTATGACTGTGAATTACATGCCATTAAGACTCTTAAATTTTAAAAAGCTAAAATGAATCAGAAATTATGCATACTGTTAATTTGATTCAGAATTGACTTGATGGCAGTAGACTTGCTTTGGTTTCGCTGGTAAGTAGCGCTGGTAGCACTGTGGCTTAGACATTGGACTTCTAACAGCAAGGTCATCGCTCCAAACCCTTCATCCACTTGGATGGAAAAGATGAGGCTATTTGCTCATGTAAAGGTTTAGTCTCAGAAGTCCTATAGGGGTTTGCTATGTGTCTGATTAAGGCGCAGTGGAACTGGGCTCGTATTTTCTTCAGGAAGTAGCCATGCCTGCACACTGTGTTGTTTTAGGAATATAGTGCACATATTAATATAATGTATATATTTACATATATGCACACACCATTATCTACACAGATATACATCTTCTGATGGTGTAGCAGTTACACATTGGACTGGTTACCACAAGGTCAGCAGGTGAAAACTACCAGCTGCTGCAAGGGAGAAACGTGCAACTCTTTATCACTGTAAAGACTTACAATCTCAGAAGCCCACCAAGACGGTTCTACCTTATCAGTTAATATTCTTGTGAAGTAAAATAGACTTGATAGCATTCGTTTCAATCATCATGAATTGCAGTCAACACTTACATGCCTGTTGGAGTGAGTGTTGCGAAGTCCGTCCTAAGCCACAGAGCTCCTGTGCACAACAGAACAAAGCACTGGCCAGCCTTGGGCCCTCCTCACAATTGCCCCTGTGCTCGACCCTTGCTTTTGTCGTGAGTGATGTTCTCAGTGGCCCTCCCCATAGCCCATCAGGTCTTCTCCCATGAGTGTGCAACATATCAAATTTCCCAGAAATTGTCTCCAAATTCAAGTGGGATAGACATAAGGTGTACTTTTGGCTCGCATGGATTTGTTTCGGTTTTCTTCAGCTGTATCCTGAGCTTACATATGAGCAATTGATGATCTGTTCCACAGTCCGTAAGAAAGTAGCCGACCCTGTGCACTGTATTACACTGGTAACATTGAGATTCTCCTGGTTGAAACTGGTAATATTGAGCTTCTCCTTTGTCTTTTTTCACAGATGTACTCATAACAGGTCTTATGTATTCATATGTGCATATGTCTATATATGTATTCATATGAAGGCATGCCTACATACATATATAATATATACATAACATTACTATTATTTCCCAATTTTGTATGCCAAGGACCAGCAGATTCTTTTTCATTGTTTATTTTTACTGACTTTGTTTATCTTTATCCATATGGGTGCATTTCATCCTCATTTGGTGTTACCTTTCCCATTACCAGGAAACCCTGGTGGCATAGGGGCTTACAGCTTAAATGGCTAAAGGCAAGTTCAGTAGTTCAAAACCACCACCTACTCCAAAGGGAGAAAGATGAGGCTTTCTGTTCCAATGAAGATGTATAGCCTTGAAAACCCATAGGTACAGCTCTTCTCTGTCCAATGGGGTCATTATGAGTTGAAATCAACTTGACGACAATAAGTTGTTTTTTGTTTTTTCCCTTTACCCAAAGTAGCAAGTGTCTACTATCTAGAGTATTAGTCTCTCTTCCTCCCTGCTCATTGTATAACCACTAATAGACATTAGTTTCTGGATGTTCACTTGCTCTGGTTTGAATTAAAAATTTTAAAACCCTGAATATTTTTACGATTGTGGTAGTTACATAACATGGTGTCAACTTGAGACTATTAACAGTGAAAGGGTAGAGTTTAGCCTGTCAATCAGGTCACAACTTGATGACCTCATTTGGAGGAGCCACTGAAATAAAACTCTCACTGGAGGCCAGACCCACATGACATTCCTGTTGACAAGACACATGGAGTTGTGCTGATAGAGCCTGAGAGCTGGAACAGGAGGAGCCTCATGGAGACCCTCACCATCACTGAGATGTTTCCACCGCCACTGGATCCCCAACATTTCACCCACTACCCTGTGATCTCTCTGCATTTTGCATCATTGGATGTGTTGTGTGAGACTGAAGAGAAATTGATAGACTGGTATTGGACATATGTGCTACAATTGGATGTATGGACTTGATATGGACTGGGCTGGGATGTTTTCTCAATATGGAATTGCTCTTGTATATAAATCTCTTTGTTATACACATTTGAGTGTCCATGGATTTGCTTCTCTAGTCTACCCAGATTAACACAATGATGATAAAATTATTTGAATTTATTTTATGGCATTCATATATTGTTTGTTTTGAAAAGCAATTGGAGGACAAACAAATCTTTCTTTTTTGTCTATGTATGTTTCTTTACCTTATTAATTAATAATATACTGTATATATATTCTTTCACATACAAGTCCAGATTCAGTTGCATAATATAATTTAGTATGTGGTTATTTATTATCCAAAGGCCATTAAATGATATTTAATAAGGATGACTGAAAATCTATGTATAAGACAGCCAATAACACAATCACTGTGAAGCTCAGACTCATTGGTGTAAGGATACAAGGCAAAATATGTACCGGCACTTGAATTGCAGAAGACCAGCTGACTAGGGCTGGCAGTGCAGCAAAAGTAGCAGAGATTTGCAGCCAAATAATGTCTGATGTTTTTGGCCAATTCCATGACTTTTGCTTCCAAGGCTGACAACCTGGCATGGTAAATACATTTTAAAACAAACAAAATCTGTATCACCACGCGAGGCATTGCAATCAATGATTGTATGTTAAATTTTGAAATTACTTTCTTCATTATTATAAAACAATAATAGCTTTAAAATTAACATTTGAATCTCTTTATAACATCTTAGAAGTTCAAAATTGCTTAATAGATTTTTCATTAACTTGTCAACAATTAATGGAAAATATGTTTCTCAGAATTTTGAGAGTAGAAAACAGCCCCTTTATGAGCTCTAATAAAATTAAAGAACATCATAGATCTGAGTTGTAACAATTTATAGCTATGCATGAATACAAAAATACCCCAATTCTGACAATATCATGCTTCAAAGAACATCATGTTTTAGGAAAAGGGATTTAATATTTAAAGTGAATTATTTATCCTATTTTTACCAAATAAAACTTAATAATTGTAAAAAATTTCTAAATGTCTTCTCACTAATATGCTTTCTTTCTGAATTTCGCTTACTTTTCAATTTTGAACACTATTTCCAATGTGTCTATCGACATGATGAATATTGTACAGCCTGTCATTCTTTGAAAAGAAAAATAAATGGTATGTATTTTGAGTACAGAACGTGTTTGTTTTGCTTCAAATAAACAGAATACATTTATTTTTAGTAATGTTTTTTTCTAGAATGGCCTGTAAAGATATGATGTTGACAGTAGTCAGTGAAATATTACCATATAAAATATATATTTATCATTTGATAATAACTGCACCGTAGTATTGTTCTTCTTAAAATATGGGTTACATTTTTATCATGTACCACCTTGATTATATTTTAGAAAAATATTAACAGCTTGCATCCTCATACCCATACCGAGTTACAAATTCCAAATGTTTTGTCACATTTCTTGTGAGCAATGCCATCTGCCAGAGGTGGCATTTCAGGCCTGTTTACCCTAACTCCCTCCAAGAATTCATCTGCCACTATCTAATGCTGCCTGAATAAAGGGGATTAAGGTTCTGATGCAACAGAGACTATTGATAATTTGGTATAATTGGGAAGAAATGAAGATAAATGAGGTTGAGGATGGAGAGGCAATTAGTTGAGCTGCCTGTACAGCTGTGTTCTCGGCCTCGCTCCCCTGGCCTTACTTCAGTGAGGTATATGCAAATTAACCATAATGACAAATGCACACTTCCCAAAGCTCTTGTATTTTTGTAAAACTTGAGAAATAACTTCTCACTTCCCGCAACTTCGTTAGCTGTTTGATAAGCATATTTTCCATATGTTATACTAATGCCTTTATCATATAGAGTGCCCGCACCTGCTGCACTTGAAGAAAACTTCCCTCCACCGCATTTCCTGACTTTCTGTTGATCGGCTGTTATTGACGACTCAAGCCCAATGTGGTTCCAAGGCCAGTTTTACCTTAATTGTGGTCCTCTTTTTAGGACAGATAGGCAGTGTTTTCATTTTCCTATGATTAGATTTCATGAAGACTATCGAGACTATGAAAAAAAAACTTCCTTGTGAACTTTGGGAAAAGAGTCTGCAGACAGCATTTTATCATAGTTTTTAGTGAAAACATCGAGTTCGCGCTACAAACAAGCTTGTAATGCAGCATCGGAAACTCTCAGAGCCAATCATTTCAAGGGTAACAAAGGAGCTATTTGTATTTAGATTGTTCTTTGTCATCACTGGTTTTCTTCCTAAACGAAAATGGCAGCTCAGGAAAAGCTCACCTTAGACAGTTTTAACTTATGTTAGTTCATGAATCCACCATGATTATTCCTTTTTTGTTATTGCTAGAAATACAATTGCCAGAGCATCTACCAATTCAACAATTTCTACATTTACCATCCAGTGGCGTTGACTGGATTCTTCAAAATGTACAACCATTCTGAACATCTTTTTTCTGAAGTCTCCCTCCCTTTTAACATCAATTCATTTTCTCATAAAATTCTTATCTAGCTTTTCAAGTTGTTCTTGCAAATTTGATGCAATAAAATTTTTTAAAAGAGCCCAGTGTTCTGGATTGACATTCTTTAGTAATTAAGTTAAATTATTTTTCAGGTTAACTAATACATCAGGGATGATTTTTGGTTTAAGATTTATAGATTATCACAGGGAAATTGTTTCAGGGGTATATCTAACCTCAATGCCTCCAGAAATTTTGGATTTCTTGAAAATTTAGAATTCTGCTCTGCATTTCCTCCCTTTTGATCAGGATTTTTTTTATTGAATGGGAGCCTTATGCCTTGGTGTTTCTGGATCCATTGCAAAGGAGGCAGTTTTTTTTTCTGGACACAATTAGCAGCATATTTTATGAGCCCTAGTGGTGCAGTGGCTAAGGCATCTCCCGTTAACGAAAAGGTCAGGTAATTGCATTCACTGTCAGAGAAAAATGTGTTTGTTGAGATTTATACTTTACCCTATAGACTGGTTCTCAACTTGTGGGTTGCGACCCCCTAGCAGGAAAAAATGACCTTTCCACTGGTGTCATCTGATTCATAACAGTAACAAAATTGCAGTTATGAAGTAGCAACAAAAATAATTTTATGTTTGGGGGTTCTATATGTCAGAATTCACACAATGACAGGGTTTGGGAGGTTTGTGAAATTTGTATTTCTGACTCTCCTACTTCTGCTCTTGCTCTAGGTTAATAGAGATCGATTGTTTTCCCTTAGATGACTCTTGGGAGCTTTTGAGACCCTAGGCACCGAACAATAAATTAAGAGGGAATACAGAAGAAGTGTAATGTCCCTTAAAACTGCAATCCTTATACTCCAATCCTTAAAAACCTTTCATCATACTATATTCATATTTGCAGTCATGAAATACTAAAGAATATCAGAGTCAATTAATTTTTCATCAGAAATTCTTTTTCATTTATATGATCATAATGCTTCTCTTAGAAGACTCAACAACATATCTTAAAAAGTGACAATTTTCAGTGGTATTGACGCTGTTTTTAAAATGCAATTCAGAGACTAAACTATAACACATAGATTCGATATATAAACAGGTTTTTCCAGAAATAAACTGCTATACAAATATTGCATTTCTTACACTAAGAAGACCACTCATTTGAGAACTATAGCATTTCTGTCTTGTTTATTTTTGTTTTTTTCGGGTGGGCATCACTGCCCTCTGGTGGTGGGAGAATGAGGCCCAGCCTTTGCTCCTGTGGAGCCGCTGCTGGAATTGAACCTCCATCCCAGTGGGCCACAGTTCTGTGCAAAACCACAACGCCACCGGGACTCAGTCGAGAACTATAGCATTTTAATTAATATCAATTATTATGATTGCAATGATCACCATAGTAAGTGGATAATTTGCATATATGAGATTAGTATTTTCTACTATCTCAAGTGATGGTTGAATTTCCACTAAAAAAACCCTCAAAACACCACGACAAAAACTAGATAATATAATTCCTCCTGTGAAACCCAGTTTCCCTTTACTTAAAATGAGAGTTGAAATAGATGATCTAAAAGTTGCTTTTTAGCTCTAATATTATATACTATAAACTTCCTTAAAACATATGTAAAAAGATAAAATATATACAGTTCTAGAGAAGTTTTATCTCTGATGGAGATACTGGTTTTTGATAATTTTCAAGTTTTTCCATTGTGTGATAGTTTCATGGGTATTCGTTATATTAGTGTGCTTCATAATTTAAGTAAACTACATACTTCTTTCATGTATTTCATATGTTTAAATAAAGAGGACATCATGTAATGACTATCCAACTGTTGCACTTGGTAATAATAATTAAATTATTTTATGTTAGGATAGAAACAGGAAAAATTTATTTTAAAGAAATACTATTAGAAGAAGGTTAGTTGATATGCTCAGAGTGTCCAGATTATACAAAATTAGCTTGAAATAATTTTTATTTCTTTTTGGGGGACATCACTGCCTTCTGGTGGGAGTGGGAGGCCCAGTCTTGCTCCTGGAGAGCTGCTGCTGAATTTGAACCTTCAAGCCAGTGGGCCGCAGTCCCGCACTCAACCACTACGCCACCAGAGCTCAGTCCAACTATTATTTCTTTGTCTTTTTTTTTTTTTGGCATCACTGCTCTCCGGTGGTGGGAGTAGGAGGTCCAGCCCCACTGCTGGAATTGAACCTCCGTCCCAGTGGGCCGCCGTCCCACACAAAACCACTATGCCACCGGGGCTCAGCCCAACTATTATATCTTATGACCCTGAGTTTCTATAAAATTTCAAATATTTTAAAATGCAGAAGGGTTAATGACTTGTTATTTCTCTTCCAGGTAGAGAAAATAGGCACAAGATATCTAACACATTTCTGTTCACAATGCTGTTCCTTACACTCAATAAGATCCACTCCTTAATGAGTAAGTCCTAAGCCATAATTTATATCAAATATTACTCTGATCTGCTTTTTGAACATTCATTTACAAAAGATCAAAAGCAGCTATCCAGACACCCTAATAAAAATAAATTCCAAATTGAATAATTCAGCAGTGGCACAATTACAACCTTCTTTGCTGGTAGAATACTTGGGTGTTTAAAATTTTTCAAGTGTCAATCACCATACTTCTAAACTGAGTGGCTAGTAAAGTCCCATGAATTCTCATTTTAAAAGTTGTCAAATTCGGTGGAGGCAAGAACTTTCTCTTTTGAAAGTATATGAAGGTGACTTCTAGAGGAGAGCAATAAATAGTGTTATTTGAATTCATGTGCGAAACATGTTATAAATATGAAAACAGCTCTAATTAATATTTACAGTAGCAGAATATATTTCAGTTTAAGAAAATCTTAAAAGGTTATAAAATAATTGTATTCGTTTTATAGATGATGGAAACTGAGATTTGCACAGATAAAAGTCAAGGTGAAATTTCCAGTTAGTGTTTGAACTATTAATTTACTGCTAAAACATGGTATTCATAAGTGAACAAGTTAGGGAGGGAAGTTTGTCTCATTGAACGCATGGTATCAGGATGTAACTTGAGTTCAAGATTCGGGGAAAATAGTGGTAGATTCTACAGAGATTATAAACGAGTCACGTCTTCTGTGGGGATAAAAGAAAAACAATCTATATCTATAGTATATCTATATCTATATACTATATCTATAGTATATCTTTGGCAGTAAGGCTCTAAGAATATTTTCAAATCTATTATTCTTTCTGATTTTCATAACATGAAATAATGAGATAATGGATATAAAGCTGCTATGAAACAAAAAGAAAAGACTTTCTGCGGTAATACATTATTATTTAAATCATAAAAAATCTTCCTAACTTCTTCCCCTCCTGCACATATTGCCCAGAATCATCCAGAAAATTAAGAGATAGTGCAAAACTTACTTACTTCATGTCACATGCTGGTATACATCGCTGAAGTTGATCACATAGTGACAGCACACAGTAGGAGTTTACAATGAAAATGCTTGACATTTGTAACATACTTTTTCCTGATAAAAACACTCTCAAATGCGTCCCTTGATTGTATCTTTACCACAGTCATGTACGTACATCCAGGAGGAGTCCAGATCTGATTACCCTTAACATTGTATCCTCAGAGTAGGCATCCAGTAAATCCATATTGAATATGTATATAAATTGAAAAATGAGAAAATAGATGGATGGGTGATGAGAAGATCAATGTTTTAAGTACTTGCTTATTTTTAGGATTTCCTTTTTGCCATGCATCTATAATTTGCCTCTCTACTTCTGAATCCTTAATTTTGTTCTACATTATTAAATGTAGACTTTGTTATTATTATTATTATTATTATTATTAGAGTTTTAAAATTGTACTACTTCAGGCTTGATGATATTCTCATCTTCAGGAATATCCTAACTCAGTTTAATCTATATAACTGAATTAAAATTTATTATGATGAAATTCTCTGATCATCTATACAAGTATGTGAAGGGGCAGATATGCCTACTCTTGTTATTGTGTACAAGGAGATTTCAAATTGTTCATGGGAAAATGGAAGTAAAAGATAAAGGGATTTTTTCATAAATTATGCAAAGCCCTCTCATGTGTGTTTTTATTTCCATTTTACTTTATTTTTGTTTCTGATATTGACCAATCTATTTCTTGCACCTCTGGCTCATATTTTGTTTTTCTTGACATCTTCTTTCAAATTCAATATCATAATTTTTCTCATATTTCTAGCAATGCTATTTCAATCATTTTTAGTTGGATTTTTTGATAGTTAAACACTTGTAGATTATGCTTTACTAATTCCTTCTAGTTTTATACCTACTGAACAAATATGTTTGCCTATTCTCTTTCACTGACTCTGATGGATGCTATTAAAACTATCAAAGAAAACTCAGATTTTTTCACTCTAGTGCTATCAGTTGTTTTAATTTTGTCTGATTTGTCTATAATCATTTAAATTCTCGGTGATCACCTCATGGGTTTACTGCCAAGCCTAATCCCTAAACTAATGATCCCTTCACTAAGGCATTTCTGATATTTCAAATTGGAAGTGATCCAAAATAATTTACTGATAAGAAAAGATATGATCACCATTGTTTGCAGTAGTAAATCAGCAATCTAAACTTAGTATTTTCTTTAGAATGTTCTAAATTGAAACTTATTACAGATTAGTCAATTACAGATATTTTATCTCTAAGCACATTTTCCTATAGGCTTGCTATCAGAGAAAACAATGTTGGTTTTATATATGGATTTTTCTGTTTTGGACTTCACAGTAAATACATGCCATGTGCAAATAATTCTTGTCAATAATGAAGTAGAGCTAGAATTAAAATATATTTACAATACAGTAATCCATAGCACAATCAGTATAATTTAGTGAATTCACAGAATTAGCATTTAGCAAATATTTAGTGCCTACTCGGCAACAAGGACATCTGGCATAAACGGGTATAATCTAGTCTTTACATATATATCAGGCTGCCTTGGTAAGACTATGCTAGATCAATTGACAGAAACAGGAAACTAGGAAAGTATCATATTTTTGCATAAGTATAAGAAGTTTTACAGTATTTCATTATAATGCAAGTAAGATTCCTACAGCTTATTTTCACTTTTGAGATCAAACAAGTCACTTTTTTAGGTCTTTATACCTAATATATTATGTGTTTAACCTACAATTGAGCTCAATTCTAACATGGTGATGTTTATGTATATCTCTTACAGAATTTTTATTGTTTTCTAAGTAAATAGGCATATGTGAAAATTAATTTCTAAGGCAAATTTGTAGTCAAATGTTATTCTCCAAATTAATGATACACAGACATTTCCCCCTCTTTTGTCATGTCTTGGTTTTACTAAGAAATGGACCATTCACAGATTGGAAAACAATAACATCTGAATTAATAACCTTATAGTATTAAGAACTAATTGAAACCACTAAAATGATGATGCCAATATATCCAAGCATCCTTACAAAAATGGTGATAATGGATGTTTTAAAGGAAATATCAAAAATATTCACAAAACATTAAATGCTATGTAGTTCACTTTCCATGTGTCGTAGAGCATATCATCATTAAATAGAGTGGGAGAGGGGGAATGTAATGTCTACGAAGATTACCAAATCTTTGATTACAAGAAAGACTTGTGACAGTGGTGCCTCCTGGCAGTGAAAAACATGATTTCAGAACAGCTGTCGCATTCAGGGTGTCTGCTTTAAATTATTTTTTAATGTTAAATAAAACATTTCCTTAAAAGATAATATTATTTTTAATAATTAGACCAATGTATAAGACAGGTTTTAGTGATATGATCTCTGTCACTTAATTAAACTTCTCTACCTAGTGTTTGCAATAACATTGAATGGTTATTATCAGACACCAAACAGCACATCTATAGTCTTTGCTTCCTAAGATTAAAAAAACAAAGTCCATATAATTTTCTCTCCCCACTATAATATATTGAAAGTAACATTAAAATATTTGGATTGGAAGTTTTATTAGATACTATTTGCTTCCTTTTAAAAATCCATTTCTTTGTTCCATACACAATCTCTTGTCAATAAAATGAGAAATGATATAGATTTAGAAGGATAGTGGTCTCAGTGTAGCAACTCTCATATTATTATTCCAGTATCATCTGTTACAAAGTAAGACCAATTCCCACATCTAATTACAAACAGGATTTCAGAGTCATTAAACAAAATACATTTCCATTAGTGCTGCTGTAAGAAGATAGGGGAAAAATAAAGATTAGTTCATGGTGCAACTCTGTTTTTCAAGCTTTGAAGATTTAAACCTCTGCACTCAGAGACTATAAATTTGTAGAGGATAAGCAAGGTAGCAGATATGTGAAAATGTTTCATTCTAAATCATTTAGGCTTTGCTACTTGCATTTTGCCATTGGTTGGTTTTTGTTTTGCTTCGCTTTGCTTTTGCTCTAATTTAGTTCTTATAGCAAATATAACAAGAAACAAAAAAACTCTTTCTGTATTACTTGACCATTACCTGGAGGTATATTCTTTGCGTTCTATAAAGAGGTGTTCCAGATATTTCAAACTGAATTTGTTACAGCAAAGCTTACATATGAAAATAGATTACTTGCATGTAGGTAATTTTGATTCAATAAGACAGTTATTCTTTTACATCTTTAAAAAAAGCTTTAGTTGTTAGAATGCAAAAAAGCTACAGACTTGATAAATCAAGTGAAGTCAATCATGAATTATGTTAAAATTCTGAAATACAAACTAAGAGGTGTGTATTTTTTTCATTGGATGTATGTAGCTCCCAGCAACATCAATACATCTAGGGAAGACTGTACTCTGAAGCACTGCTCAATGACTTGACTCAAGTACACAGACTCCTGCTCTTCACTTACAACTTTTCTTAAGAGAAGTTTGTCTCAAGCAGTTAAAAGGGCTACTTAAAATGTTGCTGTTCATCATACTTTAAGTAATAAGGCTCATGCAGCTCAGAGCTATTCTAAATTAAAGGTGGAAAAATATAATTGAACTGACACTATAGGCCAGAGAGAAAGGGACAGGCTAATTTAGGGCCAAGAGCCAGTGGTTGGAACCTTTGTGGTGCAGTGATTATACCTGGGGCTGCTAGCCACACAGTTAGCTGTTGGAAACTACCAACTGATGGAGAAGGATGAAAAGTCCTGTTTCTGTGAAGAATTGTTCTTTTTAGATGCCATCAAGTCTGTTCCAATCCATAGAGCTCCTACGCACAGCAGAATGAAATATCACATTGTCTTGTGCCACCCTTGCCAAAAACTGCATCCATGAATAAATGCAGTCTCTGAAACCCACAGGGGCAGTTATTCTCTGCCCTCCAGAGTCACTATGCATTGGAATTGACCTGATGGCAAGGAGAGGAGCAATGCTAAGTCCAATCTCTCTATCTTCTGCAAACAGATGACTGGGACACAGACTATTTACTCTGTACTGCTCTGATACATTACACAATGACCTGGTGCTTTCTATTATAAAGAAGCCGTCATGTAATCATTCTCAGAGAATCTTTTGTGAAAGTTTCTAGATCGAAGTGGTCTGAGAATCAAAATCCCTTAACATGTAATACCAGCCTACTCCCACTGCAGCAAAGAGTTCAATCACTCTACAACCCAATCTCAGATGCACCTTCGAATTTCTGTTATTGTTGTTAGGGTGCATTGAGTCCCTGTTTCTACTTGTGTCAATGTCATTACTAACAGAGTGAGACACTGCCTAGTTCTAAGTTACTCGCACAATTGTTATATTTCTACTCATAATAATAACCACTGTGTCAATCCATCTCTTTGAAGATCTTCCACCTTTCAATGACCTTATAATTTACCTAGTATGATGTCCTTTTATAAGGAATGGTTTCTTCTAACAACCTGCCAAAGCACATGTGACAGATTAATTAGCAATTAATATTGCTTCTTCATAAAGTGCTCAAATAAAATCAAATCTTCTGCTTAGTCAATTCTGACTCATAGGTATGGGTCGATCTTATGTTTCCAAGGTTATAAATATCTAGGGAACATGAGAGGTTCATTTTTCTCCCAGGGAGATTGATGGATTTAAACCATGGACCTTGTGATCAGCAGTCCATAACTTAGAAGACAGGGCCACCAGGAAATGTGTCAAATGCATTTCCATAATCATCTATAATATATATATTATATCTAATATCATTAGAGATAAAAAATAAAGGGCATGACCATAGTCAAGGAGACATTCGCTAGGAGGGAGATCTCTCTGGGGATAAAATGGTACAGATATTAATGCTGGTACACCTGTACTAGCACACAACACGAGTGTGCTCACTCTCTATCTCCCCAATCTCTCCCTCTCTCTCTCGATGTCTATACCACAAACATACACAGATATTCTTCAAAACTATTGCTACATTGTATAAATTGTGTTAACTGTTTAATAACAGAATAGACGAGTACTCCATAGGGAGATATAGCCCAAGGGTGAGTAAAAGGGAAATAGAAAGATCTAAAGAGATAATTGGGGGAAAAGATGAGAGGAAAACCTTGGAAAAACACTATAAAGAAGTCAAGGAGCAGGGAAAAATAGTAATTTAGACCTCGACCTCACTCTGTTCTACAAATTGCCCAATATATTTATTTAACTCTATGAATAATTAATTTATTGTTGTTTTGTCTGTAAAAGGGAGCATATTATGATGAAATTCCTGAAAACTCCCAAAGGAGTCCTTTATATAATGGACACCTCAGAAGACTTTGTCAAAAGAAAGTTGAATCACCTACATTCCATAATGCCTTCATCTTTCTCCGTGAAAAACCATAGCACTGAGGGAAAAGCTTGTTGCCATGTAAACTATCCTTTTGCCGTTGAAATAATTTTATAGGATTTTTAAATGTCTTCACTTGATCTTAGCCAATAGTTTGGGAAACAACAGAGAGTATAGAATTTTCTAATAAAGTAAGAAACAATTTTAAATAAGCTATATATTCAAGGCTCAACCTCATTACCATTTTAAGCTTTTCAACCTATATTGACAGATTTTTCCATTCTATAACCAACTCCCCAAATCTCATTTTTTTCTCTTCTGTGATATGACTCTTAGTCAAATTTGTATTCATCTGACTGTAAATGAACGGGTGATGGCGAACAGAATATTTGACTAAATATTTCTCCATCCCGAGACATTTTGGCAGCTGTAAGGTTCAGCAACACACAAAGACATATCAGCGTGCAGCAATGAAGGAGAGGGCAGTCTGATACCTAGCTTTTACCTCCACCCTGAATGTTCAGTGATTTCAGGGCTGTGGGTTTGGGTTTGGAGAAGCATACCTGGGTGGAGGTAGGGGTGGAGTGCCTCAGCCTGGTGAGTATAACTTTTTTTAAAAATAATTTTATTGGAGACTATTACAGCTACTACAACATTCAGTACATCATTTGTATCGAGCACATTTGCACTCATGCTGCCATAAACATTTCCAAAGTTTTTCCAATTGAGCCCTTGGTACAAGCTCCTCTTTAAAAAAAAACAACAACAAAAACTCCCCTTTCCCCTCTCCCCGTCTTTTTAATGAATCATTTTATTTGGGGGGGCCCATACAACTCCCATCACAATCCCTAACAACATCAGTTGTATGCAGGCCACTTTTACACACCCATTGCCATCATCACAAAACATCCTCCCTCCCTCCAGGCCCCCATTATCAGCTCCCTATATTACCCTTCTTCCCCCCCTTCCCCTTGAGCCCTTAGTCATTTAGAGTCACAGATGGAGTGCCAAGGATATACTTTGGGATAAACTTTTTTTTAACAAAACAAAACAACAGCAAAACCTTAAGCAGAATCAAACTCGTTTGGCCCTTTACCGGCTGCTGGATGTGATTCCTTGATTTCCTGTAGTGCCTCCTGTTGATCCCTTTGAACCCAATCTAAGGCACTCACGCCTTAGCCTGCACACGAGAGCCACTGGCATTAGTAACACTCCTTTGCTTTTGACAGTAAGTAGTGTACCTTCAAGAAGGCTCCGCGTTTGTGTGTGCTGGAGTTTCAGCTTCTAGGATGGCAGGAATGATATAGGCTCCTTATTTGCCACACAGAAATCATGCAAAGGCAGAAGAAACAAAAAAGAACTGTATGCCTTGATATTGTGCTACTGGAGAAACATCAACCTGGTTTATGCAGTATAATGAATAAAATTGCTTATACAAATGATTTCTAAATACTTAGTTTAAGAATATTAACGTAATAGCTTGAATGGCATATTTAGTTTAATGCTTTCTAAATTTTAGCGGCAAATAAAATTTTCCACACTTATAAGTGTGATTCTAGTCTTGTTAAAATATTAAGAACATTAAAATTCCTTCGTACATAGTATAAATGTGTGAAAATAGTAACAACTCCAAAATATTCCGATGGAACACACATTACCTCCACAAGAAAGAAAATGCCTATTCTTTGCTCATGTCATCTGCATTCTAGCACTAAAATAACCACCTAGGCTTTTACGTTTTCAGAATAAAAGATCTACCTCTTTTGCTTTTTGAAGCACTTGAAAATTTAAAGGAGAAAAATGCAAAAATGCTGACCACATAATAGCTGAGCGCTCATAGTGGGTGTAGAACAGGAAAGGTTACAATATGTATCTGTGCCTATGCATTTCTTTTCAACTCAAACAGCATCCTCCCGCTTCTGTTAACTTGGCAATCATATAGCTGGCATATTTCTGAGTTTTCTAAATAATGCATGGGCTTTTCTTTTAACATGTCAGTGCAAAAGTATCAATTCTGCCCTGGTGTCATTCATGATGCTGATTTGTCTTGACAGCATTCCATTAAACCAATGAGCCCCCCTTCTTCCTTATGGTTCTTTAAATATTCCTCTGAGTGATGGAGCTGTGGTTTTAAAAAAATTGTGAAGAATGTTTACATTTATAAGACAACTCCATAGAAGACACAGCTACAAAAAAGACACAGTAAAAAAGACCTTTAACTGTCTTTCCCCAATTACTGTCTCCTTAAATGCCCCCCTTAAAAGACTACACACAAAATAATATTTGAACTTCCTAAGGAAATATCATGAAATATTTAGTATTGCTTGAGATCACTCTCAAGAAAGCAAAAGGCTCTTTATTAAGTCATTACTTTCAGACACTGCACAATAAAAACAGAACAATAGCCTTGTTCCTTTCCTGCCCTTGAGTCAATTCTGACTCCTCATGACCCTAGGGAACAAGGTAGAACTGCCGCAAGAATCTTAACAGCCTTACAAGAGAAGAAAGCTGCTTCTTCCATGGAGTAGCTAGCGGATTATAACTGAATTTGCACTTAACAGCCCATTGCATAACCTCTGTGTCATCACCATCTAGGCTCCTAGCCTTGTTCCCTATTCATTCTTATATGCAATCAAGAGTTGTAGCGAACACAATATTGTGATCCCGCGTTGATTATGTCACAGCAGGATAAAGCAGTCTAAAAGCCCCAAAGTTTGGAAGGAACATTTGAAGCCCTATCTATCTAGCTGTGTGTGTGTATACACTGTTGTCCTATAGAATGTAGGCCTTGAACATGTGGTAAAAGTACTTTTGACTCTGAGTTAAAAATCACTTTAATGTAAATCACTGCTTGCTTTCGTTGTTATTTGTTTTTTTTTTGCTTTTTGAGGCTTTTTTCTTCTTTGAGAATTTCTGCAATCATTAGCATAAATATTACGATCATACTATGACTGCAGATAGAGATTTGATAGTTTGAATCATAATGAAAATATGAATGCATGAAGAAAAGCACACATGGGTTCAATTTGTAAATAGAGGACACTGTTTACGAAGTTATTATATCTAATTTGCCAAGAGAACGAAGTGAAGCATCTTCACTGAAATTTGGTAAATTTTGAAGCAGGCAGTGTGTAATTTTCTACTAATCTTACATTCTCTTTTCTCCTGGTTTTATAGAATGCTTATCGTGTGGTCTTTGCCAAGGTAACTCTCTTCTCTCATCAACAACGACTAAAGGAATTCCATTCATATTAAAATATAAACAGCTTACAAGTTCAAAAGTTAAAATATCATGTGTGTGTGGGTTCTTTGAAATTACCTGCTTTAAACAGATAATAGGGAATTGAGGGGATCCCTTGTGGTATAGTGGATAAGGTGTTGGACTTCTAACCATGAGGTTCTGAACCACCAGTCGCTCAAAGTATTCCATTTGATGCTTTCCGGTCCCATGAAAGACTTTGAGCTGCAGCAACCCACAGGGGTGTTTCTAATCATCAGGATGAACTCGATAGCAGTTAGTGTGGTTTTGGAGGAGAGTTGAAAATCCCTTCAACAACGGAGTCTTGCCCAGGGTTCATGGTATCATTTCATTATTGTTAAGGCCAACCCTAAGGAAAGTGTCTTATATTTCTCTCTTACTTATACATTTATCTAATTCTGTTAAGGGAAACATGCTCACTGGAAAAAAATCAATACCCTTTCAGTATGTCAGAAAATAAACTAATCACACATTAAGTTTCTACTTAATAAAATTGCTATCCTGAGAGCATGTGGAAACAAACAAAAAAACTCACTGCCATTGACTCAATGCTGACTCATAACAAGCCTATCAGACAGGGTAGAATTATCACTCTGAGCTTTAAAGATTGTAGCTACAGTAGTAGAATGCTTGGTATTTCTCCAGTGAGGTGTCCTGTAGTTTTGAAGTGCTGACCTTATAGTTAGTAACCCAATATATAACCACCACACCACCAGGGTCTAATAAAACTGAAATCATCAACACCATGTTAATATGATAAAAGAATAAACGATAATTAGAAAAAGATTGAAATTATCAAGGATTTCATTGCAGTTAGATCCACAATCAGTGCTCATGGGAGCAGCAGTCATGAAATCAAACGGCGCATTGGTTGGGATTTATGGTAGGTCCGATCCCATGGGCCTGTCACAGCGTCCCATGCCAGAGCAAACTGTAACCCCGAACCATGGCCTAGCTTTACCCCATGGGCTTCAGGCACTGAAGTGGATTGCACAATGGGGAAAAAAAGAAAAGAAGGAAATCAAATGACTGCTTGCATTGAGCAAATCTGTTTCAAAAGACCTCTATAAAATCTTGAAAAGCAAGATGTTACCTTGGAGACAAAGGTGTTACTGATCCAAGCCCTTGTATTTTCAATCATACAATATCTGAGCAATGACTAGGGAAGGCCTCAGAAGAGTTGACGTACATGAGCTAGAGTATTGGTGAAGTGCATTGAAAGTGCCATGTCTTCCAGAAGAAAAAACTCAATCTTGGAGGATGTACAATCAGAATGCTCTTTTGAAAAGAGGATGGGAAGACTGTACCTCAAGCAATCTAGACACTTTTTTAGGAGCGCTCAATTCCTGAAAATGGATATCTGGCTTGTAAACCGCAAAAATTCACAGCAAAAAAGATATAGGCTCTCAATAAAATGAGTTGACATGGTGGACACAGTTGACACATCGGGCTCAAACATAGCAATCATGAAGACAGTGCGGGACCAGGTAGCGTTCTTTCTGTTACAATCTGATTCACAATGAGTCAGAGGCAGTGACATGTTACATAAGGACAATAGCACCACTTTGAGAGCCATTGGCCTTAATTGAAGTACCTAGACTATTTCTTCAAGTGTATTTTTCCATTTCCCCAGTAATTATTTTACTATAATCATTTGAGTGTGTTTTCTACTTTCAATTATTTTTATTGCCTGATTATTAAGAAAACATAAGGAGAACGATATTGCGAGTATTTTTGTCATTGTTTATCTCATGTGTAATCATCATTTTACTATTAAGGTGAAATTTAATGACATACAGATGAAGACTATATATATGTATAATACATAAAAACAAGCATATATGTGTTAAATATGGTGTGCTAATGCTCATAGAAGTACTTTTTTACCTGCATAATTTAAGGTTTAAGATTCATACCTAGCTCTCCTTCTGAGAAGTGAAAAAAAAATTCAAAGAACATGTAACGATTCCCTTGAAGGCTAACCTGAACTCATGACCAGAGCACCTAAAACAGTTAAGCCAATGACAAATTCCCTAGTATTTTTCTCTTCTCTTCATTTACCTGTCTTCCTGTTATTTCAGCATGGAAATTGTTACATAATTCCTGAAGTCTAAGCATTCTTTCATTACTGTTCGGAATACCATTCCTACTCATTGCTGCTTTGACCCCATGATTTGTAAAATATTACTTCTAAATGTGTTACAATTCCAGGCTAATTACACAGGAATTGCATCTTATATAACATTTGTATTAATGGCAATACTGTTACACGGATTGAATAACAATGGCCAGAATAGGGCCCCATCAAAATTTATGAATATTTGGAATCTAAAATTTCTACCTGATTTGAATTTAAGGTCTTTTCTTTGGAGGGGGGGGCATCACTGCCCTCAGGTGGTGGGAGTAGGAGGCCCAGCCTTTGCTCCGTGGAGCTGGAATCGAACCTCCATCCCAGTGGGCCGCAGTCCCGCGCACAACCACTATGCCACCGGGGCTCAGCCGAATTTAACGTCTTTACAGATAGAATTAATTAGGTTAAAGTGAGGTCACACTAGATTAGTGTGTGACCTTCGCCAATGACTTATAAAAAGGCCACTTAAAGACACATACAGATACATAGAAAAGTCAAATTAAAATTGGAAAAAGATGAAAATGATGTTATTACAAGTTAAGAAATACCTACAGTTGCTAGAAAGCACTAGATACAATGAGGGATACAACTAGATTCAACTAGATACAATGAAACAGATTCTCCTCCATGTCCTTCAGAAAGAATCAATACCACCAACTCCTTTTTTCAGACTTCTGATTTTCTAAGTTATGAGGGAACATTTGTTTTCATTTTCTTAAGCCAACCAATTTGTTGTCTTTTTGTTGCAGAAGCCCTATGGAATGAGTACTACATTGTATATTGATATAAACTTTAGAAAAGCTATCTCACGCAAGAAGATAGGAATGGAAGGAAAAGTCCTGGAAATAATACAAATTTTGTATGAAAAAAAACAGGCAATATGGCATTCAATGGGAAAAATAGACAAAAGGCGAAACAGACAAGGATGCTCCTTTTTCCAACTCCTATTTAACACCATACGTGAGGTCCGAGCTAACAATATAAGAAAAATAATAGATATCAAAAGTATCCATGTGAGTAAGGAAGAGGTGAAACTATCATTATTCACAGATCATATGATTTTATATATGGAAAAATCCCAAGTGATCCACAAGGAGAATGTTGGAAGTGATTGAGGAATATGGCAGAGTATCAAGATATAAGATCACCAAACACAAGTCTCTAGGATTGCTATATATATATATATATATATATATATATATATATATATATACATATATATACATATATATTCAGACAAGGCTACAGAAGAGGGGATAAAAAGGTAGTAACCTTCACAATAGAAAAGCCAAGTTGAAATATTTGGGGGATATACTTGCCTTAAAAAATTGTACGTGGAAAACTACAGCATGTGATACCAAAAGTGACCTTAACAAATGGAAGAATACTCCATGCTCATGAATACTCAGCAGAGTAAAGATGTCTGACCAGTCCAAGGCATTATATAAGTCCTATACTATACTTATACAAATATCAACATCTTTGGATTATGGAAGGAAAACCAAAATCCCCAAACTGGACCAATAGGCAACATGATGATAAGTGGAGGAAAGATGAAAGTTGCTAAGGAGTTCATCTTGCTTGGATCGACCATCAATGTTCATGGAGAAAACCGTCAGGAGATCAATGGACACAAAGCATTGGGTAAATTTCTGCACAAAACCTTGTTGGAGTGTAGAAAAGCAAGACTATATCCCCCAACCATGGTATTTTCAATTGCCGCCTGTGGTCTTATAGGATTGAAATTAAACATGTGACCATATAGCAGGGACTCAACAAAGTCCACGTAGAAGAAGCACACTGCCTGTGTGATATCGAGGTATCCACATTATCAGCTATCAGACATCAGAAGACTTGAAACGTACAATTATACCGAGGTGAACAAGGGGGCTCTGAGTGGGGACCCAAAGCCCAAATGTAGACAATTGAACATCCCCTCACACAAGGATCACTGTAGCAGAAAGCATGATTAGAACTTGGATACAAGTCAAATCTTCAAGGATGCACATACAAGGTCAATATGATCATCTGCACACAGGTGTATATTGACAGAGAGTCAAGGACATGTCTTTGATAAAGAATGTCTAGCCTGGAGTTTGTTTTGGTCTCTGTTCTTTGCTTTGTAGATTATATTGTCACTTCACCTAGGTTTTTAGGCAATGCTGTTCCAAGAATGTTACGTATCAAATTAAAATAATTCTGAGTAAATGCCACTAGTCACGTAATCCCAAATTGAGTATGAATACAAGAAAGGAGACAGCTCACTTCTTTGCTGTATGCCAGAACAAGCTGCAGTCATCTGCTTTAATTCGTTCTGTGTGCTTCTCATTCATGAGTGTCTCCATTCATTTACAACATTTGGCTCCTGAGACAGAGGCCCAAAGGGATGATAGAAAGACTCGTTGAATCGAATTGGTAAGATATATGAATACTGCAGTTGACCTTGGCAAAAGGCAGAGTCATGGGAAATTCTGTATCTATAGAATTTCAATATGTGAAAGTTTTAAAAACTATTTTAAAGATTACAGGAGTAAAAGTTCCATCTCAAACTTTTAAGAAATTTTTGCTTATGTATATAAATAGTTATTGGCTTCAGTTTGAAAATAAGAATCAATTAAATGCTAAAGTATGGAAACAGGTGACGTGCTTTGATAAGGGCACATCAAAGAGGTGAAACCATTGATCATAATGTTTGGGCATTAATGTCTTTAGTATTGCTATACAACAATTTCAGTCAGATACTGAAAGTGAAATAGAAAAACCTGCTTGTAAAAATGTTACAGGAGCTGCTAGTATAGACCCATCTAGAAATCCTATATATGACAAAGTTTATGAAAATTCTGAAGTGGAATCTTCTTCTTCATCAGATTCTACCTCTGAAGAGAAGAATAAGTTTTCCATATCTGAGGAATTAAAGAATTTGCTTTGTTTAGTAAATAAAATGCCCCAGTATCTTCAGCTACATTTTAGAAAGGCACTTGTAAAATGGACAGCCCCTTATCTTGAGAAAAAGTCTTCAGCATATTTCAAAGAAGATAAGGTTATGCTGCGAATTCCAGCTGAGAGACAGTCGCAGATTAACAGCCATGGGCAGCTACCAGGACCAACGTTTGAACAACCGACCACCTCTGGTCCATTTGCCGGTACTGCTAAGCAATCCATCTTTGGGGACGATGCTATTGAACAAATTCATAATCTATGCTTATGTGGTTGACAAAATTTGGATGAAAAGGGAAGAAAAGAAAAAAATATTTACTAACATTTTGCAAGGACCTAAAGAATTTTTCTTCATTTTTCATCCTGTCGTTTTATTGCTGTAAAGCATGCTGGGGATTTCCCTGAATGGTAAACTTCTCTCCTTCAGCTGTTATCTGTCAGAGTCTGTGTCTGCCTCCCACCAAAGAGTTTAACTCTAAATTAAAACTCCTTATCAGTAGTCACAGTAACCGTGATGCAATGCAGCAACAGCAGCTCCCAGCAAAAACTTTTAATCTTTTGCTAACACTTAGTTAATGCAATCTTCATAGTTAATGATGCTTTAAGTTTAAGTGGAGACAGTAAATTTCAGAAGGTCAAAGTAAGTTACAAATAGTCAAAACAGGTGAAGGTAATTTCCGATGTTGCTCAGCTTGTACACGGGATCTGCCTCTCATTTTCCTTTAGGAACTAAACCTTGAGGAACAAGCCGGAATCAAATTTGGCAAATAGTTATTACTCCAATCCCTTTTGGGGGGCAAACTTAAATATGTTCACCATTTTATTGTTACTTTCTCTCATTTTTCATGGGCTACACCTTCTACTAGAGAACATGCTGATGTTGTTATTACTCATTTGTTAGAAGCATTTGCTATTATGGGAATTCCACACACTATTAAAATAGATAATGGTTCTGCTTATGTTTCTAAAAAAATGTTTGGATTTTGTATATGTACATGAAATTCAACCCTTGACTGGTATTCCAGAAAATAGTACTGGTCAAGCTATTATTGAACAACAAAATCAGTCTTCAAAAGAGTTGCTTTTAAAACAAAATGGGGGGTATGGGTATAGTCATCCATAAAGGCAACTTTATACAGCTTTATATGCTTTAAATTTTCTAAATGTAAATGGCAATAATTTCACAACTGCTAAATTGCATTGGGAAATGACCATCTTAGAGATATAGACAGCCTATATGGTATAAGAGTTGTGAATAAGACAAATAGCAATTAGCTCTGGTCATAAAATGTATAAGGTGGCATGTTTATATTTCTATAGATGAAAAGAAATTGTGGGTTCCAGGTAAGAGAATAAAATTATGTGATGGCTCAGAAGACACCTTGCCTTTGTAATGAACTGACCCAGACTTTTGCTGACATGAGCATTACAAAAAAATGGTTTGAGCTCCCTTGATAACAACTTTTAATTTGTTTTGAGAATTGATGGCTATTTTGGCTGCTCAGGTAAAAGCTAAAAATTATACTTACTGAACATGAGGAACATTGTTTAAAATATCAGGCCTGGCTGTCATTTATCAAAAATTCAGAAGAGCAAGCCGCAAAATTTGCTAATTTTAAGTGCCCAAGGGTTTTCCAATTTAAATATAACGGGAAAATTTTCTGTACCTCCGTTGCTGCTATGTCATTCACCAACCTATTTGCACCTGTCTTGTTGGGTACATTGGAGCACTCCTAGAGGAGAACAGGTCGGAGTGCTACTTAATAATTCCCCGGGGGTTGTCATTGAGTGGAGCCCTTCAGGTTCCACTCGAGCCAAATCTAGTGTAGCGGGTCTTAAATGGCGTTCTCGTTGCCACACGAGTGACACAAAAGCTTCCGAGCCTGCTTTTTGGCATGGGGCAAGATTTTATCCTCCTAGGCCTCATATGGTAGGGAAACCTCTCCAAATTAATTTATGAAAAATAGTGCTACCTTGTTTCCTTTTAGAAGATGGATTGGCAACAGTACTAACACGCAGGAAATTACACCTTGTCATTCTCAGTTAATAAAACCCGATATGTCCAAATTTGTGTGTGTGCTTTATTTTTTTAATGAAAGAATCTTTCAATTGGAATTACTCCTCGGGAGAAATTGAATGTAATATTTGTTCTTTTTTTACTTGTTTTAATTCTTCTATTTCTTTTAATCATAATAGTGAAAGTATATATATATATATATATATATATATATATACAGAGAGAGAGTAAGAGCAGGAATATGGAAATTGAATGTAATAATTGTTCTTTTTTTCTTGTTTTAATTCTTCTATTTCTTTCAATCATAATAGTGAAAGTATATATATATATATTTCTTCTAATCATAATAGTGAAAGTAAATATATATATATATATATATATATATATATATATATATAGAGAGAGAGAGAGAGAGAGAGAGAGAGAGAGAGAGAGAAAGAGCAAGAATATGGATGCCTATCCAATTGTCTCGGCAATGGCAAAGTTCTCCTACTTTAATTTTAACTGACAAATTGGCTAAACGATTTTTAAGAAGATCAAAGTGAATTTTAGGAATTTCAATAGCTGCAATTTTAGGCATTATAGCGATTACTGCTACGGCTACTACTACAGCATTAGCTTTACATCAGTCTGTACAAACTGCTACTTTTGTAGAAGATTGGCACCAAATTTCTGAGTTTTTTTTTGTCCACTCAACGACATATTGATCAGAAAATTCATGAACACTTCGCTGATTCATCTCAGACAGTTATTCTTTTGGGAAACCAGATTAATAATATTATGCAACAAATTAGATTACAATGTGATTGGAATCATACGTTCATATGTGTTACTCCTGTGATTTATAATGATACTCTGTTTCCTGGGGATTGAGTTAAAAGGTATCTATTGAGTTATCACAATGTACCACAGGATATTTTGCAATTACAATATCATATACCAGATAGTTTTAAAAAACAATTAGAACAGATTGATATCACTCCAGTGTTTGAATTTTTTTTTCAAAGTCTCCATCAACTCAAGTCTATTCCCCCTCTTAAAATTATAATTGGCTCATTTTCAGGGTACTTTTGCTTGTAATTTATCTGTTTTTTGTCTTTTGCATAGGCTGCCAAAAAATCCTCGACAAACAAACAAACAAAAAACCAGAAGAAATGCTGCCTTTGCAGTATTATCTCTTCATTTGAATAATATAAAAGGGGGATATTTAGCTGATAGAACTTGGAAACAAGTCAAAACTTCCAAGATACACAGACGAGATCCATATGATCATCTGCATGCAGGTGCATATTGACAGATAATCAAGGACAAGTCTTTGATAAAGAGTGTCTAGCCTGGAATTTGTTTTGGTCTCTGTTCTTTGCTTTGTGGATTATATTTTTACTGCACCTGTTTTTTTACACAGTGATGTTCCAGGAATGTTACATATCAAATTTAAAATAATTCTGAGTAAATGCAACCAGTCGCATGTTCCCAAATTTGAGTATGAATAAAAGAAAGGATGCAGCTCACTCCTTTGCTGTATGCCAGGGTGAGCTGCAGTGCTCTGCTGTAATTCATTCCATGTGCTTCTTATTCCTCTGTGTCTCCGTTCATTTCCAACTACAGTCACACGGGGGGAACAGGTCAGCCAGGGTCCAGAACAGCATCAAAAACACACAACGTTCCTCTAGTTCTTTCATGCTTCCTGTCCCTGACTATCAAGCCCTCAGTGCCACTTTACAAATCTGGCTAGACTGGAGCGTGTATAGATAAGACTCTTAAAACATGGAATCCAGGATAAATAAACCCTCAATAATAGTAATGGGAGTGATAATATCATGAGGGTAGGGGAAAGTTGGGGGCAGAAGGGGGAGAAAGGAGGAGTGAACACAATGATTGAAGTATTACCGCCTTGTCCCCCGGGGATGAACAAAAGAAATGTGGATGAAGGGAGACAGTGAACGGTGTCAAATATGAAAAGAGTAATGGGGTTGCGGGAAAAAAAGAGTAATAATTTATAATTTACCAAGGGTTCATGAGGATGACAGGGTAGGGCTTGCTTCCAAGGGTTCAAGTAGAAAGACAACATTTTGAAAAAGATGATGGCAAATGTGATGACATATAAATGTGCTTGATATAATTGATGTATGCATTGTTATAAGTGCTGTAAGAGTCCCCAATAAAATGCTTTATAAAAAAGAAAAAGAAAAGTCAGCTAGCAACTCTTCTTCATCAACTAAAGTATCAATTTTTAGTTGCCACTTCTTCATTTTCCTGTTGTGCCACAATCATCACTCTTTGCTAAGATCCTCTTGGCCAACAGCATTGTATTGCTTTGCACTATTGGAGTGGCAGTGCACTGGCACAAGGGATCTCATAGAGTGGAGTGTTTCAGAAATGAATGGAAGCTGAAAACTTGATTTTTGCAATCTATATCCTCAAAACTGACTTTGGAAATGTAAAATGGTACATTCTGGAAAATACAATGGTAAACCCTTAAAACATTACACATACAGCTTAAATATAACCTGCAAAGTCATCCTCTTAGTATATACACAAAAGAAATTAAAACATACGTCCATACAAACACTTTTATATGAACCTTGATAGTACTATTATGTTAATAGCACATGTGCAGATAATCCACATGCTCATAAGAGAATGTGGTATGCCCAAATCACAGGATATTATTCCATCATAAAAAGAAATGAAGGACTACATTTTCTTAATCTACTCAAATATTGGTCAACATATAGACAATATTTTAAATTAATAAAAAGGAATAGAGTACTAAAGTCTCTTACATCTTTAATGGGCTTTGTAAAAATTATGCTACAAAAAAGAAACCAAACATATTGTCAAAGATTAGCTTATTTCATTTATTTAAACTATTCAAAAGTAGCCAAATCAGACAAGTATATTTGTGGCTTCTAAGGACTGAGAGAAAGGAGAAATGAATATTGACTTCTACTATTCATAAGTTTCTTTGGGGGTGATTAAATTACCGAAATACTCTAATTAGATAATAGTAATGGTTGCCCAACATTGTATATATATGAAAAGCCATTAATGCTATACATGAATGATGAATTTTATACATGTAAATTATATTTTAATGAAGTTGTTATGAAATTCCACTTTAGATGCTATGGATCTTTAAAACCTTCCAACTAACACAATAGTATTTATTGTGACCTTACTAAACCTGTCTAGGTTCAATGTATATTCCGCATTCATTACATACATAAGTCATATCCGTGACTACAATATTAATAATATTGAAGTATCAGAGAACCAGTGACTTAGGACGTTGAAAAAATAATGACTATTTGCAAATTTGTCCCACTAATATGTTTGGTTTTTGGTGAAAACCATTACATGTTTATATTTAATGTGCCCCATGTTGTTTATTATTATTACACTGCCTCCAATAAAAGAAACATGAGAAGTCACAACAGTAAATAAATATTGCTATTTTAAATTTTATATGCTATATACCAGCCTTTCAAATCTGGCACTGTAAAGAGGAAATCACTACAAGATTTTTTGTCACATTTCAACTAATTCATGAAGTAATCATATTTTAAATGATAAAATATGCCAACAGTCAGATAATATAAATTCTGTGTGAGTGTATCCCAACACACAAACAACCCATTATAATAATTTCTACAAACATTTATAGAAATATATTAACATTTTGCATTCCTTAGCGAACATTTCAAACCATTTCATTTCCCTTGAAGCGTTTTCCTCCCTTTTTTTTTTCAGTGTGTATTTAGTTTGTAAGGACAAGATGAATATCCTGATAGATAATTCAAATAAGTACGCAAATATTTTGAAGAGAACAGTGTACTGAGTCACTCCCCGTCTGGCTTATCAGTAACAAGTCTTGTCAGATGAATCTAATCTTCTTCGGTAACAGAATGATGCCCGCAAATATACAGGGAAGTGATGGATGGATTGTTTTTTACTTTATCAAGGTTTTTGAGACCAGTCTTAACAATTGACTCATCAATAAAACGTGTACAGCAGGTAGGCTGCACATCTAGTGAGAGCTCCCTGGAGGCAGAAGAGAGCCCACAAAAAGCAAAAGTCACCCAGGGATCAACATCAACTTGAGAGGATGCTGCAAAAAAGTACTTCTCAAGGTCAGGCATAATATCAGTGTCCTGAATATGGGCAGAGGCACATTTTGATAAGATGACTTAATGTAAGATCTTTCAGAATCTGAAATAGTATAACAAAATGAAACATTTCAATATAAAAGTGAGTATGGAATATGAGAACACCAGATTCAGAAGAATATCCTTGAGCAAAAACAATAGAAAAAAACAATTTGGAGAGAGAGACTAAAAATGTTGAAGAGTTAACAAACTGCATGTTAGATTTAGATTTCTTAATTAAATTATTTTATTGAGGGCTCATACATCTCTTATCACAATCCACACATACATCCATTGTGTCAAGCACTTTTGTACATTTGTTTCCCTCATTGTTCTCAAAACACTTTTTAAAAAAAATTTTATTGGGGACTCTTACAGCTACTACAACATTCAGTACATCATTTGTATCAAGCACATTTGCACACATATTTTCACATACATTTCCCAATATTTTCCACTTGAGCCCTTGATACAAGCTCCTCTTATAAAAAAACAAACACAAATCTCCCCTTTCCCCCTCCCCCCTTTTTAAAAAATTAATCATTCTATTGGGGGGCCCCTATAAATCCCATCACAATCCCTAACAACATCAGTTATATTCAGGCCACTTTTACACACTCATTGCCATCATCACTCTCAAAACATTCTCCCTCTCTCCAGGCCCCCATTATCAGCTCCCTATATTACGCTTCCTCCCCCTCTTCCCCTTGAACTCTTAGTAATTTACAAATTATTTTTTCATCCTGTACACTGTCCAATGTGTCCCAACACTCACTTCCCTGTTGTCCGTGCCCCAGAGAGGAGGCTACGTGTAGATCCCTGAAGTTGGCTCTACCTCTCCATTCCTCCATCCCTCCAGGAGGGTGGAGGGATCAAAACACTTTTACATTAGAATTTAAAGGCAATGCATACTGTCCCATACACCTTCATTATCATTCAGGTCAAGGAGTAGGAGGAGGGTATTTATTCAAAAACTCAGAACAAGACTGTAGCAAAGAAACAATATTAATTCATTACATTCATGTATAAAATACTAAACATGCTCAAGGATCAGAAAATACAGAAGCGAAGTCAATAGATTCAACATTTGCTAGATCCATTTTCAAAAGTGGAGGGGAAGGGGTGGAGAATTAAGAAAAGTGTAGAAAGAGCTAAATCTTGGCAAATAAGGTCTTTAAGGAAAGATCACTACTTTGAAGTAACAATTAATTGTAAAAGGCTAAATATGGGGGTTAAATCTGAGATGATTTTGTGGCTAATGAGCTAAATAACTCTGACAGAACAAGAAGAGCAGTCCTTAATTTATGTATGAGGTGTTAAGAGTAGACATAATAAAGAATTTCTTATTAGTGTGAGTTGCCTCCTTGATCACAAGTTTTGGAGAGGACATGACAATGATATCAATTAGAGTGGATAAGTTTATGATTATTTGAATAAAATTTCTTAAAATGGTTCTTTGCATTAGAATATAAAACACAAACATTCCTCATTTGCTTACATAAAACATCTTGATATATAATGAGGTTTTTGGATAGCATAAAGAAAGAAAGTAACTTTGGAATTTTTGAATTTAACTTTGCAAGTTAACCTACTGTGTGTGTATATATATATATATATATATATATATATATATATATATAGCATACACCTTGCTTCTTGCCCCGATAATCTACATTTTCTGAGAGACAAACTACTTATCACCTGCTTCACAGAAACTAAATTAGCAAAAAAGTTCAGAAGAATGAAGCGAGAATATAAAGATATACCTGGCTATTGATTGTATTCTACAAGTCAGTGTAAACAATCTCTTTTGAAATAAGCAGTGCAGGTTTTTTTTAAGTACACTACTTTTACAGTAGTCAATCCTCCAAATGTTATTTTTAATAAAGATTCACTCAATAGCTAAATTTCTTATTTGACAACAACAATAATAAACTTTAAGGCATTTATTTTCCCCAAACTCCACAGCAATAACCTTTAATGATTAATTATAAAGCTCCAGGAGTAATAGTACACAGATTAATTTCTTTAAACAATAAAAGAATTTCTCATTTGGAACGGAATGAAATAGGAACAGGTTGTTATTTATGCTGAAGTCTTGATGCAATGACATGGTGCAAGCATTATAAAAATTACTAAACAAAACTTTGAATCAAGGAAATTAGGTCTGTCTTTAAAAAGCAGTTTTATAAAAGACTATTTTCACCAAAGCATATTCTAGCAATTATGTTTTACTTTTCTGTCTAGTGCTATGAATTCTATTTCAACTCCTTCCTCCCTTCAATTCTGCAGTCATCTAAAGCTAAGAATTAAAACCAGAAAACAGTAAGAGATAAAAAGATGTACAGAATGGTGATTCCTGTTCACTCACATAAAAAGTTTCAACTAAGTATATCTTTCTACTTTTAGTTACATGTCTTCATTTAAAAAATATGACAATAGATCTGAAAATGCTCTTCAGTCATTCAGTAAGACAAAAAGTTTATTTTTGTTTGTATTTTTAAGAGCAAATGCATAGTGGTTCTTGTAATCTTGTGTAGGAAAATGTTACACTTCTTCTTATTTCCCTGTTTAGAAAACATTTCAAAAAACATAACATATTCAAATAAAAGACAGAACATTCAAAATTAAATATTAGAAGTCAACCAGGAAACATGGTATCAGAGCAAAATTTAACAAGGAGAAAACTTCTTGGGAGATGGTGGCATGAGCAGTTACACATTTATTTCCAGGCTTAGACTCACACTTGCAAATAAACAGAATTTAGCATATTCAACTTTGTAAGAGCTCTGAAAGGCATCTGAAGATTTGCAACAGTTGAGTAAGCACTAAATTAAATACAAGTTGTATTTTATAAACAAGAAAGCTTTGATCTTCTACTACCTGCACACCTCTCTCCTTATGTCTCTGGTTTGATCATATTTATATTTTAAGACTATCATGACCTGTGGAATGCACGTCACTACAACATCTCTGTTGTAATACAAGCTACTACCTTACAAAGACCTGGAAAACTGTGTGAATGTGAAAAACAGAGCATCACCCCCAATTCTAACTTCAAAATTCACTTGGGACAAACATCCTACATACTTGTATCAAAATCCATCAGATCATATCACCCCACCCCTTCCCCTTGATTTCAGCATAGCTTCCATTATTGAAAGCACATGGTTTCCACAAAAATTAAGAGCAGAAAATAATTTCCTGAAGAACAGGCTAGTGTGGCAGTAGAGGCAGACTGCATTTTCGGAGACAGGTCCCAATCTTTGACTCCACAGGAAGGAGAGTAGCCCCAATGTGGATTCTTGTTTATATCTGCTCTGATATTATTAGGGGCTATATAAAAGATTTAAGAGTCTTCCTTCTTCTTTGTAAGCCATGCCTCAGAATTCATAAAAGACAGGAGGGAAGGGTTGGAAATGTTTAAGGCCATGACCATTTGTAGCCAACTGCAAGTGAAACATCCTTATCAGTGCATGCAATTAACAAGTCAAGACTGCAAGAGAAAAATTTAAAAACACGTGACATTTTCTTTTGAATAACGGCATTAAAAAGTAATAGGTATACAGAACCACCACTTATCGGCCAGTTGATGGCTTGTGTTTTACTGTGATACTGGACGTTAGGGAAGGGGGGATTTCAAAGGCCAAAAGGTTCACTCACATGCACAGGTTTCAGCATAGCTTGCAGAATAAGAACCAACTATGAAGATGGAATAGACTTCACACTTCTGAGGAACTTCCCATAGAAACCCTTATGGAGAGAATCACAATTTTTCAGGATACTGAAAATCTCATGAAAAGAAGAAGATCAGGGACAAAGACAATTTCAGAATATGAGCTCCTCTGCTTGGAAGGAGAAACATATTACTACAGACTCCATCATATTTAAGTAGATGGAGGAAAGCTGTGGAATTAAGCCTTTGGAAACTTCACTTTATTATTGGCTACACTAACATGAGAAGAAACAGCTACAAATCTCAATTAATAATTGGGAACTGGGACATATGAGGTATGCATTTAAGAAAATTGAAAATCATCCAAAATGAAATGGAACACTTAAATGGACATTTGCAGCATAAGACAGCTGAAATGGTCTGGTATTGGCCATGTTAAATTAGCAAATCATATGCTTTATATATGATAAAATTAAGAGGAAATGAGTTGCATTCTTAGATTTAAAAAGTTACTTTAAGGTATATCGGGCTGAGCCCTGGTAATGTAGTGGATGAGTGTGGGACTGCAGCCCACTGACTTGGCGGTTCGAATCCAGCAGCAGCTCTTCAGGAGCAAGGATGGGCCTCCCACTCCCACCAAAGAGCAGTGTTCCCCCCCAAAAAAGAGATATCTTGAAATACAGTGCTGTCTGTGATAGAATTTTATTTATCTTCCTTCAGGAAAATGTATTCAATACTATTATTCATGTTTATGCACCAACTACCTAAATGAAGTGAGGTTTTCTACCAAGGTCTTAAGTCTGAAATTGTTCATACATGCAATCAACATCCATTGATCATTATTGGCAACTAGAATGCAAAAGTTAGAACAAAGAGAGAGTACTGGTAATAGGAAAATATGTTCTCAATGATAGAAAGAAAGCTAGAGATGGCATGACAAAATTTTGCAAGATCAATGATTTCTTCATTCCAAATAACTTTTTACAAAACAAACACAACTCTCCAGTTGAATACATCGGTCATAAGAGACAATGCAGGGTATCGACCTCAGCAGTTAAATCTAGGCCAGCTTCTGACTATTAAAAAGACCATTAATTGATCATATGTAATTTCAGATTGAAGCTGAAGGAAATTGACATATGTCTTCAAAAGCCAAATGAAAATGTTGAATCTATTTTATCTCAACTTTGAGAACATCTCAGGAACAGATTTGATTGTTTGAACACTAATGAACAAGGCCTAAAGAGTTATTATGGGATGTTCTGACGAGTATCACATCCGAGGAAAGCAAAGGTCATGAAACAGAAAAGAAAGAAAAGATCGAAGTGGAAGTCAGAAGAGACTCCGAAACTTACTCTTAATGTGAAGCAACTAAGGGGCATGGAAGAAATAAATTCAGAGAGCTGTACAGAAAATTTCAAAGGGCAGCTCAAGAAGACAAAGTAAAATACTGGAAGGAAATGTTCAAAGACCTAGAATTAGAAAACCAAAAGGAGACTACACTCAGCATGTCTTTACTGAAAGAAATCAAGAAAAAAAATTCAAAGCTTGAGTTGTAACATTAAAAGATCTCAACCTTCCTAATTCTGTGACTCCTTAATGCAGTTCTTCATGTGGTGGCGACCCCCCCAACCATAAAATTATTGTCGTTGCTACTCCTAACTATAATTTTGCTACTTTTATGAATTGGGTGACTCCTGTGAAATGGTCATTTGATCCACAAAGGGGTTGTAAGCCACAGGTTGAGCACTGACAGGGAAATATTGAACAATGCAGGTGGTATCAAAAGTAGATGGAAAAAATACACAGGGTCACTGTAACGAAAAAACTGTCTAACATTCAACCAGTCCATGAAGTAGTGTGTGTGCAAGAAGCACAGGTACTGAAGTACACATCAAGCTGTAATGAAAGCCTTAGCCCAAACCAAGGCTCCCTGAATTGATGGCAAAGCAATTGAAATATTTCAAAAAGCTGATGAGATAATGGAAGAACTCACAAGTCTATTCCAGGAAATTTGGAGGAGCATTACTCACACAACTAACTGGAAAAAATTTATTTTTGCACTTTTTCAAAAGAGAGTGTTCAAAATACAGAACAATATAATTCGTATGACATGCAAGTAAAACTTTACAGACATCATTCAACAAAGGTAACAGTGGTACTTTGACTTTGACATGGAGATGGTAGAGGATCAGACACCACTTCAGAAGAGAATGTGGAACAAGGAATATATCATTGCTGAGGTCTGACAGAGTTCAGCTGAAAGCAAACACTATTACAAAATGCTGATTTTGACCTCAGCCCCGGTGGCCTAGTGGTTGTGCGTGGGACTGCGGCCCACTGGAATGGAGGTTCAAATCCAGCAGTGGCTCCACAGGAGCAAAGACTGGGCCTCCTACCCCCACCACCAGAAGGTAGTGATGCCTAAGAAAAAAGAAAGAAAGAAAGAAAGAAAGAAAGAAAGAAAGAAAGAAAGAAAGAAAGAAAGAAAGAAAGAAAGAAAATGATGATTTATCTTTTATTGACTATGCTAAAGCATTTGGATGTCTGTATGGTTTAAAACCAGGAATGATTTGCATCAAGGTCATATGCTATCACTATATGTATTCAATATGCATGCATAACAAATAATCAGAGGAGAATGATTATATAAAAAATAAAGCAGCATCGGGATTAAAGGTATGCTTATTAACAACCTTCCATAAACAGATGATACAACCTTGATTGCTGAAAGTGAAGAGGACTTGAATCTCATGCTGATCCAGAATCAATGCTGATCAGAAACTCAGTGTGAGCTCTTGTACTCATTTCCCCTACATTTCTGACCTCCAGAATCCTTCATGAAGGACAGATACTAGTTTACCAACTACTCTCACCTAAAACTCTTGCTCTCCATTTCTTAGTGAAACACACTTTCACATTAACTGAAAAGTACTTGTACACCTCCTATATCTTTTGTTTCTATATAAAACAAATATTAGATTTACCCCAAAGGTTACATACTTAAAATGCTTACACCTTACTCTTGTGCTCTTATCATCCATTCAGCTCACATACCCAACGTTATCACTTGCTATCTCGATACAATTTCCAGCTACTACTAGACATTTTCCTGTAGCCCAAAGTGCCAAGATTCTCTATGCAGCCTAGAAGCCAACACACCACCATGACATGGCAACAGCCGTCAACACCAGTAACGCTTCAAAATTTAGGAAAACAAAATCTAACACCTGAAAAGTACCCAAACTCAGTGAAATACCTCCGGGAAATAACTGAAAAGAACAGCTGATGATGGTTGGACCAGGCTGCAGCTGCCTCAGCCAGTTCCTTGCTTCAGCTGGCAAGGTTCACTTCCTGCAAGACATTCCTGAGGAGAAGCCATATGGACTTACTCTGATGCAGCCCTGGGTACTGGAGCAGCCATGTGGAGGCCCCTGCCAGCGTTGAGATGCTTATACTTTTACTGATTCTGCTTTCCTCCTGCAGTCGGCATCATTGCATGTGTGTTTTGCGATGGAGGAAGACGTTGTGAACTGGTGTCGGATTTATGGGCTAATGTTGGACTTGTTGGCTTGGACAGCAGTGGGTTAGGATGTTTTCTTGATGTGCACTTACCCTTTACATAAAACGCTCTCATACATATGAACTTGCTTGGATTTGTTTCTCTAATGTACCCAAATTATCACAACACAGAACCATAGCCCAATTTCAAAAAGAGAGAACAACAAATGCTGGAGTGTGAAGACATTGGAACTTGTATACATTTCCGTTGAACTTGTACATATCATATATACTCATGTATAAGCAGAGCTTTTCCAGCACATTTTAATGAAATTTTTGGGTTAAAATTAGATGCCTTGACTGATATTCAGGTTGGCTTACACTCAAGTATATATGGCATGTATAATTATTGTGAAAAGCCATATGGCAATACCTGAAACAACTGGCAATAGAAGTATCTTATAATCAAGAATACCAATGCTGGGCGCAACCCCCTGATCAATGAGTCAGAACACGTACAGACATATGTTCTCTTGTGTTCATTAGAGCACAGTTCATAATAGCAAGAAAATGGAAACAGCTCAAATTTGTATCAGTATAAAAATGGATTAAAAAACTTTGGTGCAATCTTAGAGGTCAATTCTCAATTGCATGTAATAATTCCCAATATTTTTTTAAATGAAGAAATGGGGAGAAGACCATCCATTTGATACTATACATTATTGAGACAAGGCTGTGACCGATCAACAGATTCTCTATAGGAATGGGATGAATACTTTACTGAAAAATCAAGTTAAGACCAGAGATGGGGAGCATCCATATTTCTGAGAAGGTACTTATATTTCTTACATGGGTATGGTGCGTAAATGGCTAGGAGAAACCTTGCATGCAGAAAAAAAATGCTAAACAATAATTATAGGGAACCTAAGGGAAAAATAAACCCATTTCTATATCCCTGGGAATACAATTTTAATATGCTTCTTGCCAAATCTTGATGAACCACTCTAGGATTTAGGCATTAGGATGATATCAGACTATGGCCTCACAGGGCATACCCAAGGGTCACACCAGAAAGACTCTACATGGAAGCCCAACTGAATAAATTGGGTTCTACTTCAAACCTACCTGTAATCCTTGGATTTAGGTCTAAAATTTCCAGATGAGAGAGCATTGTCATCCGAAGACTGTGGAAATGATGATCGTTTGACCTTGGGTGGGCCCCTGGTTTTGTAGGTGATCAATGAAATGGGACCCAGAACCATCATATATTTAGTATCTTCATCCCCTTGCATTAATAAGGCAGGTATTTATCTGCTAGACAAGGGTCTATAAGAAAGGACACAGGAGATGTTCCCCTAGTATCAACACCAAAGCTCAATGTAAATAGCGCTCGATCAAATAGGAAATCAAGCCATACAACACAACAACTCATGTATTGTAGTTCTCAGTTGGTCTATACTCACATAAACTACTCATATCAACAGTTCCTTAAATTCCATGCCATTGGATAAACAATTGATCTTATGAAAGCAGTCAGTTTATAAATGGGGATGATTTCCTATGTTTTTGTTTTTTTTTGGAGTGGAGTTTTTTTTTTTTTTTGTGGTGGTGGTGGTGGTTTTTGTTTTTCTCATATGACAAAAGTAATTCAAAGTTGTTCGTAACCGATGGACAAGCAAATCGATTCTGGATTCTCACTTAATTCTAGCCCCAATCTCAGAAGTTAGATATTATAACATGGCCTAATTCCATATTTGCCTTCACAAATAGATCAATGAAGATGCTATAGCAAAGGGTTATGAAGAAAGTAGATGGTACCTAGCTATGAATTTGAATAGTGTCTGGGATCTTGTATTCAAACAAGTCTGCCATCAAAATTAGGCGTAATCTGATTCTGTAGATGTATTTTGGGATCCCACTGTTCCCCGTAGACATCTACAAATTGTATGTTCACAATTTAGACTCTGATATTTTACCCTGTGTCATATTTGCATGTTGTTATAGTCATCTGTGTATCACACAGGTTGGTGTATTTCTTCATTGTGGACTTAGATAATACCTGATTTTGATGGCAGGCTAGTTTGAATTGATCTCTTTATGAAAGCAAATATGGAATTAGAGCATGTTATTAATACCTAACAGAGGGGGAGGGAGCACTAGAACTGGATGTGATGAAGTAACTACAACTCTTTTTAAAAGCGACTTAACCAGGCAAATGTATGACATTTGAATTTATAAAGCAAAGCTGACCAATAGTTAACAAGGATGAAGGAGAAGAGAATTGCTTAGGGACATTGCATTTATATTAATAATGATGGCATAATTTGGAAAAGGCTATCAAGAGTGTTGTTCGCACAACAGGAAGAGTATAATCAATCGCAGTGAATTATATATTTAGAAGTATTTGAATTGAGAATATTTTGTTGTGTATTTTGCAATAATCAAATATAATTGCATCAATAAAAATGAGTACAAAGAAGAAAACGTTCTAAAATTGATTACTGTAAAGGTTGTACATCTTTTCTTGATCTGAGTAAACTATTGATTTGTGGGTATTTTTGGTGTGATTTTTTGTGGCATCACCGCCCTGGTGGGCGTAGGAAGTCCAGTCATGCTCCGGGAGAGCTGCTGCCAGATTTGAACCGTCAACCCTCTGGGATGCATTCCCGCACACAACCATTATGCCACCAGGGTTCAGCCTATTGATTTGTTTTGTATGATTTGTGAAATACCAATAAAATTTTAAAACATACTTTGTAAAACAACGAAACACTTCATGACATATGGAGTTCTAGAAATCATAATGTTGAGTGAAGTTAGTCAATCACAAAAGGACAAATATTGTCTTAATACACTATTTTAAAAAGATAAATACCAAGATGATGGCTGACTCCTCTGTTTCAAGGTCAGGAATCTTTCTAATATGCAATTCAGTAGAAAGCCTAAATTGTCAGGACCCCAGAAGCACACAACACCCCTTTTACATTTTTATCTTAACAACAACATGACAGAGGAGATTTCACTACAACTACGGCAAGTCTTTCCAGGCATCTAGCTGTTGCAATGCAAACATGTGCTAAGGTCACTTCAAATCAAGAGAGACTCCATTAGAGTGATTACTGAACCTGAAGGGAAAGCCAGGGCAAGATGTAGATAGGGGAGCATGTGCATCTTAGAACACACCTAGTATATTTCGGTTGCTAGAAATACAGTGTTGACCAAACTCCAAATGGAAAAAAATACTCACACAGAACCCCACGGGAGAAAACCCCTGGTACTTTGTTGCTAATTAGATATGTTAGCCAGGTGGTTCTTAATCTCCCTAATGCTGCGACATATTCATATAGTTCCTTATGTTGTGATGACCCCCAACCATAAAATTATTTTCGTGGCTACTTCATAACCGTAATTTTGCAACTGTTGTGAATTGGACAACCCCTGTGAAAAGGTTGTTCGACCCCCAATGGAGTCATGACCCGCAGGTTGAGAACTTCTGTGTTAGACCTTTTTTCTATCTAGCCTCTGGTAACCCAAACCATGTGTCATATACTACTGACACTTTAGATCTCCCCACCCTTCCGAAGGTGCATGACATCCTTCATAGGCCACACCAGAAGAACTCAATCTAGAAACCGCATTAGGTGAACTTGGCTCTGCCTCCAATTCCCTTGAGGCCCATGGACTTAATGGTGAATCTACTTGGTGTCAGGAAAAGCAGACAACTGCTATCCAAGAGGTACACAACAGGTGGCTATCAGACTACTCTACATACAATTATTACCTGAATGTCCATCTTGTTTTATTAAGGTATGTATTATTTTGGAAGTCCTTATTTTCCCAATGTCTGTGAATATGACTGAAAATTTTGTCTTTCTGCTAACCCCCGCTGTCTGTGTAAATAGTATTCCCTCACTTAAGTATATGACTCTATGTGTAATTCATGTATTTTGATTTGTAGCCAACGTACATTTATATAATCTCATTTGCTCACTCAACTGTATTCTAAATTCTTTACCACTGGTCAAATTAATGACACTATCAGTAGAATTACCATAAGTCCCAGGGAGATGAGGGATAATGTTCTCTAAGGTAAACCAGAGACAAATGTCAACTATAGATATATGAATGGTTTGGAGTAGGGAATCACAATTCTAGCATCAACCTAAGAAAAAATAGTTCTAATGCCATGGTCCTGCTTAATATGTGTCCTCATGAAGAGATCATGGAAGATATATGGGTGTTATAGCAAAATGTGGTCAAGAAACTAAGTGGTGGCTGGTTATCAGAAAACAAAAACAAAATGCGGGAGGGGGGCTTAAAGGCATGTCTCCAAGCAATCAGCCATCAGTGAGGTTTCAACTCAGTTCACACGGAAGAATCCCATCACCCTTGGTTTTTCCAGGATTGTAGATTATAAAATCTAAAGCTGAATAAGGGAAGGGTACAGGGCCTTAAATTGTGAACAACTGGTTTGTAGAAGGCTATGGGTGACAGTGGAAGCCTAAAATCCATTTTCAAGATCCACACATAGATAACCCTCTGGTGATTTTCCTGACAATACTCAAGCATTGTAAATACCTTGTTATCAGACAAGAAAGTATTGTAGAGACCACAGAAAATATTTCCAGGTAAAAAATATATAACATCTGATTTGAACCACCTTTTTACCCATTTAAATGTTCTATCAGTTTCAAAAAAGAGTAAATGGTAACTACACATAGTCGCAATCTCTGGGGAATCCACTCTCAATATAGACCAGGCACGTGAATACATGTGCTACCACACAGAGATCTGGGGAAAGTAGATTATGACAGATGTTGTTAGGGCAAAATTTAGCACCTTATCATTTGATCTTTCTTTGAACTTACTTTCATGTTAATTTTGTTTTTTTTCTTTTCAACTGGTGTTTTTCTTTGATGTGATATTGTTGTTAGTGTTTTTTACTCTGTTCTTTGTTTCCTAATGCTTTGCAGTGTAAGAAATCCAGGATGGGTTACTTTATAGAGACAGTAATTAAATTAATGGATCATTGGGGATACAATAGGTGAGTTGGGATAAAATGGAGAGCTAACAACAAGGAGTTAAAGGAAGAAAATGTTCTGTAATTGATTGTGATAATGACCATATATTTCTCCTCGATATGACAGAATAATTGAAGTGTACAACATTTGGAGTATATAAAAACTTTTTATGAGTAAGCTAGGATGTTACAAATTTGATATGTTATATTAATTCACGATAATCACAATCTAAAATTAATACACAAAAGAAAAGGCTAAGAGAACTAAAACAATTCACTATATAACAAGTCAGCGAACAGAAAGGTAGGGAGCATTGGAGGAGATGAGTGACAAAATGAACAAAATCCAAAGAACAAATTGGGCAAAGGAAGTCCATCCTTACACTTATAACTATAAAATAATCATTGTGTTTTATTTGGAAGTCAACATAGCAAATTAGCTTCTCGTTCCACAAATCATACACAAATTGTTCTCTAACATTGGTGGCGATTCCTTACAATATGCCAACATTCTCCGCATTTCTATCCTACCTTGCTCATTTTCATCGCTCCTATTTCCCTGACCTCCTCGCCTTCTCATTTTGGTTTTGGGCAAATATTGTTAATTTTCTCATCAAAGGAACATCTTTATAAGTATTTTTTTATTTTATAGACCAGCCTATGATTTGACTGAAAAATTACCTCCATGTGTGGTATCAGTTCCAAGTTAGAAGTGTGTCCTAGGGTGATAGCCTTGGTTCCTATACTATCATTCCAATAAGTTCATTTCTTATAATGCATTTGACTAATGGTCTACATGCTTCTCCCATTCTAACAAAACCCTTATATTGTGTCTTTGATCAACGCATGATTAGAGATAGTTGCGGGTCTTATATTTCATCTGGGCTCCATTTCTAACGGAGGTTGTGGTTCCTGTGAAACAACAATTCTGGAGACTAACTACTTCCCTGCGTTTTTTGGTTTCTTCACCTTCATTTGGTCCAGATGGAAAGAGACCAATAGTTCTATCTTTGAGAGACATTTGCAATATTCTTTTTTTTTCATTTGCAATATTCCAAGACATGGATACTACTCACCAAAATAGGACACAGAATCATGTCATTATTAACTACTTTATTCCAGTTGGCCTAGATGGTCCTTGAGACCATGGCATTAGATTTCAAGCCGAATAATACACTATCGGGAAATTTTGGTGTGAATGAGAAGGTCTTTTTAATGCTGAGTTTTATCATCCATTGTGGTAAATATGTACTTCTTATATGTATGAGGTGATTTATCCTTATGCATTTGTTAATGCTGAGCCACTGTTAAGACCTTGATGTGAATCTCACTTGATTGTGATAAACTTTTTGTTTTGCATTGATATGCTTTTTTCTGTAGTTGCCCTTGGGATTCTCTGCTTTTCTGTGAAATTGGAAACATTGACTATAATATATCCTACCTTTGAATAGACTATATCATGATGTTTTCTATTTGGAGCCTATCCTCCTTGGTGGTCTCAGCTTCTTCAATAGTTGTTTTTTGTTTTGTTTGGGGGTTTGTTTGTTTTTGCTATGGTGATGGTTGGGGAATTTTCTTCCACGATTTCTCATGGTATTGTTTCTGCAGATTTTTTGTTGAGGACCTAAATGGAATAGGTAGTTTATTTTGATAGTGTCCCACATTATTCTTAGACTTTCTTTCCATTCTTTCAAATTTTTATTGTTTCTCCCATTGATGTAGTCAGAGTGACTGTAATGAAGCTTATTGATTTGATTTTCTTTTTCTTTGATTCCTTTCCTCAGGTCTTTAACTATGGAGCCTAATTCTATAATCTCAGTGCATTTATTTTCTGTGATTCCTTTTGGCTTAAGGATTTTAGTTTTTCAATTCATTCCATTCTTCCTGAGTGTTCCCCTCGTGTATGGAAAGAAACTCAAGATCGTTCCCTTGGTTTCTCTTTATAATAGTCCCAGGATTTCTGTGTCAAAAATGCTCCATTTAATTTAGTAATATTCAGTTATGTGTGCTTGCTTTACTTGATTTCTTTCTATTTGCTGTGATTGACTGCTGTTTCTTCAGCATTGTGGTACAGCTATGTGTGATGTGTGAGCTTCTGGGTCATGCCGAGCTAGTTTGCTCTGTGGAAACTAGCTAGTTTGCTAGTGATGCTAGTGATGTGGAAACTAGCTAGCTTGCTAGTGATGTGGAAGAGGTCTAATGGGAGCCAAAAATATAGTGGTGAACTAGAGAAAAGAGGAGGGATATGGGAAATTGGGGAAATTGGTGGAGGACAGGGAAAGAAGAAAGTAAAAGTAATGATAGTATTCATAAGCAGTTCGTTGTATAAACTAATAGATTTGTAGAAAAATGGGAAATATATTAGGATGGGTAGTCTAATTTAATAAGCTTCATGTAAATAGATTTCATGATGAAAAATATAGAGAGCAGAAAGTGATAAAGGGTAGACACGCAGTGAGGAGAGACTAAAGAAAGGTGTGTCCATTGTGACTTGGGTGTGGGTGCTAACATTCTGTTGCTATGCCACTGCTAACTTGGGAGTGTCTGTGTCCTCTCTAGCTCAACACTTTGCTCTCCAGCTCCTATTAGATGTCTCCGATGTCACTAGACGGTACAACTACTTCTACATGATCCAGCGGCTCGCACACCAGTAAAAGTCATGCTATGATGCAGAAGAAAGAGCAGTCAACCAAAAAGCCTCCAAGTGACTCTGACCACACTTCTGCCATGACAGATATTCTCATCCTTTCCACAGTGATTGTGCATATTTACAGTCCCACTGGAAATCAGGATTGAAAACTCTGCGGGATTTTCAGTATTTCTTTTTCAATTGCTGTGTCTCATTGTTGCTGTGAGGAGGCATCCCATCATTGCTCATTTGTATCTCCATAATGTTTCATGATAAAGATAATTGTTCCATATGTTTGTTATAAATTTGTGTGTCATCTTTATTAAACTCTCCATATATTTCCTCTTCCCATTTTAAATTGGGTTATTGTTATTAGTCTTATTGTGGCATTACAGTATTGTATACATTTTAGGGATTAGTCCCTTTCCTACGTGTAATTGCCAATGTTTTCTAAGTCCACTGGTTCTCTTTTTGCTCTTTTTATTTGTGGGCATCACTGCCTCTGGTGGTGTTGGGCGCTACCCAGTGCCGTTCCTGAGAGCCACCGCTGGATTTGAACGGCCAAGCCCGTGGGCCCCAGTTCCTCACTCAACCACTTACGCCACCAGGGCTCAGCCCTCTTTTTACTCTTTTTTAGGAAGTCTTTTGATATATTACTAACTTTTTTACTAGGTTATAGTAATCTATTTTGTCCTCTGTTGCATGTGGTTCCTTCATAATATTTGATAGTACATCTATACTATACAAAAAAACTCTTTGGTTCGTGTCCATTTTCTCATTGATGAATTGTATATCATCTCTGGATTTTGCTTACAGGCTTTTGATACATCTTGAGTTCATTGTTGTACATGGAGTGAGGTGTGACATCTGTTTATTCTGTTGCAGATGAAGATCACATTTTGCCTGGACCATTTGTTGAGATGACTATCTCTTGCTTATTTAAGATTCTCTGGCCCTTTGTTAAAGATACATTGTATGTGTGCATTGTATACACACATGTATAAGACACAATGTATAAAGATACATTGTATGTATACACAATGTATAAAAGATACATTGTATGTATGTGAATTTATTCTGAGTTTTCTCTTCTGTTCCATTGGTCTATGTACCTATCATTGTACAATCACAAAGCTGTTTTGAGAATGGCTTTGAAGTCAGGAAGTAAGAGGTTTCCATCGTTGCTCTTCTTAAGAAGTTATTTTCTTATCCTGATTTTCTTCACTAGTCATATAAAAGTAGTAATTAGTGTTTCCATTTCTTGGAAGACTGCAATTGATATCTGAATTTAAATTGTGTTTTATCTATAATTTTCTCTCAATTAGATTGGTATTTTCACAATGTTAAGTCTCCCTATCTATGAATATAGAATATTCTTCTACTTAAGTAGGTTTCATTCAGTTTCCTACATTAGTGTTATGCAATTTTCTCAAGTATATGCCCCTGAATTTTAGAAATTCACAAGAACATATTTGAATCATTGAACAGTATTAACGATAGAAGACATGATTTATCATATTTTATTTATACATGAAGAGAGCAAAAGTTCTTTTAAAAGAGAGGAAAGAAAGAAAAAGTCAAATTAGATGTCATATGAGAAGATATAACTTTCTCTTAATTATGGAGTAACTCAGGCAAATAGAATGAAGGGGAAATAAAAGAGATGACTAGAAAATTTCAACAGGCATCTTGTAAAGGTAAAAATTGTAATGAAATGTGTAAAGTCCTAGAAATTTTTAAAGGGATATACTCATAATATTTTAAATGGAAAGAGCTCAAGAAAAAGTCAAGTTTCCAGTAGTACTATTAACAATTATATTGGGGGCTGAGCCCCGGTGGCGTAGTGGTTGTGCGCGGGACTGCGGCCCACTGGGACGGAGGTTCAATTCCAGCAGTGGGGCTGGGCCTCCTATTCCCACCACCGGAGAGCAGTGAGGCCCAAAAACTAAAAAAACAAAAAAACAAACAATTATATTGGAAAAATATGTAAAATACAGGAAACATCAAACATGGGGAAAGATATAGTTACTGGACCTGAAAGAATGAGTAACCATTCAGCCAATTCAAGAGTTAGCATATGAATAAAAACCAACAGCACTAAAAAATGAAACCCAAGATTCATTGAAAGCAATAACCAAAAACAAGGGTCCAGGAATTGGTAGAGTAGCAAGTGACATGTTTCAACAAAGTGATGAAGCAATGGAAGAATTCACTCATATATGCCTAGAAATTAGGAAGTCTTGCTCAAGTGACCAGAAGACATCCATGTTTGTACCCATTCCAAAGAAAGGAGGCCCAGTAGAGCATGAAAATTATAGAACAGTATCATCTTTATCACACACACGTCACTGAAGCTCATTAAACAACGATTGGAACAGGACATTAACATAAAGCTGCCAGAGGTTTAGATCAGATTTAAAAGAGGATGAAGAACAAGGACTACCATTGCTGGTGTCAGATGGATCTTGGCACCAAGCAGAGAATGTCAGAAACACAGTGGTATTTGTTAGTGTTTTATTGACAGTGCACAGGTATTCAACTGTGTGGCCCATAACACACTATGAAGAGTCTTGAGAAGAATGGGGGTTTGAGAACAATACATTATGCTCAGGTGGAACTGTTTGAACCGGGATCAAGAGGCAGTCAGATGAACAGAGCAATGTACTACTGCATGGCTTTGGAAAGGGGGGCATCAGGGGTACGTGCTGGCCTCATCTTAGTCAATCAGTATGCAGAGCAAAAAATCATACAAGCTGTACTGTATGAAGAAGGGCAGGTAATCAGATTTGGAGGAAGACTTAGCAACAACCTGTGGCAGATGATACAACCGTTCTTGATGAAAGTTAGGACTTGAAGCATTTACTGCTGGCTTTAGTATAAATTGTAACTCAGTGATGATTATAGGATAACCAATCACTTTGACCTTGATTGGATCTGAACCTGAAATTTCACTCTGCCAACTTAAAAGTTTCATGGCAAAGGACAATGCTGAATTGTGCTGTGCTTTAGTTTCCTCAATTGTAAAATAGGGGTTTGGGAAATGTCTTTTGCTCACTTTTTTTTGGTAAAACTAAACAACATGTGAATCCTAATGCATAGTAACTGGTAACTAATGCTCACATAACCTGTATGCTTTTTTTCTTCTATTTATGCTTATTCTCAATGTTAATTTTAGTTTTAATTTCTGGGTTGTTTTCAGTTACTGTGAATCAGTATACGTATGCATTTTTCAGATCTTTCCAAGGGAATTGCACCTGCATTATGTAGAAGGAAAATATCTCTATGAGCACTGGTTGAAGACCAAGTCTCACTCTATGCCTTAGCTTGAATCCAACAATTTTACATGGCCAGATATATGATATATTGAAGTGAGAGTAAGCCTCCATACCTATTTGATCTGGACCCTGTGAAGCAAATAATCCACAAAGGAATTTGTGAGAACTGGCCGGGGAAGCCTTAAACTGGAAGCCAGGCACCAGTAAACTCCTGATGAGGAGCGTAGTAGAAATCATTCTGAGACGTGCTGACGAGGAGCAGCAGCTCAGATGAAACTAGAAGAAATGGTGAGTGAGACCCAAGGATGAACTGAGAAATGAACTGAAAAGTTGCTTGGGCATTTGCAGGGTGTCAACACCCTCCCATTCGAAAGTGCCACATAGGGATTCAAAGCATACCCCTAGACCACATCCCCCTCACCTCTGCAGTGAACCAGATTTCGCTCTGAAGGGAAGTGCATCTTATCTAAGCTTAAGGTGGCCCTTTCTCACCTCTTAAGCAGGAGCCACTTCATTCCTTTTGAAGTTACCCTAAGTTCTAGTAAAACTGAAGCTTAATTCATTAATGCTGTGTGTGTGTGTGTGTGTGTGTGTGTGAGAGAGAGAGAGAGAGAGAGAGAGAGAGAGAGAGAGAGAGAGAGAAGAGATTATTTCTAGACACTAACAATCACGCAGGTTTGGAAATTGCTAGTTCCACCATGGGTGACAGCCCAGGAAATTCCTCTTAAATCTTACTCTCTGTGACTTCCCAAAACATTCTCTAGTTCCACTATGCTGGAATTTCTAGAAACTCAGAAGACATACTGTAAGGATGGTACTACTATATCTATTACACTATATTGAATTTGATTTCAGAGTTAAATTGAAAGCCTATGGCTACAAAGACCATTTTTGACTACATCCCTGACTCTTCACGAAAAAAGCAAAACTAACTTAAATATGTATTCACTTATGCATGTGTGAATGTATACACATGTATAGATATATACATGTATATATCTATACATGCATAGATATATTTCTTCTTATATTTTTATAAGTTGATAGAAATAACCTCATGTACTTCCAAAGCAAAATCTGAGATGCTTTACAATCAAGGTCAAAGTATAATTACCACAGGTAAAGGAGAAAACATACAATTTTCACAGAGTAAACGAGAAAACAAATAATAAGAGAGAAGGAGACACTCTATTTCAAAGGCCTCTTTATCTTTCCTCCATTTTTCATCTGTCTTTTTTATTGCTCCCAATTATGCGCACATGCACGTGCACACACACATTTCAGCTGCTGTCATTAATGCATGGAGTTTCCGCATACCTTCAGTTAACGAAGCAGCTAAAGAGAATGGAGTTTAGTTGATTTGGATTCTCAGTATCTTCTTCAGAGGTTAATTACTGAGAAGAGAAGAGAATTCGAATCCTAGGATGAGACTGGAACGGACAGCCGTTAGCTGACAGGGAGCTCAATGACCGTACCAGGTATCATCCCTTGCCATCATGTTGATTCTAAATCATAGCGCGCCTAGAGAACAGAGCAAAACTGTTCTTTGTGCTTTATGAAAGTAAATGCTCATGGTAGCAGACAACCTTATTTTTCTCTCTAAGAGCAGCTGATGCATTTGAACCACAAGTCTTGTGGTGAACAGTCCAATGCTGGCCCGCAGCTTTAATTAGTAGGATGATATGGATTTAAATTTAATTTCCCCACAACAAAATAATAAGAGATAATTCACTGTTTCCTGAAATGGGATTGTGGTCTGTTATGACTTTCTAGTTTTAGTTTGCAAGTTACAGTAGGTTTAACGCTCTTCTGTATAAGACTTTCTAGAATAAAAGTACGTATATTCTGTTTCCTTCCATAACTTCTCCTCTCTTTTACTTCTGATTGAATCAGTAAAAATCACCTGGTTGTAATTTCTGAGGCCACTCACCTGTATTTGAATTATGATCATCAGGTTCTGATTCTATCCCATATTGACTTCCATTTCCCTGAAGAGTGTTCATCGCCAGGAGTTTCATTTTCTGCAACTTCATGGCCTCAGCCATTGCGGCTGCTGTTATGCCTAAAAGCAGAATGAGTCCTTTAAAATGGAAACTATTTATGAATGCAAATACAAACTCGATACTTTTGCTTAACAGGTGTCTTTCTCTTTCCTTCATTTCTTGCATCTCTTCAGCACAGTCAATAATTCCACTCTGGCTATTTCTTTATTACTCAATCAGTGGGTAGTTAAAAAGCTGAAAAGGGCATAAATAAGGATCTGATTCCCAATTTCAAAAATAAAGTGGTAATGGTAAAATTGAAATTGTTTGGAAACATTTCAAGATTCTTCCTGATGCATTCTGAAGCGTTCTAATTGTTCTGCATTATTACTCATATAAAACTCACTATGTACGAACTTCTATCTAAAACAACACTGTCAAGAAAAAGCACTCTGAAATGCTATAAGAAAATAAATTTGGGGGGAGAGGGCAGGGGAAGAGGCGAAGGGATAGAAAAGTCAATACTAGGGGCTCAAGGGAAAAGGTGGATGATTGGAGAACGATAATAGCAGTGGACATGTGAAGGTGCCTGGCACAGTGTGTTTATGTATTGTGAAAAATGATGTACGAACCCCCGATAAAATGATTTTTTAAAAAAGAAAAGAAATTTTACTATTGCTACTTGAACATTTAAGCTTCATATTTCAGGTTTTGATCTATATAAGAGGCCTAAAGTAAAGGTGGAAGTAAAAGCAGGAACAAAATTAGTCAATCAATCAAATATTGATTCATATTCTACTATTTTTCTCATAATCTAATAGGCTTTCTTGAGGGACTTTCATCAACACAAGAAGAGGCTTTTTGTTCATAAATCATCATTGGCTGTGTGTTTTCTTAGGAGTCCTGGTGGCATAATGGTTACACATTGCACAGCTAACGGTAAAGGCAACATTTCAAAAACACCAGCTGCTCCTTGGGGAGAGATGATAATTTCTACTCCCGTGCTGAGTTGTAACTCCCAAAAGACTCACAGGAGTTGTTCTACACTGCCATATAGGGTCACTATATTTTGGTATCAACTTTATAAGAATGAGTTTGGTTTTGAATATTGAGAGTATTTTCTTTGGAATACAGTTCAAGCTTCTTAATCCTCGAGCCCTGTCTTATCAGTCTACATTTTTTAGACTTAAATCTTTCCACTTTCTTATATATTTATTCTATTTTTCCCATTTAAAATCACTAGTCCATGGGAGGACTTAGAATGTCCTGTGTCTTCCTGTAAACAAAGCCTGGGCTTTCATTTCCTTCCATAATAGAATTACTTCTTTTGCACCCATATTTCTGTGTGTTTCTTACCTATCTACAAGATCCAGACTAACTGTCAGAGCTGGGAATTTTTTCTTGCAAACCCAAGAAGTATGCTCTCAGATCACTTGTTTCATCTACACTTATGCCACATACTCTGCTCTAGCCTCAGTATGTTTACATATATATACACTTACATTTATATACATTTACATACATACATTTACATTTATTTATATGTAATTTTTCCTATTGGTTTGAACGTTCCTTAAAATAGTTTAAAAGTTAAAAAATAAAATATTTCAAAATCTATCTTCTTGAGTGTGAAAATAATCTCTGAAATACCATCCATCTTGAATAGGGGTTTTAAACTATTGCTGAGATATCATTCACATATATTAGACACTTTTTGAACAAATTCCAAATGCCAAATCTTCATTGGAATGTATTTTAGTACATTAAAATTATCATTGTTGTCATCACAAACCTAATCTCTAGTAAAGTTATGGACATTAAGAGTGAAGGGGTTGATTCTAGCCTGTGGATCAGATCAGAGCCTGAGGATGTCTCCATCTGGGTCTGGTCTTCGGAGAATTTGGGTAATTTTGTCTCTTTCCATCTACAGGTGGGTCACATTCTGTCTGTCTGACCTTCGTATAAAGAAGGCACACTCAGAGAGCTGGAGGAACCCCGAGGATTCTCCAAACAGTACCTAGATGCTTCCCCTGCCATTGGATTCACAGGAATTTTTACTCACTGCCCTGTAATCTTCCCGCATTTGGTATCATTGTGAATAGAACTGTGTGTATGGGCAGGAATATATGGACTGGTATCAGACATATGAGATAATATTGTGTTTATGAACTTCATAGGACTGAGCTGGCATGTTTCCTCAATATACAATTTTCCTTTGATATAAAACTCTTTCTTACACGTATGAGTATTTCTGGACTTGTTTCTCTAATCAACTGGCCTAAGACATTTATCACAAAATTAATTAAAATATTTTGAATTTCTTTCTGCTGGTAGTCCACTCAAGACCTCTTTGTTCTTTTGTGCTTCCTTTATGGGGCATAATGGCAAGATGCTAATAGAAAGAAACCCAAATGTGAAACAGGGCAAGGTTCTTTTTTATATTGTGAGAGAATAAGATACCTGTAAGTAGAATCTATAATATATGAACAAAAACCTATGAGCTGACTGTGAAAAAGAGAATGTTCTTTGGGAAATTTATATAGTAGCTAATATATATTTGATAGTGTTTTGTCTGACTTATCTTCAACTCTTGATGACATTCTTTCTGTTTTTGATATCAACTGAGTACCATGTTGGGTACATGTTAAAACTCAAAACAGACAATTTGTGAGCACGCAATGTGCTGCTGCTAATCTAAATCAACTCTCTGAAACTGGGATATACTATCCATATTTTTTAGCATTGCTACCAAAAAGATAACATATCCTGTATTTCAAGGTTTGGTTGAAGGGAAAGAGAAATGGAAATAAAATACTGTAGACAGTCTTTCTACCATTTTAGAGTGTTAACTCCTCCTCAAATATATACACTGAAGAATCATAAATCAAAATTGTCAAAACACACTTAAAGTTTTGAGCCACTGTAGTATAATTGCAGTTTCTTACATCAATATAAGGCAATCATTTTTAAGCACTCTCTACATAATAATATAAATAGAAATATATATATATATAGTGAATGCTTTGGTTATTGTATCATTTTATAAAATGAAACTTTAAATAGTAACAAATAATCAAATTTATCCAAAAATTATTTCTCCCAATGAAACACACGCACACACACGCTTTACCATTAAATATATGAGAGCAAGTACTGAAAATAACAGAACAATCCATACGCCAGAATTCAAAATTTTAATGGATTTCAGAATTATTTTAGAAATTTTATTGTGATTTCAGTGAATGTTTACAGAGCAATTGGTTCCCATTCAATAAATCATACACACTATAGTTTGCAACATTGGCAGCAATCCTCACAATGTAATATAACTCTTTCTAATTCCTCTCTTTGTATACCATTTCCATTCATCTTTTCCTACTCTTTGAGTATTATCCTATGATTTGTGTGGTTGAAAATTACAAATTAGTTTTTTTCAGTTAGTGTCAAAAATCCATAGGCATCTATATGGGTCATACTACAAAGAATATTGATTGTATGCTTGATTAATTTCAGAGTCAAGACATTGTTAGATTTCTCCAATATTTTCAATACCAGCTTTAGTAATATTGTATAATAATTTAATTACTGGTCTTTCACATTGGTGCATAGCTATTATCTCATCATAGGCACTATTTTAATTCAAGATAGATCTTGATATGACATGTTTGATAATTAATATGCTACCATTGCTCTTGATTTTATCATCCTGGACCTAATACACTATATGATTCAAAATGAAAAATATGAATAAACAAGTAAAATATTAATACATTTCAGTTTACTCATCCTAGGAGTAGAGCCCTAGGAGTAGAGTAGGTTATGACTGGAGTAGCTAAATCTAGGTAAGCCGATCAAATCTATAAGAGTGCTGTGCCAGAGAAAGAGGAGACTTCAAGTGGCTGTAAAATTTAACAACCTTGGAAACACAAAGGCAACCTTAATATCTAGTCTTGTAGGGTCACTATGAGTCATAATCTGCTCACTGGTGGAAAGATTTTATTATCTAGGAATGCCTAATATATCAAACTTTGTTTGCATTTTCTTTTTGATGACTTCCAGTTTTCCTAGAGTCAAACTTTGTACATGTCCCATTGGTAAATGAAGGTCCTATAAGATTTGCTAGGTCAGCACAATTAAGACCAACTTTACTTTAGGGAGGCAACTTTTCTGTAGTCATTGGAATAGAGCCAGGTGATATTGCATGGTTTAAAATTATGAAATGTGTAAGTTAGGCCTGTATCCTTTAACTATACTTATTCAATATGTATGCTGAGTGAATTACCTGACAAAATGGACTATATAAAAAAGGCAGTATAGCACCGATGAAACACGCAACTTTCCTCTAGTTCCTTGATGCTTCCTTCACACCACTATCATAAGCTTAATTCTACCTTACAAATAGGATTAGAACAGAGCATATACACTGCTAAAGATAAGAAGCTAAAAAACAGGGAATCCAGCATAGATAAACCCCTCAGGGCCAACAATGAGTAGAGATACCAGTAGAATTAGGGAATGGTGAGTGGAGAAAGGGGGAATCAATCACAAGGATCAACCTAGAATCGCCTCCCAGGGGGTGGGGGATGTGAATAATGGAAAATTGGGTGAGGGTGAAGGGCAACAGAAGATGGTGTAAGGTATGTAAATAATAATCTATAACTTTTCAAGCATTCGCAATGGAGGCCGTATGGGGGAGGGAAAAGGAAGAAATGTGTAGCTGATATCAGGGCCTCAGGAGAAAAGAGAATGTTTTGAAAATGATTTTGGTGGCATATGTGCAAATGTGCTTGACGCACTGGATGAATGCATGCCTTGTGATAAGTGATGTAAGAGCCCCCAATAAAAGTAGTTTTTAAGGCAGGACAATTGTAGGAAGGCTTATTAAAAACCAATAATATACAGATGACATAATTTTGCTTGCAAAAAGGAAAGGATACTTGAAGAACTTACTGATGATAGGCAAAGACTACAGCATTCATTTCAGAGTACAACTCAATGTAAATAAAACAAAAATTCTCACAACAGGACCAGTAGACAGTATCATGAAAAACAGTAAAGATTGACTTTGTCAAAGATTTCATTTTACTTTAATCCACAGCCAATATCCAAGGAAGAAGTCAAGATATCAAATGGCATACAGCATTGGATAAATCAGCTGCACAAGTTCAATTTAAAGTCTTAAAGAACAAGAATGTCACTCTCAGTACTAAGGTGTAAGTGACCCAAACTAGGTTGTCTTATTCTAATCCATTCATATGCATGTGGAAGCTAGATAATCAATATGGAAGATAGGAAATAAGTTAAAGCATTCAAAGTACCATGGATGGCCAGAAGAACAAACATCTAACTTGGAGATAGGATAGCCAGGATGTTTTTGGAAGCCAAGATATTCAGACTTCATCTCCTGTTCTTTGTTACCAGGAGAGAGCATTATGATTTGTGGAGAGTCAGAAGGAAACAGCAAGACCTTAAAGGAGAAGGACTGACAGAGCGACTTCAGCGTTGAGTTCAATAATAGCAACAATTGTGAGGATGGTGCAGAACTCGCAGTACTGCCCTCTATTGTACACAGCCTCGCTAAGTACTTGAGCTCACTTGATAGATACTAACAACAACTATTAGGATGAAACTGATTTTTACCACAACAGTCATGGTAAAGAGAATATTGCTTTAGTTTTTAATTAGTGACGTACTTTTGCATATTTTATAGATTGTCCAAGATATTTTCTTGACATGTTTTAATTAGTTCCATGGACTTACAATTCCCAAAAGAACCTATGGCTAATTCAAGGGTAACTGTAGAAAAAAATCATGACAATGGTTTAAACTTTGCTTAGGACATCCAGAGCTGTAGACTCCATTATCAAATATATATCTGGAAAATTTAACATAGAATTTATACAGGATTCATGACCAGCAACTTATAACTTTATTATAAAACTTATTTAATTACTATTAGCTTCAATATTGGTAGTATAAATGTTGGCTTTTTTATATACACGCTGTCTTAAACTAAGAAAATCAAAATTTGATAAAATATCCAAACCATCTGACATACTAGAAGTCAGCAAGTAAAATATGCCTCATACAATACTGAGAATTAATGAGCCAGATTTTCAGCATACTTTTTATATTTAGGAAAGGTGATGCTCTTCAAATATCTTTGTATTTTTTTCTTTTTTTCTTTGTATTCTTTCAATCAAATACATTTGTGAAGAAAAGTATTACTGAAGAAAAGTTCCCAAGAGAATTCAGAAAACAATATTACCATAGTAAAATCATAGTATAATATCATTTCAATCCCTGCATCTAAATAAATCTAATCTCAGAATGACCTCTCATGAGTTAGTTATTTAGAGAATAAAATGGAACACATCTCTAGTTTCTGCCTGGAATATGTGCATATGTATTTGTTAAGGTTCTACTAAACTTAAAAAAAAAAACTTCACTGTCATCAAGTTGATGCCCAATATCATCAAATCCACATGATAGGATAAAATTGCCCTTGTGAGTTTCCAAGACTTTTAACTCTGAATCCAAAGGGCAGGCTGGTGGTTTTGATTGCTGTCTTTCAGTTAGCAGTCATCGCATGACCACTATGCCACCAGGTCTCTTCATTAAAGTCCTATGGCCATTCAAATATGAGCAGATGAAAATCTCTTAAGATATGATAATTCTCTCATGACACACAGATTGAATTGTCTGTTGTCTTTCTATATTTTCTTAAAATGGTTTCAAATTCCCTTGGACCCTTAATCCATAACTCATATTATATTACTCATGGTATTGATAATGAAATGTTTTTAATTTAATAAACTCTGAAGTTATATATAGTTGTTCAGTCTTCATCAGAAACTTACTATGTATATCTGCAGATAAAACCATATTTAAGCCAATATGGTTCCATCTACCCTGAAGCCAAAATGACCAGATGGTGAATAGTTCCCACTGTCAACATTCTCAACAGGCTCCCAATAATCGGGCCCTGACTGAATGAGAGAAAATGTGAAGTTGTTAGAGTTTATCAAGCTGATTCCTCTTTACAGCGTCCTGGTCTTGCATCATCATCACAACTGCTATGTTTGAGACCATTGTTGAAGTCAGTGTGTCACCATGTCCAGGGTCTTCCTCTTTTTCCAGCAACTGCATTTTACCAAGAGTGATGTCCTTTTCCAGGGACTAGTCTCTAATGATGACCTGTCCAAAGTATGTGAGATGAAATATCACCATCCTTTCCTTTAAGGGCTATTCTGACTGTATTTCTTCCAAGACAAATTTTGCTGCTTCTCTAAGCAGATCATAACACTTTCAATTTCATTTTGTTACATCAAAATTAAAATGCATAGATTATTTTTAGCCTTCTTTAGTCAAAGTCCAACTTTCATTTGTATATGATTTGATTGAAAAATACATGGCTCGAGTCAAGAACACCTTAGTCCTCAGAGCAACATCCTGGCTTTTTGTCATTTAAAAGCAGTGTGAGGCACAGATTTAACCAGTGCAATGCATTTTTTGATTGCTTGACTGCTACCTCCACGAGCATTTACTCTGAGTACAAACAAGATGAAATCTTTGACAAATTCATTTATCATGATGGTATCTATTTGTACTGTTGTGAGATTTTCATTCTTTTACACACCATTTTGAAGGCTGCAACCCTTGAACTTAATCAGCAAATTCTTAAAGTGCTACACACTTTCAGCAAGCAAGATTTTGTCATCTGCAAATGGCAGGTTTTTATTAAGCCTCCCTTCTAATGCACATTCTTCTTCACTTAATCAAGTTTCTGATTATTTGTTAAGAATACAGATTGAATAATAAATAATAACCTGTCACATATCTTTCCTGATTTTAAACCATATCCAGTAAAATCACAAATTGCTGGAAACAAAACAAACTGACTGGACTGCTTGAGACCAGAGGACTCCTGATACTGTTGCTCTGAGCTACACCTCAAATGTTTGCCTGAAATTCACTTCTGAAATCACCTCATGGTTCAATATAATTTGGCTTATAAAACAAAGAATGCTACAACTGACTTATTTGTACCTTTAAAATCCTTCTATATACAACCATATAGTAACAATTACTTTATAACACAAATGAAAATATAAGAGAAAATGAAAACAAGAGTAATGGAACTGGAGTGATCAGTATAGAAATAATGAGATTTTCTGTACATTGTGAAGAATATATGTCAGTTAACAACTTGTGTAGAATTTCTTGAATGTACATCTAAACTTCTGAGTACATTTTCACTGAAAATATGATAAAATACTACCTATAAAAACATAATAATGGAAATGGAAAGAAATGGGCAAGATTATATGTTTCATTTGACTTTCCTATGGAAAATTTCCTTTTATTCAATTGCATTCTTAGCCTCAGGATGTTGATTAGTGTAGTACTGGTGGCTTTGAAATAGCAAATCAGAATGTGATTCCAAGTTCTGTTCCCAAAGCTCATCCTTTAATATAAAACAATTATAAAATTAGCTTGAGTCATTAGTTGAAATTTAATTGGGAACTGGCCATTGGGTTTGTATAAGACAAATAGAAAATAATAAATTTAATAAGACTAATGGAGCCTTCTTAAGAGGGGAAGGTGCAATAACTCTAGGTAAATCTCTGACATATATCTAAAAGGTTAATGGCTATTCTACTATGAAACTGAACCTTAAAATAATAAATTGTTTATTGCATTTAAATGCCATGTATTTAATTGCTCAACATAGATTTGCTAACATAGTTAGCAGAACAATGTTCACTTTTTGATTTGTTTGTAGCTGAACTTTTAACTCTGTTGCATCATTGCCACTCTGGTCCACGTAATTTCCTTACTGGCTTAAAGTCTCTTCACAGTAATTATGGATCATGTGAAAACATATTCACACAATACTCAACTAACATATTTTAATGCTATTTTGAAATATAAGATATTCAATGATTTATAAACTTAGAATATATATTATACTAGAGAGATATTTACATACTTATTCATATTATTATTTTTTATTTTGTACACAGTCTCCAACCTCAGGCTTGGTGAGTTGATAAAAATTATAAGTTAAAAACCCATTGTTTTCAAGTCAGTTGTGACTCATAGCCAATTTTAGGACTGTCACATAGAGTTATCAAGGTCGTACTGGTTATATTTCATGACAGGCAGGACATCACTGTTGATATCTTGACTGAAAGAAATAAAGCCAGAAAGATGTTCACTTGCATTTTGATAACTATGCAAAGACATTCCATTGTGTGGATCATAACAAAACTTAGATAACAATAGGATTTACAAAGTATTTAGTTGTGCTTATGTGGAGCCTTTACATGGAACAATAAGCAGTTGTTCTAATATAACAAGGGGATTCTGAATGCTTAAAATACAGAGAGGTGTGGGTCAGGGTTTTGCCATCTCACCATACTTACTCAATTTGCATGCTGATCAAACATCTGACAAATATGAAGAAGAGAAAAGTATGAGGATACAGATGGCACAGCCTTGCTAACTCACAGATGAACTTGAAGCACTTGCTGATGAAAATACAAGACTTTACTATAAATTTCAAAATAATAAAGAGAAAAGAATATATTCACAACTGGAGCAATGGATAAAATTGAGATAAAAGAATAAAAGATTGAAGTTGTCCCAAATTTTATTTCGCTTGAATCTGGAAAGAATGTTCGTGAAATCAAACAACTTATTATATTTGGTAAATATGCTACACAAGAAGCATTTAAAGCTTCAAAAATCTAGTGTGTAACTTTGAAGAGTAAAGTTCACATGATCCAAGTCATGGTACTCTCGATTGCTTAAACCGTATTTGAAAATTAGCCTGTTAATAAAGTAGACTGAAGGAGAATTGATGCATTTGGATTATAGTGATGGTAAAGAATATGAAAAGTAGCCTGGGGTTAGTTGGGCTAACATGGCTACCAAGTAACAAGAAGGGGAAATCTTCACAACTACCAGAGAAGTACCAACAGGCATATATCTCACATGCTGGAAGACAGAAAAAAGCTAACTAGACCAAAGTCTCCTAAAGTTCGGTGTTACTGACTCTCTTTCACCCCTTGGTAGCAGCCCTAGCTGATTCTGTGCTCCCCTCCTCCCCTGGATAATCTAACCCTTCCTTGACCCTAATCCAACCTACCTAACAAAATACCTTGCTTCTCCAATCTCTGGGTGTCCTCATTGGATGGCTGACCATGTGGGCAGCTTAGTGAAGAGATACTAGCTCCTCAAGCAAAGCTTTCTGCTTTTCCTTTCTTCCTTACATGTCTGGGCGTATCCTCCCATGCACTTTCCTCCCATATAAATTGAGAGAAATCATTGGCAATGAAATATCAGATAAAAGGAAAAATTTTATAATCTGTAAAATACTACAACACAATAATAAGAAAAATGTAAACAACCCAAACAAAAATGGTCCCAAGGCAGAGTGAATTTACTAAAGATGATCACCTACTAAATGAAGAAAAATATCCACTAGCCATAAGTGAAGCAAAATTTAAAAGAACAATGAGATACCACCTTATACTGACATTTAGAAAAATTCAAAAAACATAGACAATAATAAATTATGGAGAGGATGTGGAGAGTTTGGGACACTTTTGCACTTCTGGTGAGATTGCAAAAATGTAGAGTCACCATGGTAGCCAGTATGGCATTTCCTTAAACAAATTAAAATACAAATAACTTTTGATCCTGCAATCTCTTTACTTGATAGATACTCTAAATAAATAAAGAACAAAACACAAACATGAATGCACATCATGTTTATTGTAGAAATTTCTCTAATAGAAAAAGGAAGGAAATATTTTTAAACCATCTATGAAGGAATGGATAAGGAAAATGATACATACACACAATGGAACATTCTGTATCCTTAAAAATGGCATGTCTGTCAAACACCTCATGAAATGGATAAAACTGAAAGAAAGTAGATGTAACAATGGTAAATATTTCATGACACTATTATTATAAACAAAAATTTTACACAAATGGAAGATGTTTAATAGCTCAGAGGGAAGGGGAAGGGGAAGCATAGGGAGTTTAGGAAGGAAGGTGAGCAGGAAAAGAAAATAAGGTAAGAAGAAAGAACCATATACACAGGGTTTTACTGAGACACTGTCACACTTTTGATGATATGGGCTGTGCAACTTCATTTAGTAGACTTTTCTCTGTATTATAGTCCATAAATAATAATATATGAATGAATTAAAATTAATGCAAAAGAGTAAGAGCCTTAAAAAGCTTCCATAGTATTTACACATCTGACTTAATTGTGGTCTGAGTGTTTAAATTTGAAACTGACATAAAGAATTTTAAGACACACCAGAACAAATAAAACTAAGACCTCTTTAAACTGTTGAAAAGCAAGAATGTTACTTTGAGGACTAAGGTGAGCCTACTCCAAATCATGGCATTTTCAATGCCCTCCTATGCATGTGAAAGTTAGACATTGAATAAGGCAAACCAAAGAAGGCTCAGTGCCTTTGACTGATGGTGCTAGAAAAGAATATTAAAAGAACTACAGACTGCCAAAGAAACAGCACATCTGCCTTGGAAGACATATAGCCAGAATTATCCTTGGAAGCAAGGAGGGAGAGACTTTGTCTCAACTTCTTTGAGCATGCTACCAAGCACAGACCATTCTCTAGAAAAGGTAAAGTGGGCAGGCAACAAAAAGAGGAAGGCCCTCTGCAAAGTGGGTCATCATAGCGGCTGCAACGAAGGCCTCATACATACTTACAAGGGAGACAACGCTATAGACCTCATATCATTTGCATCTAACAAAAGCAATATGGCCATCTATAGACAATGTTTGGTCTATACACTATTAAATATAAATTCTTTTATTTTCCCACATTTTTCTTTATACAAATATCCTTTTATTGGGATCTCATTCAACTCTTATTACAATCCATACATAAGTCCATTGTGTGTCAAGCACATTTGTACATCTGTTGCCCTCATCAGTCTCATAAACTTTGCTTTCTATTTAAGAGCTCGGCATCGACTTCTCATTTTCCCTCCCTTTCCTGTTCCTCCCTCCCTCATAAACCCTTGATAATTCATAAATAAGTATTACTTTGTCATATCTTACACTGTCTGATGTGAATTATATCATTTGTAAATGTAAGACACTTTGAAGTCTAATTTTCTGCCTCTGCAGGATGAGATGACAGAATTAGTTTAAACTTTGTCTATAAGAACCCTGTTATCTAATCTGATGTATACTTTCTATGAGGTCCCCAAGTGACAAAAACAGTTTGTGATTGGCTGGTAAAGGTGGGTAGCTGTAACTCACACAGCGACAGGATTGTCAATCTGTTTCCACAAATAAGAAAAGCATTTGGAGCTGTTCTACTTTATAACATGCAGTCACATTTCTGAATCAGAAATGACTAGACAGCGACTTTATTTGGTGGTTATTTTTACTGTATTCTGTTTTCAGAAGTAAATAATAATTGGTACTCCACTTTCTCGTACTAAAACACAATTGATTGTCATTCAGTGTTTCCTGAAAAAACATTAGGTATTGTTGTTGCTAAGCACCATCACGTAGGTTGCAACCTATCATGATCTCATGCACAACAGAACAAAACACCTCATGGCGCAACATCATCCTCACCACTGTCCCAACGTGAGCCCATTGCTGCAGTCACCGTGCCTATCCATCTCCACGAGAGCCTTCCTGTCTTTGATACCCCTCTACCAAACATTAGTTACTTGAATATACTAAAAGCAACCAAGAACATCGTTATCAAAAATAACCTTATTGTCATCAAGTTGATTTGACTCACAGCAACCCTATAAAATAAATATTAAACCCCAAATATTATTATTGACAATAGAAAGACCTTGTTGAGCTACCCCTGTGAGTATCTAATGTTGCAAACCTCTATGGGAGTGGAACAGCCCATATTTCTGCTTCAGAGGAAATGATCATTTGAAACTTCTGACCTTGTAGTTAGCAGCCCAATGCTTAAGCCATTATGCCAAAAATTGTAGGTTGGCACATTCAGATTAGTTCTGACTAATAGTGGCAGGACAGCAGAACAAAACACTACCCCATCCCAAAAATTGTTATTATATTTGAACCATTGTGTCAATCCATCTCCTTCAGGACCTTACTTTATTTTGTTGATCTTCCAGTTTATCAACTATAACACTGTTTAATGGACATTGATCTCTCTTGTTAAGCTATACAAAATTATTGAAATGAACTCTTGCTATTCTCACTTCCAAATAGAAGTCTTGCTGTACGTCTTCCAAGAAAAATTGTGTGTTTTATTCTGACATTCATGGTATTTTCAATATTCTTCACCAATCCCATAATGCAAATGTATTAAGTCTTCTTTGGCATTTTTTATCTATTGTCCAACTTTTATGTGTATATGAGATGATTGAAGGTACCATTGCTTGAATCAGATGCAGCTTAGTCCTCAAAGTGGCATCCCTGCTTTTCAACACCTTAAAAAGTTCTTGTGCAGATGTGTTTGCCTAATGAAACTAGTCATCTGATCTCTTATCAGTTGCTTCCAGGATTATTTACTTTGGTTCCAAGCAAGATCAAATCACATTTACCACGATGTCGTCTACTGGTCCACCTGTGAGGATTTGAAATTTCTTCAGTTACATTATAATCCATACTGAAGACTGACATTCAAGGTTGTACCCTTTGCATAATGATGATTGCTAATTAGCACTTTTGATGTTTCATTCCTGATATAGCTCAGGTCCTCAGATTATTTGCTTAGTATATAGATTGAATAAACACAGTGAAAAGATAGACTATTGAGGCACACATTTCTTGATTTTAAACCATGAAGTATTCTCCTCTTCAATTCAAACAATACAGAGTTGGAGTGTAGGTTCTACATGAGTATGGTGAAGTGTTCTGTAATTTCCATTCTTCTAACTGTATAGAATTTGTTATATGAGTTACAGGTGAGATTAATTAGATGCCAAAAGAATTTGGCTTTTCTACTTTTGTCACCAGGATACACAATATAGCTATCACAATTATTTTTCAAGGCCTATGTGTAAACATATTAGTGATAGCAATGATGACAAAATTGTATGATACAATTTTTAAGACAAATAACTTATTCATTGCAAACACCTTTTTTCAACAGTATAGACGGTGACTTTACACATAGATTTCACAAGATGAAACGCACGAGTTTTAAATTGACTATGTATTTGGCCAGAGACGGTGGAGAAAATCAAAATCATCAGTCAGAACAGGACCTGGAGTCAATTAGGGACCACACTAGAACTTGCTCATCTGGAAGTTCGAGAGGAAGCTGAAGAAGATTAGGACAAACTATGAGTATGTTTCACCTTAATTTAGAGACCATCACAATAATCAAGTTGATGTATTAAACAGTATTGATCAAAAGCCAGAAAAATTGTGAGATGACATCAAGGGCTTCATAAGTGAAGCATGCAAAAGGTCATTGAAAAGCTAAAGTAGTGAATTAATTAAGCTATAATTACTTTAGCATTTAATACTATCATTCATTTCTACTTTTGACCTATTTAAAACTTGCTCTAGATTTTGCTACATGATGTTTTTTTTTTTCAGTTAGACTACTTGGCACATTTTTATTGCTATAAAAACAGAAAAAGTTATTTAGCATAAAATTTCAAAATGTGAAGCTGTTGTTGGTCAACATATCTTCCCTCTAGATCCGTACACTTTTTTTCCTTTAACCTTTTAAATTGTGAATTAAGTGAAAGATTACAGAGCAGTTAATTAGCTTTACACTCAATAATTCATGTGCATTTTTTTTCAGCTCATCCATTGCAACCCCCTCAACCTTCCCTGACCCCATTTTCTCCCTGCAACTCATAATCTTATTATTTCTTCATTTCTAAACCACTGAGCTTTGTCACTGGGTAAATTCTGCCACTTTGATCATTTTTATTCATTTTGTTTTTTAATTATAACAGTTTTATTGACAAATAATAAGTGTATTATACACCTAATGACTTTACTAAAGACAGCATTGGAAATTGGACTCGTGCAGATACAGTTAGATTAAAGTTTAACACTTTACCATTTGTCCTTTTTTGGAACCATTTAGATTTTGTTTTAGTTTTTATTTTTTTCTGTTATTCTTTCGATAGATGTTTTTCTATGTTTCATTTAATTATTGCTATTTGTTTGTTTTTATTTGTTTTTTAATAACTCAATATATATAAAATTTGGGATAGTACATTTATAGATATAGTAAGGATTGGGGTGCTAATAATAAATGCAAGGAAGAAGAAAATGTTCTAAATTTTAATGATGATTTAACAATTCTTTTAAATATGTTTAGTAAGTTTAGATTATTGATATACTTCTATTGTGGATTTTCCTGTTTTATCTTTATTATTTTGATGCATTTTGTATGTTTTCTTTATATGGAATCTAGGACAGGTAAATCTAGGGATGGAAGCACAGTTAATAGTTTTTTAGGGCTATGATATAGGAAGTTGGGAACAGATGGGGAGCTAATAATAATGAATACAAGAATGAAAAATGTTCAAAACGTTATTTATTGTGGTAATGACTGTGAAATTATTTTAATATATTTAAATAATTTAATTGTATTACATACAAATCATATACCAATAAAATTGTTAAAAGAAAAATATCAAAAATGGAGATGAAAGAAAACAAAACAGATATCATGCAAGGTTCAGAAACATGTTGTTCAAAATAAACTAGCTAAAGTAAATTAAGAAAATGGTGAAGTAAAAGAGTTGAACAGAGTATTTCAAAGTGCAGCTCAAGAAGAAAAGCATTATAAATGTGTCAAGAAACAGAAAACAGAAAGGAATAATGCACTCCTCATTTCTCAAGACAAAAGAACTAAAGTAAAAATTTAGTCTTGAGTTCCAATATTAAATATTTCTATGGAAAAATGGTAAACAATTAAGAATGATTCAGAATAAGAAGAAATACCAGTCAGTGAAACAAAAATAGTTGATCCATGTTCAACTATATTAGATAGCATATTATCAAGAAAAAATGGTACTGAGAGATGAAAACCCAACTACACTGAAGGCATTGCTGAGAAACAAATCTCCAGAAGTTGGTTGAGTACTAATTGTAATGCTAACATGTGCATATATGCCAAGAAATGTGGAACTAAGTCAGCATGCCAACTGAGTGGAAAAGATGCCTATGTTGAGCCCCTCCCAAAGTAATCCGATAGAACGCAAAATTTATCTAACAACATCATTAATTAAACACAAGTAATTTCCTAAAGGTAATTAAAAACCTGTTTTTAGTACATAGGTAACAGCTGCCCATGGTCAACAAGCTAGAAATTCAATCTTGATCCAAAAAAAGACCTTGAATGAGGGTTTCATTGTTATCTAATGCTGCTATAACAGAAATATCACAAGGGTATAGCTTTAACAAGATGAAATTTATTCTCATACAGTTTTTATTTTAATGTTGCTTTTAGGTGCCATTGTTTCAACTCATAGGGACCTTATGTACAACAGAGTGAAATTGCCTAATCCCTGTGCCAATCTCACAAATTTTCTTATTAACACCCATAGGTACAGCCACTGTGGCAATCCATCTCATTGAAGAATTCCCCCTTTCCACTGTGCTTCTACAGGGACTGATCTCTCTTGACATGTCTCAAGTATGTAAGTCTCCACAACCTCCCCTTTAAGAAGTTCTGGGAACAAGGGGGTCCCAACACTTGAACGGGTCCTCAGGAGTGACTTTGCGATTGTGGAAAATATTAAAGATAGGCAGATGGACTGTGGGGCTAGGGGCTCTGAGTTACATATCAGGGCTGAGAGAGAGAATGTGTTTTCCATTGGGTATGTATAGTGTGGCTTACAGAGCTTTCATAAGACATGCACATGAATCGTAGAGCTAACATATTATGTCTTCAGTAATAATATCATAAGCAGATAAGATCACAAACAAGAAATGAGGTTGAATCAGCAACTTGACTTAATACAAGTTGACCTCAACTCCTACCCCCACCCCAATCCTGCCCCAGGGGTAGTAATCTCTGGTCAGATGTCAAAAAAAAAAGTTGCTACATTTCCTCCCAGAGATTTTATTGGGGGCTCTTACAGCTCTTGTAACATTCAATACATCATTTGTATCAAGCATATTTATACACATGTTGCCATATTCATTTCCAAATAGCTTCCACTTGAGCCCTTGATCTAAGCTCCTCTTTCCCCCTCCCTTTTTTAATGAATCATTTTATTGGGGGCTCATACAACTCCCATCACAATCCATACATACATCAGTTGGATGCAGGCCACATTTGCACACTTGTTGCCATCATCACTCTCAGAACATCTGTGGCAGTCATGTGCTTATGTTAATTTTATAATTGAAATGTAGGGGTGGTGTCTAGCCTGTTAATCTGGAGATAGCCATTGAGTAGTCAATGAGGCCTCTAAGTGGGCATGGCTTTCACTTGAGACTCCTGGGAAATGTCGTGATATTTCCCTCGTGAAGATGAGAAGCTATCTTCCCCAGTTGTTGGGAGTTAGTCTCAGAGACGATTAATCACAGACAAGACAATCTGGCAACGTTCGAGAAACTGGAGGAGCCGGCAGAGAGACCACACAGCTTTGCCCTGATGGAGCCAGACCTCTGAAGCTGGGGTGGCCAGATGGAGACCTCTGCCAGTGATGAGTTGCCTCTGCTGTTGATGGACCCTGAGCCCTGGAAGCGAAGTTCCCTGCCAGCACCGGGATTCTGCACCCACTGACCTGTGACTTCATGAGTCGGAAGAAGAATTTATAGACTGATTTTGTGCATATGGGTTAATACCAGACTTATGACTTTGAACTGCACTGGGCTGGGATGCTTTCTCCATGTCACATTCCATTTGTATATAAACCTTTTCCTTATACCTATATGCGTGTCCTTGAATTTGTTCCTCTAGTCTACCCGGACTAACACATTATGGTACCAAGAGTGGGGTTCGAACCCATGTGGGCACTAGCCCATTGGATCTTATGTCCAGCCCCTCCTGAGTGCCCTATTTGCCAGCAGCAGAAACCGACATTAAGTCCAAGGTACGGACCCATTCCTCAGGGAGATCAACTGGCAAGTTGATTATATAGGACCACTCCCATCATGAAGGGGGCAACGCTTTGTTCTCACTGGAATAGGCACATATTCTGGATATGGATTTGCCTTCCATGCAGGCAATGCTTCTGCCCAAACCACCATTCGTGGACTTAGGGAATGCCTCATCCACCGGCATGGCATCCCACATAGCAATGTTTCAGATCAAGGAACTCACTTTACAGCATATGCAGTGTGGCAATGGGCCCATGCCCATGGAATCCACTGGTCATATCATGTTCCCCATCCTGAAGCAGCTGGTTTGATAGAATGATGGAATGAGCTCCTGAAGACACAACTGCGATGCAAACTACATGGCAACAACTTGCAAGGCTGGGGCAGTGTTCTCCAGGAAGCTGTATACACTTTAAACCAGTGGCCAATATATGGTGCTGTGTCTCCAACAGCCAGGATTCATGGTTCCAGGTTCAAGGGGTGGAAACTAGAGTGACATCACTTACTATTACTCCTATTGACCCACTTGCAGCTTTTTTGCTTCCTATCCCAGCAACCCTATATCATGACGTCTTAGTCAGGGTAGACTAAAAGCTGGAATCCCAAGTCTTCATCAGCAAGTGTCCCAGCTCCTAACTTTCAGCAAGCAAAGTTGTATCATCTGCATACCACAAATTGTTATAAGACTTCTACTAATCCTGAAGCCACATTCCTCATATACTCTAGCTTCTCCAGTTATTTCCTCAGCATAGATATCTTACAGTTTAGGGAGCAAAAAATCTGAATTCAAACCTCCAGCTCTAGAGGTAGGTTTTCTTTTCCTATTATCTTTGAAGGAATGCTCATAACTCCTGTCAGCATTTGTGGAACCTGCATACTTTAGATGTCTACTTGAAATTTCGCATCCAGCTTTTCCAGGCCTAGAAGTTTCTCAGTGCAGGGACTCTGTGTACAAAGGGCACAATCTTTATCTATTTTTTCTCTGTGTTAGAAGACCCTCTTGATCTCCTTTTCATTGCTTAATCTATTTTTTCTCAAAAAAGAAAAGTGTTGGGGGCCTCCGCAGCTGCCTCTAATGCTACCTCACTCGCATCATTGCTGTTGCTGTTGTTGTGAGGTACCATAGACTTGGGTTGACCCATAACAGTCTATGCACAGCACAACGATACAATGACAAATCTTGATCCAGCCTCATGACTGTTTGGATACTTGAGCACATTGTTGCAGTAACTGTGTCAGTGCATTACATTGAGGGTCTTCCTCTCTTCCTGTCTCTCTTCTCTAACAGGTATGATATCCTTTTTGAGGGACTGCTCTCTCCTGAAAACACATCGAAAATATATGATTAACTCTTGCCAACCTTGCATCTGAGGAGGTTAGAATTTACAACACATAGTATAATTATATCAGATTTTGAAATGCAGGATAATTATATAGTATTGAGATACATGGTCTTGATAAATTAATACATACTTGGGGGATATAATTCAAACCATAACAGATGGATATGATTTTTAACAAAAACATTTTTTGAGAATTAACACAGATATCATACCATTCTCTAGATCAATTACATTAAATATTATTGTATAGGTCATATCAAATATTAGGTCATATCAAAATCTGTTATTGATGCCAAATAACTGAATGCAGAAGCTATCCAAAAGAGGTTTACCTGTATTTTGTGAACTAGTCAAAAACATTTGACTGTGAATTGTAAAATGTATGGATAGCATTGAGATCATGGAAATTTCACGACACTAAAATGTGTTTCTATGGAATCTGTACATAGACCAAGAGACAGTCATCTGAACAGAACAAGAAGATATTTTGTAGTTAAAATCAGAAAGTGCGTGCCTAGTGTAGTATCATTTCACCATATTTATTTGAAATGTATGATGAAGAAATAATCAGAGAAAGTAGACTATAAGAATACAGATAAGGTGGGTATGGAAGGTCCAATAGGGATTGATTAAGACTAATGTAATAGAGAGACAATATTGAAACCAAAATGTGGTTGAGAGTGATGGTGGGATGGGAGGAGGTATAGGGAAATTGAGAAAAGAACTGGGGAGTAAGGGGCATTTATAGAGATTAAATACGGGCATATATATAGGTACATATGTTCATATGATGAAGGGGAAATAGATCACTATGCATATACTTATAGGCTTAGAATTAGGACAGCAGATGGGCATTGGACTTCAATCAGGTAGTTCCTCAGTGCAGGAACATTTTTTCTATTAAATTGGCATTCCATGATGCGCAGCTCCCAGACACGATCACAGAAAACAAATGTGTGCATTAGCAAATGTGGTGAAGAAAACTGATGGTGCCTGGCTAACAAAACATGTATGTCTGGGGTCTTAAAGGCTTGAAAGTAAACAAGTGGCCATCCAGGTCAGAAGCAACAAAGCCCACATGGAAGAAGTACACCAGCTTATGGGACAAAGTGATACCAGAGGGCTCAATTATCAGGTTTCAAGAACTAATAATCATAACATGATATGACATGATCCTGATATGATCGCTGATGACAAATATGTGCATAAGCAAATGTGGTGAAGAAAGCTGATGGGGCTTGGCTATCAAAAGATATGTGTTTGTGGTTTTAAAGACATTAAGGTGAATAAGTGCTCTTCTCACTACGAAGCAAGCCCACATGGAAGAAGCACAACAGTCTGCATGATCTCGAGGTGCCAAAGGGATCCAGTATCAAGCATCAAAGACCTAAAAAAATATTATTATAAGTGAGGGGGATTTCAGATTGGGGACCCAAAACCCAACAATAAGTGAAGAGACATCCTCTTACAGAGGGGTTGTGGATAATTATGTGGATAATTAAAGTGGATAATTAATAAGTAAGACCAGAGACTAGTTTAAAATTTAAATTGTGGTGCTGGTGAAGAATATTGGGTATATCAAGGATTTTCAGAAGATTGCAGAAATCTTTGTTGGAAGAAGAACAGAGAAAATGCTTCTTAGAAGTAAGGATGGCAAGACTTTGTCTCATATATTTTGGGTATGTCACCTGGAGACAGACATAGTCCTTGGAAAACTAGAGGCTCAGCAAACAAATGAGCAAAAAGAAATTTAAAAGGTCATCAGGAACATGGATTGACACAGTGCTTGTCACAATGTGATCAAATGGGAAAGAACTGTGAAAACTGTGCAGGACACCTGGCACTGTTTTCTGCATAAAGCATGGTCCCCATGAGTCAGAGCCAACGTAACAGCACTTTACAAAAATAAATATAACTTTGACATACCAAATGAATTGTGTTACCTGAGCACCTTTGTCACTATTGATATTCACTATTTTATATTCAGGATCTACATATAACCTCCTCCCTGGGGAACAGATAGCAGATAAGTGAGTGAAGGGAGACTTTGGATGGTGTAAGATATAACAAAATAATAATTTATAAATTATCAAGGGTTGATGATGGAGGGGGAGTGGGGAGGGAGGGGAAAATGAGAAGCATATACCACAGGCTCAAGTAGAAAGCAAGTGTTTTGAGAATGATGAGGGAAACAAATGTACAGAAGTGCTTGACATGATGGAGGTATGTGTGGATTGTGATAAGAATTGTATGGCTTCCCAATAAAATGATTTAATTAAAAATAAAAAAGAAATAGTATATATTTTCAACTGTATTCTAAATGTCCTTATAATATAAAACCTTTGTTATGATAATGGAATGATCCAGAATTTTTCTATACTGGATATAATGAGACTTTTGATAGAGATGCTTTCACTTTGAGGTTATTCCCAGGAAAATGGTGGTAGGATGAGGTAAAGCATTAGCAGTGTCTGTCCGTCAACACTAAAAATGTCTAATGTGTATGATTTTTTCCTAAAATTACTATGAAATATATTATATCATTTAACACATACAGATGATGTGTTGGAACTATAGAAATCCTATACTTTATGTGTACATATAGAAAATATAATAGAAATATAAGTCCCCAATAGAAAACATAAGTGCTAAGAAAATTTCTGATCCCAAACCATTCTGTTCAAAAGTGTCATCATATATATATATATGATATATATATATGAATTAGTGCTAGAGTCATAGAAGATTTTAGATTAATAATATGGCCATAACATTAATGGAGGAGATATACACACAGAGGCAAGTATGCAGACACAATAATAAAAATACTCTAGGAGCTGATGGGATTGAATGATTTACAAGGTAGCACATTTTTTTCTGGATTGGTGAATTCCGTAATGGTTTTATTAAGAATAAATTTCATAAACAGACATGAACATCTTTTACTACTTGTAATGAATTGTTTACAGTACTAAAGAGACACACTAACCCATACTGAAAAAATGAAACATAGGCCATAAAGAGATTTATCCCTTCAACCCTCTTTTATAGTTAGACTTCTAAATATTTAGGTGATAGTATGTCTGATCTCAAATAATGATAAATGAACACAGCTGGAAGATAGATGAGGATGGACTAGCATGCTACAATGTCACAAGTACCATACCATTTTAATGATAGCTTATGGAACTCTTCATCATTTGTGACTTTGTGAATTGTCACAGGTATTTTTCCTACTAACAAGGTAGAATGTTCACTGCCAGTAAAATTATAGGAAACCACAGTCGGAGTTCTGTTCTATCTATTTTCTCTCATTTCAATAGATTTGGTTTGTTTCTCAAGTAATTTGTTTCTTTTATATTTTCAAACTCCCAGTTTTTTATATTGCTTAAAGACTAAATGTCTATCAATACTACAATAATGTGTAAAACAGATTGGCCTACTTTAAAGACTTCCCAGAGTGAAAAGTATAATGTCAAGGTAATCTATACCAACAGTACTCCTTTTGGTGACCTTAGAAATGAATCCACTCCAACTCTTTGTCATATTACATGTCATCCTAACCAACTATTAATTTCTATTGTTTGAAGAATACTGGATCTTAAATTTTATGTGCTGTTTTTCCTAACAGTATTTATCTCGGGTAAGATCTATAAAGTTTTGAGAAGGCAATTTGTTCTGGCAAGTTGCAATTGAATTAGAAGCAAAGGAATTGTAGGAAGTTCCACATGATATCATTGGATCACACACATCATATAGATTTTACTTTTTACTTTGAATTCCTGTGGCAAGTAACTTCAAGCACAAGGTTATTTTATAAAGCCTATTTTGAATGCTGTGATTCCAAAGTTATATAATTCTAAAGGACATACATTGACTGTGTAAGATGAATCAAGCAATTCAAAATCACATTATAATAGGTCTACAACCCTGCCCAACTAGAATTCTTGGGATATTTAAAAAGCTCCCTAAATAATCTTTCTGCCTCCCTCTCCAGTCTAACCAGTATTATATGAATGGTAGTATTTTACTAAAGAGCAGTTTTTCCCCCATGCTCTGCACTTGGACAAAAATGGTTAGTGAGTCCCCATTGTCTATTGCATACAGCTCAAAGCTCGTCAGGTCGTGTTATCACCTCCATCCATAACCTGTCCCCAACCTCTTTAATGACAAAGGTGCTCTTCTCCCTTATATATCTGCTGCTATAACCGGACTGAACAATATACTCACTTATCTTGCATGTTTCTTATTTGTCTGTTTTGTACGGCATGGTCATTTCCCCATCTTACCATTTGCATTCTAACCAGAGAGAAACCACTTAAATACTACCAACTGCGAAATGCTCTCTGCAATTAAGAGAGATTTAATTATTTCATCATTGATATCAAACAGTAGTTCATTGATCACCGCCTGTTATCATGGCTCTTGTGTCTTCATATCATGGTTGTCTCCCTAAAGTTTGCCTAACAAAAAAGAACAAGACATGCATGATCCTAGAGGGCTGAGGATGTTTAAACAAAGTGTCTCTCATATGTATGTCTATGTATAAATAAATATGTATACAAAATGTGATTATACTCTATATACATATGCATATACATATACATATTCCAGATATGTACAAATCAATCATGGAGGGTCTATGTCCTTTCAGGAAAAAATTGCATAACAAATAAGAATCTACTTGCTATCAAATTACAAGGCATTTTCATCAAAAGGTCTCAAAAGGCAACACTCACTAATTTACATGTTAATATATTTCCACTGACCTGAGGGCATTTCTTTTTCTTTATTTCCTTTTCACTTCAGCTATTTGCTTCTCAAAATTGCTTTTTAAAATTCTTTTTATAGTCACAAATAGTTGTCCAATTTAACCAGTCTTTGATTAAAAATATCAGAGTTACTACTGCAACTTTAAAATACAATGATTGTCTCTAGAAAAAAAGATTTAGGAATATAATTTTTTACCCCCAAAATAGGTTGTAATCAAAAGTTAGCTTTAATAGATGTTAGACTAAAGTCATATGCCTAGGAAATGAAAGACTGAAGATGAAAGAAAAGAAATGGCTTTAGCTTTTTATCTCAGCCAGAACCATTTGGGATTGTTTAGTTTTTTATAAAACAATTCAGTTTTAAGTGGTAAATTGCTGAATGAATTGGCTCTCTTCTTGAAGTTTCATAGCTCTTTATTATCATCTCAGCACTCGCAAAGTTAGTGTAACATATTCCTGTTTTCTCTTTTCTAAATAAGTACTGTAGCTAATAGATGTAGATTTTCTCTATCAGTAACACTTTCATAGGATAACTTTGGTAGATTTTTAAAAATGTTTTATAAATGAAACAGTAGATTTTCCTATAAAATGTGCTTGAAAGAAAATCATCATTGAAAACATAATCTGTGAACTTAAAGGACATTAATTTTAAGTTACATTATATTTAATGTTGGTTTTTCACAATCCAGAATATGTCAGCACTAAACAAAAATAATGCAAGACAAAAAAAAAGCTGAACTTCAAAATAATTTGTTGTTGGAGGCCATTGAGTACACTTTGAATAATAGCAACTCTGAAAAATAAAACCACCCCTAGGGTTTCCTGGACCATAATTTTGATTGCAACAGATACATTTTCTCTTACAGTGCCATTGGTGGGTTCAAACAGCCAACCTCTAAGTTGAGAGCTGAGCATTCATTTAATCGTTATAAAACTGGGCTCATTACTACTGAATATCCACTACTACATCTCAAACAGAGAGTTCTGCTTGCTGGTTTCCTATGTTCATGACAAGCAGAGCAGACAAAGGTGTGAGGTCCTCTGGAGCAGTGCCTCTCAACCTTCCGAATGCCGCCACCCTTTCAGACACTTCCTCATGGTGTGGTGATCGCCAACCATCAAATATTTTTGTTGCAGCTTCATACCTGTAATTTTGCTACTGTTGTCAATCATAATACAAATATCTGATATGCAGAAAGCATTTCCATTGCTACAAATGGAACATAATGAAAACATACTGATGAATCACAAAAACAATAGGTATATCTTATGAAATATTTCTAATGACAAATGAAAATTTGTCTTGAAGCATGACTTAGCATTGGTATGTGGGCATAGCTGCATGTGGACGGACCCACATGGAGATGGAGAGAGGAGGGTTTCTTATTTCCTAAGACCATCATAAATATGTGTTTTCAGATAGATTTAGGCCACCCCTTTGACAGGGTCGTTGAACCCACAAAAGGGTCATGATCCTCAGGTTGAGAACTACTGCTCTAGGGGCACCCCAGAAGAAGGGACTGGTAAACTCATATATAACCAGCTATTAAAAAATTCTGTAGAATACACTTTTACTCTAACAAGCAGAGGCCCACCATGAATCAGCACCAACTCTGTACCAACTAGTCTGATGCCGAACACCTAGCAACTGTGAGGTGCATAGTGAGCTATACTGTCCCTTAGAGTACACGAGGCTGAAAATCTGTATGGAAGCAGACTGCTGCCTCATACTCTGTGGCTGCTTGCTGTGAAGCATCGGCTTCTCATTCATAGGAAAGTTCTTACCCACTGCGTCACATTATTTTATTTACTTTTAAACTAAACACACAGAGAAAAACTATGAAAATGTAGGAAGTAGTATGCCACATATACAGATGAGGAAAGTGAGATCTGGAGAACTTGAAAAGAAGTAGGACAAGAGCTTTCTAAGTGACATATTACATCTCTGATCACAATCCATACATTGCTCCAGTGTGTCAAGCACATTTGTGCATATGCCGCCATCATCATTTTCAAAGCATCCTCTTCCCATTTGAGCCTCTGATATCAGTTCTCCATTTCTTCCCCCTTCCCTCCCCACCCATCCTCCCTCCCTCCTGAACCTTTTTTTAAATTAAAGATACATCAGACAAACAAAATAATATTTTTAAAAGGAAAATGAAAAGGAGAAAAGGCCAAAGAAATATCATATATTTAAGTGTGTATTAAGATCCCTTAACAATTCCAATTTTATTAAAAGACTAACCCTGAAAAAGAAGAATGCTGATCAAAAGGATTAAGGACCCTTGTGCTGACAATTGCCAGCTATCCAGAGTTGGAGATCCCCTCAAATCTACTTATCATTGAAAAATATGTCATAGCCTAAGAAAACGTTTTTCTCATTTCTTTTACTTTCCTTTCTTTTCAAAGAATTATTCAATATTGTTTATTCACCCTTTGGACTGCTCCCATTCCTCACTCTCCTTTCATAGTTCTTCTATGAAGGAAAATAGTAAAAATAATTTGGTAACTATTCTCTGGAGCAAATGGAAATTTAAATGTCCCATAGATAAAAGGTTTAGGTTAAAATACAATTGAGGCTTAAAGGATTTACAAGAGGTTTTAGAAAGAAACCAACCAACATATCAGGGAAATATTGAGTATTATTTTTATGACTTTTCAATGTAAAGAGTTCATTTAACGGGACACATGTAAAATGTATCAGCCAAAGTCAATGTCATTGAATTAGTGCTGCTCCATAGTGACCCTCTAGTCTTTCTCCTGTGGGACAATCAGTGGTTTCAAATGGCCTGCATGCATATGACAAATCAAGGCGTCACCACTATGCTACCAAAGCTTCTTTAAAAGCAGCTCCTTAAAATTTAATGACTATCATCTCTGATATCCTTTCCGTGATGGTGAAGACAAAACAACTAAGGAAGATTTAGCCTAGGCTCCTATTTATGTTACTCCTGGAGAAGGAACAATTACTTATTCCTCATGACTCAAACATGTAATTAGCTCCAATTCCAATCTTGAAAGTGCCATGGAACCAAGAACAGTTGACAGTCTCGGCAGTTAGAGCCTATTGTATATCTTTTGTCTGTGTATAGCTTGTAAAAAGTTAAAAAATATATAAAGGACTTCTTATCAGGTAACTAGACCATTCTTACTTTTATTGACAATAAGTTAGGGAGTGAGGTAAGAGGAATATTTAACTCGATGGGTATTTGTAACAGAAGATGTTTGGAAATTCATCCTACAAACAATCATGATTCTGTTTCCTGTATCAATTAAAGTTAATTTAACAATTTCAACCTGGGTAGAGCAATCAGTGAGGAAACAGAAAATTTCCAGTTTTGTTGTAAATTCATTTTAGTAGGTCCATTTTAGTTTAATATGACTTTCGCATGCATTTAATCAGATAATTGCATGCATTCAGCTGCTAAAGCCTAAATAAATAGAACTTTATTTCTCTCCATATCTACCTTCCAAATACTTTGTAAGTTCATTGTTTGCCCTAAGTTAATATTTTAAGTATGTAATACCTGGTTATATTAGCAGAACTTTTTATGTATTCAATTTAAAATGTGATTAAACTATGGGAGCAATTGTAATGCAACAATTCATGGTACAGTGATTCAGACAAAGTATTCTAGGTCCAAGTAAACTGATACAGTATCATCATGTTCTTGGAACAGAAGGACAAGAAAGTAGGTGGGTAGTATGCAGCTTTCGAGATCCTCAGCACCATGTTTTCTCTAATGGCAATAAGAGTCAGTGGCTATAATTGAAGAGATATCAATAACTTATTATCTATTTTTCTACAAAACCTTTACACATTGGCATATATCAATAACAATAGTCACAGGGGAGAGAGTAGAAGAGTGGAAAGGGGACTAGCTGGCTAGAGAGTGAATGGGTGTTAGCTTTGAGGAAGGGCAAAGGAATAACTCAAACAAGGAGATGGAAAGGGGATGCAGAGCAAACTCCTGGGCTGATAAATGGAGAATGAAGCACAAACGAACGTCTGATGTGCAAACCTGCCTGGTGATAACATGCAAGCAAGTCCCTTGTTTTAGAAGGGGGTGGGTAGAGAGAGTTTATTGTTGACTACAAAGAAACCCTGGGTGACTCTCAAATACCTTCTTCCTTTAAGGACAGAAAATCTTGAGTTAAATAGGAGTGTATGTAATGGCACTTATCCCATATCTTCTTTAGTCCTCGATAAAGTCAGTCATATTTTATAGGAAGTAATAAACATCAAGTAATATCTAGAACTACAGTCTGTATAACTTTTTAATGAGGTTAAGGATAACTATGTAGAAAGGCTTTATACTGTTTTTCAATTAATTCTTAAGCCTGAAATAAGACTTTATCATTGGTTAGAGCAGACCATGTAACTAATTTTTGGCATGGATCACAAATTCTTGATATAACTCCATAAGCATATAGAAGATGTATCACATCCCCTGTCAAGAAGGCACCAAATGGTTGTACCTTATTGTCACTTATTTTAAGAATCCAGATAACTAAATAATAAGATTTGTTCTAATTATGATGAGTTGTCAAGACAAACAAAATTAAAAATGTCATTTCATCCTCTCATCTAAGTAGTTATCTATGAAGCAATATATACTGCCCTAGTCAGAAATTTACCGCCTATAGATGAAACCAAACTAAAACTATTATTTTATTCTTAAATGGATAATTTATCATAGTGTCCTATATTTAATGATAACCGCATAGTGAGATAAAAATGATGTAAAAACAGTAAGAAGAAATACATAAGTTGTGAACTAAAAAGGTTAGCAAAAACAATTATCAGTATAGGACACATATAGGAATTTACAGCTGAAGAAAAAGGAAAGGTGACAATAAGAACAACCACCAACAGCTGGAGATGAGAGAAAAATGCCAATGAAATTTTCTATCTGATATAGATATTTTAATAAAGTACAAATTGCAACAACAAGTGATTCAAAGTCAGTGACAAGGTTGGTGTGAGAGGCCAGATAGGGATTGATCAAGAGTAATGTAACAGGGAGAAAATACTGAAACCCCAGTGGAGGCTGAACATGATAGGGGGACAAGAGGAAAGGAAAAGGAAATAGAGGAAAGAGGTAAAGGGCATTTATAGAGGTCTAAATACATGCATGTACATAGGTGAATATATTTATATATGATAATGGGGAAATAGATCAACGTGCATATACTTTTTTAGGGTTAGTATTAGGACAGCACATAGGCATTGGATATCCACTCAAGTACTTCCTTAGTGCAAGAACATTTTGTTCTATTAAATTGATATTCCATGATGCTCACCATCCCAACATGATTATAGAAGACAAAGGAGTGCATAAGACAGCATGGTGAAGGAAGCTGATGATGCCCGGCTATCAAAAGATGTAATGTCTGCAGTCTTCAGTGCTTGAAGGAAAACAAGCGACCATGTAGCTCAGAAGCAACAAAGCTCACATAGAAGAAGCAAACCAGCTTGTGGGACCATGGGGTGTCAAGGGGATCAGTTATCAGGCTTCAAGAACTAAAGATCATAAGATTGCGTATTCACCTTACTGATATGATCTCTGATGACAGATGTGTGCATAAGTAAATGTGGTGAAGAAAGCTGATGGTGCCTGTCTATCAAAAGATATAGTGCCTGGGGCCTGAAAGACTTGAAAGTAAACAAGCGACCATCTAGATCAGAAACAACAAATCCCACATGGAAGAAGCACACCGGCCTGAGTGACCATGGGGTGTTGAATCAATATGCTGTCAGACATCAAAGAACTACTATTTATATCATTATAAATGACGGGGTGTACAGATAGGGGATCTAAATCCAATCAATAGGTGAAGCAACATTTCCTTGCAGAGGGGTTGCAGCCAGTCAAGGTACAGTGTGACAAGAATAAGGTATGCAACTTTCCTCTAGTTCTCAAACGCTTCCACCCGCCCACTATTATGATCCCAATTCTACCTTACAAATCCACCCAGACCAAGGGATGTACACTGGAGCCAGAAACATGGGGAATTCAGGATAGATGATCCCTTCAGGTGGAGCAGTGATACAGGGAGGGTGGAGTGGAAAGGGAGAACCAGTTGCAGGGAGCTACATATACCCTTCTCTCTGAAGTACAGACAGCGGGAAAGTAGGTGAAGGGACACATTGGACAGTGTATGATATCAAAAAGCAAAACAATTTGTAAATTATTAAGGGTTCATGGGGGAGGGGATGTGGGGAGGGAGGAGAAATATGGGGAGCTGGTACTGGGGGCCTAAGTGGAGGGAAGATGTTTCAGGTGTGATGATGGCAACACGTGTGCAAATGTGGTCTACATACATTTGACGTGTGTATTGATTGTGATGGGAGTTGTATGAGCTCCCAATAAAATGATTTATTTAAAAAAATACAAATAGAGAATGAGGAAGATGGCAACCAAGTAACACCCATGGGAGGGACTCCAAAGAAACCAGCACAGAGACACCACAGCGAAGGAAACCCTACACTTCCAAGCAGCACGATTCTCATCATAAAGATAAGTAGACAGAGATTAATTAAAATACAAAGAGAATCAATGGCTACCAATAGATTCCCTTTTGTTATTGGCCATAGGCAAAAACCAGAACACAGCTCCTAACTCTACCTCCCCTATTTTGCCAGTGGAGGAGCAAGCTAGGGTGGTGAATGACCCAGTTACAAGGACATAGCCTGTGTGACCAGCCTTGGGCATATATAAGCACAAATGGGCCTGGGTTTCAACCCAAGTCAAGTGAGAATTAATCCAACCCCATCCCAGCGTTAACTCTCCATCATCAGGGATAGCACAGCATACCACGACAAGTGAGGATAAATCTATATGGAAAACTGGCATGAAGAATAGTGAATATATTAAATTTTCACACAAGCTAGGGAAGTGTCAACCCCATTTGGCCAAATCAACCCACCATCTCTGAGGTCCAGCTCTGTATGCTCCCTTCTAAAGAACTAGAACAAGGACAATGACATACACTCTCAAACAAAAGAAGGGAACAAATTAGGTGGATCAAAGTGAAAATCAATAATATGGAAAAGAAGCCAAAAATGGAAGAAATCAACAAGACAAGAATCTTGTTCTTTGAAAGGATAAATAAAATAGACCATTGGCAAACGTTTAAAAGCACACAAAAGAAAATGTGAAAATACACAAAATAAAAAAATGTGCATGGGCAAAAATAAAAGAAAATACACAAAATAAGAGACGAGAAGGATGTCATTACAACAGACACAAATTAAATAAAAAGAATGATAGCATACTACTTTACAAAACAATAATCACACAGATATGAAAATCTAGAGGAAATTGACAGATAACTAGAAAACCATCATTCACTCAAATGAGTGCAGATATTGAGAAAATCAACTATGGGGCCCTAGTGGTGCAGTGTTTATACATTGAGCTGCGATACACAAGGTCAGCAGTTCAAAATGACCAGCAATCCCTCGGGGAGAAAGATAGTGCTTTCTACACCTGTAAGGAGACTCAAATTCTTGGGGTCAGTATTATCACTTCCTATAGAGCCAGAAGAATCAGTATCAACTCTAGGAAATGAGCATGCTTGTTTTGGTTGTCATGTAGCTATGCAGAACAGCACTCAGTCTATGGCACCAGCTAGCTATACATGAAAAACAAGTCCTGTGCAAAATTTGGCATTTCACAGAATACCATATCTCTCATAAAACTATGAAAAAGTTAGAAGGTTTTATAATTACTTTTCTGAAAACAGGTAAATCAAATAATCTGTGTAAGTTTCCATTCTCAGCTTCCAATCCCTTGAATTCATATGGTAATTAAAATCAACAAATGAATAAAAAGTGAACTTTTCAAATCCCCAACCACAAAGTCTAACTCAGAAGTCATAAAACATAATAAAAAGTCTTCACAACCTCATCTATTTTCAACACCTGAACATTCAATGCAACTGGCCAGTTAATGATATTTACTAGGAACTGCCACTAAGAAAACTTTATATTTGACAAGCTATGAGGGAAACTTCTATAAAATGTAAAAATGATGTAGGAACTAGTAAAGATATTAGCAACAGGAGAAAGAGTCAACACACTCTATACATCTCCAGAGGAAAAACACATATTTATTATCTTTTTGCCCATTGCTGATGTTCTAGCTAAGGATTGGATTATTGTAACTTCTACTTAGACAATTAGAAGTAATTTCAATTATATGGGTCTAATTTCTTTATCTGTAAAAGAAGGATACTATGCATTTTAATACCTTACAAAAATTTGTGAGGGTAAATAAGAAATTTAATATGAATAAATTTTTAATTATATTAATATATTAATGCAATTTGCCAAAAATAAAATTCATGCACATATGCAAAGTTTTCTGCTTTTAGAACATCCTCCACTAAAAATGACAATAAACGAAACCCCATGGTATGGACATACACATAGATTGCTATTCCATAAAATTATTTTTACATATGGGGTATATCTACATGACAGTATAATATATAACATTCCTACTCAAAAGTTACTATTTTCACACAGTTTTGTTGGCACATATTACACATGTTACAAAAACATTCAAGTGCTTTAAGCCTATAAAGGTATATTATTGATCCCTGAAAAACACATAATAAAAAGATTCATTGTGCTTTAACTTGTGTTTCTTTGGCTTTTTAACATTGTATTTCTATTAAATACATTAAAACAAAGGGGATACGGCTTAAGTAGATTCATGCAGTAAACTAATGTAGGCAAAAATGGGGAACATATCGGACAGCCTTTGATAACAGAAAATGGAGTAGAATATGTCACTTGCTTTTGTAGTTGAGAATCCATATATTATGAGGCATAAAAATATATTCAAGGAGTGGAAAGATATAATCCAAATCTGAAGGAGGAAATGGTGTCAGAGCTTAAATTTTTAGTTTCTGGTCTGCAGAAGGCTAGGCATGACAAGGGGAGCCCAAAGTACATTCACTGGAGCTACACAGAGAGTAAACCTTCAAGTGGAATCTCTGACATGAAGTGAGAGATAGGAATATATTTGCTATCAGACCGAGAGTACCAGAGAGATGACTGTAGTGGATTATAATAATAACTCTGACATGAATATTTAAATCCTTGTCATTTGATATCTCTTTGGACACACTATGAGCTTGATCTGGTTTTTAATATTGTGTTGCTGTTTTTCCCAGATTGGGGCTTATCTCTGCTGTACTCTTTATTGTTGGTAACTGTGCTCGTCTGGGTAAACTAGAGAAACAAATCCATAAAAACTCATATGTATATATAGTTATCCTATGTACTTGAGAAAGCATAGGTAGCATGGAAGGAGGGAACCAATTAAAGGGATCTACATATAACCTCCTCTCTGGGGTATGGACAACAGTGTATGATATGAAAAAGTAATACCAATTTGTAAATTATTAAGGGTTCATGGGGGGAAGGAGTGAGGAAGGAGGGGAAACATGGGGAGCTGATAATGGGTACCTAAGTGGAAGAAGGATATCTTGAGAGTGATGATGATAGCGGGAGTGCAAATGTGGTCTGCATACAGTTGATGTACGTCTTGATCATGATAGGAGTTGTATGAGCCCCCAATAAAATTATTTATAAAAAGGGGGGAGGGGGAAAGAGGAGCTTATACCAAGGGCTGAATTAGAAAATATTTGGAGACAAAGATGACAAAATGCATACAAATATGCTGGACACAAATGATGTATGGAATGTTATAAGATCTGTAAGAGCCCCCAATAAAATCACTGGAAAATAAGAAACAAAACATTCCAACCCAGTGCTGTACAAGGACATAAATCCAACGTTTGCACATATATCTGACACTGAGCTACAAAGTCTTTCTCAATCTCACAAAACACATGCAATGACACCAAGTGCAGGAGGAAAGCCATATCAGAGAGTGTGTAATCCATCTCAATGCTCCACTCAGCTCCTCCAGCACCGAGGGTTGCTTTAGAATTGGTCCATATAGTTTCTCCTCAGGGATATCTCACATGAAGTGAACCTTGCCAGCTGAAGCAGGGAACTGGTTAAGACAGTGAAACCCTGGACTGACAATCAGAGAGAAAAAGATCCGAGAACGAGGAAGGCGAGACTCACCAAACCATTTATTTCTCTGCCCTTCAATTAATCCCACATGTGTTTATTGGCCAGGTTTACACAATAAACCTGAACTCTCTCAGTAATGTCCTTGATTCTCTGTTATACATCTTTCTATGGTTCTCATTATATGAAACCCAGGTTGGATGGATTTATAGAGACAATAATTTGAATAAGGGTTTCTGGGGGAAGCCTCAAGGAAGGGAGTGCATAATGGGGAGCCAATATCAAGGAGTAGAAGAAGAAATGTTTTAAAAATGATTGTGGCAGTAATTGTACAGCTCTGTTTGATACGAATAAACTATTGGAATATGACATCTTGATTAAATTGCTAATGAAATGAATTGGAGGAAATATAGTTTACAATGACTTCATTGCAATGTGATAAAATCTAGTATGCTTATTGATCCATTTTTTCTAAATATTACTTATTTGTATAATATCTTCAGTAATTTACATATCAGTTTATGGAACTTTTATGTCAATAGCCAAATACCAGGAACATACAACATAAGTCATGGCATGCAATGCTCAAGTGTAGGCTGAAAGTTATGACAACAGTGGAGGTTACACAATGCGATCTGTGTTATGGGACTACATTGAGTATGAGTTGAACAGAAAGAGGCAAGAAGAACTACTTGGATGTGTGTAAAAGTTTGTTTAAACACCAGCTGCAAGTTGCAGAAAGAATAGGATCGATTACTCACCCATATTCCCTATGCTTCTTTATATAAAGCCAAGGAAAGGCGAACTTTTCACTTGCTGCATCCCTTTCCTCGAACGAGGTAGAACAATTATGTAAAGTGTAAGTCGACATTGCAACCGTTGCTTTTATGGCAACGTGCATGGTTGCTGCTACTAAAAGATTTCATGTTACATCTTTAATCGTGGCCCTGGAGCAGACAGCCGATGGTGATGATGATGATGCCGACTCTCGTCAGTGTGGCCACCGGACAAAGATAATAATTACCAGCATCAGAAGCAGCTTGTGGTTTTATATTACATTGAGGTAAATTACACTGGAATTAGAGTGGATTACTTTTATCAAATGGGGAATAAGTTGTTAATTAACTCCCTGCTGTAGCAATCTTTTTCTGTGCTTGCAACTGTTATTAGGTCTAGATTAAACTGTTGAATTAATTTCCCACTTACTTACTATTTCAAGAGTTTTTAATTTACCTGGCAGCAGTTTTAATGGGAAATTGTATTAGTGAACATAAATTGTTTTGGGGAAGGGTAAACAGTTTGTGATAATGTTTATTAAGTCGTTTTGTTTGAGCAAAAATATAATTGCAGTTTTAATTAGTGCATGGTTGTTGGAGTATTAGACTTGAGATTACATTATAGCATTGTGGGAAAAAAATCATTCAGGTAATCCCAGTATTTACAACTGAAGGCAAATAGAAAGGCTGTGTCAATATGACATTAACTTGGATTTTGCACCACACTTCAGAAGGAAATAGGAAATCATTAAAGGATATACATCAATTGTTTTACAGTGTATCAATTACTCCTGAATATCAAATATCATTTGCTATGACATGTACATATGGTGTATTACATATGAAAAATGAACTGAGATGCTTGCTTCCAAATTAAGAAGTACAGATATTTTTAAAGTAAAATGAAAGTCTAAGCATAAAGTAATTTATTTAGATGATCAATATAATCATTGTGCTTTGTTATCAATTATAAATTGACACACTCTTTTTTTTAGTACGGCAGCAATAATCTTGTGCTGTGCTTACTTTGTACATGAAAGCAAGTCCATCAGAGTCAAAATGTGAACTTCAGTATTTCTCACCCAAACTTTGAGAACATCACCTAAACAGATTGGATGCATTATGAGGTTTTCTCAAGTTTAGTGAACATAAACAAATTATGGGTAGTCTTGAGAAGAATGGGAATTTCACAACATTCCATGGTGTTTATGGGGAACTTGTACACGGATCAAGAAGCAGGTGTATGCATAGAACAAGGGCACACGGCAGGGCTCACCTTCAGGAAAGATGCGTGGCAAGGTTGTGTCCCCTCACCATACTTGCTCAATTCCAATGCTGTGCGAATAATCCGAGATATTGCCTTATCTGGAGAAGAATGTGGTGTAAGGCTTTGAAGGTTTGTTGGCAATCTGCCTGGCTGGCTGAAAGTGCGGAGGCCTTCAATCACTTGCTCATGAAGATCAGAGACTGTGGCTTTCAGTGTGGATTGCAACTTAATTTAAAGAAGGGCAAAATCCTCCCCACTGAACCAACAGGTGACATGATCAACAAGAAACAAATTGAACTTGTCAAGGATTTTGTCTCGCTTGAACCTATGATCACTGCTCATGGATGTAGCAATCAAGAGATCAAACTACACGTTGCTTTAATAAGTCTGCTGCAAAAAAAAATCTTAAAAGTGTTTGAAAAGCAAGGGTGGCACTTTGAAGACTAGGTAATGCCTGACCCAAGACATTTTGCATTGCCTCCAATGCGTGTGAAATGTGGAGAATGAATAAAGAAGAGTGAGGGGAAAATGATGGGTTTGTTTGAACGATGATGTAGGAGAAGGATCTTCTGTCCTGCCGAAAAACAACAGACCATTCTTGGAAGTACAGCCAGAATGCGCCTTAGAAGCAAGGATGGTGAGACTCACACTCAACTGCTTTAGATACATGATAAGAGGTTAGGCTTGTTGTTCCTGTAAAGCGTTCCAGCCTCAGAAACCTGCAGGAACAGTTTGACCCCATCCTACAGGCTCACTCACTGGCAGTGGGACTTTCTTCGTTTCCATGACTGTATTTAATATCTTGATCCACCTTCTGCGGTCAGCCTTAGTGGTGTAATGATCATGCATTGGGCTGCAGTTTGAAACCATCAGCAGTGCCACGAGAGAAATGCTGGGTTTCCTCCTCCGGCAGACGGTACGTCTCAGAGAGTGACAAGGGGTGGCTATGAGTCAGCCTTGACTAAATGGCAGTGACTTTGATTTTGGTTTTCACTTTTCCATCTCAAATAATGCTTGCTCTTTCTATAAAACACTGTGTTATGAAAGATTTCATAATGAAATGTATATTACCAAACCATTTGCAATTTTTTAATATTGCATTTTCTATTTAATATTATACTGGGTTTCATTAATAGAATTATTTCATTCACCTACAGATGCTACCTTGTAGAAAACTGTATAATAATTAATGGACCATTCAAAATGGAAGTGTGAAATATAGTAAAAGTAGTACATTATTTCTTTAACACACATTTTTACCCCCAAACAATGGCATTCTTTCTGAATTTGTGCAGTTAGAAAACATGAAATAACAAAATTTCCATAATTATGTTAGTAGTATTGACCCCATAAAAACCTCCAGCGATTATGCAAAAAATCTAAAGGTCAGTATCTCCTGCATACTCATACCATTCTTCATAAAAGGCTGCTTATTTCAGAAAAATATTATCCTAAAATTTTAAATACATATATATATTTGAATTTTCATTGCATCTTTCCTGGATAAAAAAAATAAATCCAAATGCTAGTGCAACAATATGTGATCATAAAGCAAGAATTGTTTGCATATATCTTCAGAGTATAATTTTCCTACTTATATTTTTTGGTAACATTTAGTGATATACAATTATATTCTTAGTACTGATTTCCTAACAACCTTTTATTTTCACATAGACGCTGTCTTTTTAAATAAGGAAATAGAGCATGTAAAACATGCATTTATGGTATCATGCACATCTATGTCAAACAAAACTCAAAATCATGAAAAAGATTTGTCAGATGCAGACTGGTGGGACCCTGGAAATTATGGCCATCAGATCTGGAGATGAATTCATCCACATGATTCCATTTCTCAGGTAACAGTAGATAGGTCTATAAAGGTGATAATAATACTAGGGAGAAACACGCCCCTTAAAATAATTAATCATTTGAGATCAAAAGGGCAGCATTACAACACACTAGGTTCAGAATGGTTATTAAAGGAGACATATAATTGGTTATATATTGATATCATCAATGCAGTCACCTTATACACCAGTGGGGTGATTAACAATGTTTTACTTTTTTTTTGTTTATTTGTGTTTTTGTTGTTGTTGCTCTTTTGTTTTCGTAATACAAGAACTGCCAAAGTAAATCAGAGTTGCTCATAACCCAAGGGTGTGCAAATGCATTCTAGGGTCCCACGTAATTCTAGCCCCGATCCAGGAACAGTTAGGTTGTAAAATAGGGTCCTGTTCAAAACTCACCTCCAAGAAGCAATCACTGAAGATAAGGATGCTATTACAGAGTACGGTGCAGAAAGCAGATGGTACCCGGCTATCAATTGGAATAGTGTCTGGGGTCTTAAAGGCTTGTATGCAAACAGAGAGGCTTCTAAGTGAGGCAACAACTAAGTCCACTTTGAGGAGGCACACCAACCTATGTGATCCAAATATGACAATAAAAAATCCAAAAATGATAAAGGTAAAACTAGCAGAGCTTAAACTGTGAGCACCCAATTTGTAGAATGCCTTGGAGGACAAGGGGAGTCCCCCAATCCAACTGCCCAAGATCTCATCAAATTAAGCATCTGCCAGATGAGAGACTTCAAAAGCTCTGCTTACTGTTTTCTGCTGCTGATCTGTTTTTTGTTGTTTTGAGTTTAGGAACCAAGAAAGAAATGGGTGCATACAAAAAATAGCTAATGCAATGGTCTATGAGGGATATGGTTGAGGTGGGATGGGGCGCAGGGGAATTGGAGGGAAGACAATGAGTGTGGGGTAACATTAGAATGCATCATGATATATAGTCAGCTCTTTTATTTTTTTTAATTTATTTTTTGGGGGGTTTGGGGCATCACTGCTCTCCGGTGGTGGGAGTAGGAGGCCCAGCCCCACTCCTGGAATTGAACCTCCGTGCCAGTGGGCCGCAGTCCTGCGCACAACCACTATGCCACCGGGGCTCAGCCCAGTCAGCTCTTTTAAAAAGCAAATTACCTATGGAAATAAGTGATATGTGAATATTGCATCAAGAAAAAACACTAAAAACACAAAAGAAACAAGTTGACCAGTGGCTAGCATATGTGGAGAAGAAAGAGAGTTTGCTTAAGGAGCACTGAGGTTATGTTGATTGGGTTGGAATAATTTGGGAAAGGATACCAGTAATGGTTATATGACATTAAGAGTATAATGAAGGGAACTGAATTGGACTTGTGAACTTGTTGAATTGGAGAATGCTTTGTTTGTATGTTTTGGCTACAATTAAGAAATAATTATTTCCCTAATCATAATGTGTACAAGAAAGAGGAACATGTTCTAAAATGGAACGTGGTAATTATTGTACAGCTCTTCTTGATATGATTGAAATATTGATTTGCATGATGTGTGGATAAAATGATAATAACAAAGCTAAAATAGAGCCGTGAAAATGAAACAAAGGGAGAAATGGGGATTGTGTTAATAACATGAAAGAATATACATATGAATTGCCAAATAGAAACTAATCTGCACTGTAACACTTTACTCAATGAACAATAAAAGCAATTTTAAGCAAATGGAAATGAATATTATGTAAAAAATAAAACTCTTCCTTGCTTTCATTATGTTGTACCAAAATAAACTCATGGTAACATGTCTGAGAAGCAGCCCTGCGGGGTAATGTTATGCACTGGGCGCTCACCACAATGTCAGTAACTCAAAACCTCCAGCTGGTCCCAGGGAGAACTATGAGGCTTTCTACCTTGGAAATCATGCCCTGCTCTATAAGGTAATCAGGCGTCAAATTTGACTCAATGGTCATGAATTTGCTTTTTGTTTCTTTTCTTTGAAACATACCTGAATGGGACCTAGTTTGGGGACTAAAAAGGATATCAATTTGACTATAGCACCTATCAAAACAATAGGAATTCTGCTAGTATTCAACCAAAAACCAATTTTAAATTTATGGTGAAGTATGCGTAGAAGAATGATGAAACCACTGACATTGGGGGGCATCACTGCCCTCTGGTGGTCGTGGAAGCTACCCAGCCTTGCTCCTGGAAAGCTACTGCTGGATTTGAACTGCCAAGCTCATGGGCTGCGGTCCCACACTCAACCACTACGCCACTGGTGCACTGCCGAAATCATTGATGTTTTATAGAAAATTTATGAAGACAATTATGTGAAGATAACCAGAATTTACAAATGGATACTTCATTTTAAGAAGGAACAAGATGATACTGAAGGTGAAGTTTATAATGTCAGGTCATGCGTATATATTTGTAAGGAATTAATCTTTACCATGCCCTAATTGTAAAGAACCAACAGAAGAGGACTGAGTCCCGGTGGCGTAGTGGTTGTGCGCGGGACTGCGGCCCACTGGGACTGAGGTTCATTTCCAGCAGTGGGGCTGGGCCTCCTACTCCCACCACCGGAGAGCAGTGATGCCCCCCCACCCCCAAAAAAAAGAACCAATGTTAGAAACAATATTACACACTATAGATATCTCAACTGGTTCAGCACATACCATACCATCTTGACTGTACTATAAAAGTTGAGTAAACTTTCCTTTAATGGGTAACAGAATTATTTTGTCAAAATTAGCTTCAGACAAGAGCAGAAGTTTCAAGGAATTTTTTAATAAATGGAATCAAGATCTTGAACCATTTCAAGTGTTGTAACAGTAGGTTAAACATGGATTTACAAGTTCAAGCCTGAAGAAAACAAATAAAGCAATGGCTACCAAGGGGTGGAATTGGACCAGTCAAAGCAAATATTAAAAGACCAATAGCCAGGGTGATGGCAAAAATATTTGGGGAATCTCATGACATTTTGTTCATTGATTTTCTGAAGGACCAAAGATTTAGCAGGAAAAAAACTGTAAAGCTCTCATTAGCCGAGGATATTTTTGTGAGTGCTTCAATGGGCAATCATCAGAGTCTCGATATGTCTTCTTCAGAAGTAATTTTGTTCACTAAACTTAAAAATAACCTTTAAAGTGCACCTACTAGTCTTCAGTTAATGGTGTAAAAAAAACTTAAACTGAAATGGGTAAATTCCCAACACACTCCGTTCTTTCAGGATACATCACCACTTTATAAAGGAGCCTTACCCTCAATGAAGGTTGTGTACAGAAATAAAGTCTATATTTTCACCATTTCCCCTAAACTTTTTGATATATATGTGTGTGTATATGTGTATATGTATATATATATATATATATATATATATATCTTGAGAGATTGATCCAAATGCTGTCAACCCCTGTGACCACCAACAGGTAGCTGGTAACATCTTCTCAGATCCTGCCCTGCCCTACAGGTCCCTCATCCCCTTACAGTTCACTTTTGCTTTGTTCCTGTTGTGGCATGAAACACACTGTCAATGAACGAGCAATGAAAACCAAGTGCCACTGGAGTTTGGAAGTCTTATGGACTAGGTACCAAGTGTCAAATATGCATGAAGACATTCACATTAGACACACAGGAAAAAAATAAGCTCAAAAGAAGAGTGGAAGAACATATTTTCAGTAAGGACAAACAAAAACAGAGAAAAAATTGCAATATGATTTTATATCAAAATCTATCTTAAGGCAAAAAAGCAGCACAAGCAAGGGTATTATATAATAAATGGTCAATGTGGGAGGAACACATTACCATAAATGTATTCACATATATATTGATATATATCACTGATGGTACTCCAAAATGCACAAATCAAATTTTAACAGAACTGAAATGAGAAAGACAACTATAGAACTCTAGAAAATATTGATATATCCCTTCTAGTGAAAAACAGAAAAACAAACTTAACAGAGATGTTTGAGATCAAAAAGATCAATCAACTGAGCCACACAGATGCATAAGCAATACTTTACCCAACAGCAGCACAATTTATAGTCTTTTCCAACACACATGGCTCATAGTCTAGGGTTAGACCATATGTTGAGCTATAAATCCAGGTGCAATAAATTTAAACAATGAAAACACAACTAACCACTTTTGAGATCACAAGAAAATATAATTAGAAAACAAGAAGAAAATAAAAAGAACAGAATTCTTGGACACTGAAAGACTCCCTGATTCAAGACCACTCAGTTGTTATTAGGTATCACAGAGAGAGTTATACCTCTTGACTACTGTTTCCATGAACATTGTGTGTGCAAACAATACTAAAATCTTTGCCAACTTTAATTTTCTCCCCTTTACCATGACCTAACCTAATTTTCCATTTGTGAAGATTTTCTGTAAAATCACGCAGTAAGAGAAGATATTGAAAACTAAAAAAAAAAATGCATTGACTCAAACTACAATGAAAAGGAGCAAAGCGACATCTTTGGAACAAAGAAAAAGGGGTTTCAGAGAAAAATTGTTGCAATAAGTGCATATATCAAAAAGGAAGAATAAACTAAAATCAACTTCTTAACCCAAGATCTTTAAGAAATAGAAAACAGAAAATAGGTCTACTGTACCAAAAAAAAAGAACTACTAAATATTAGAGTCTAAAAATTGAAATAGAGTGAGAGAAAAATGAATGAAAGAAACTAGATGCTGGTTCCATGATATTGGTTCTTGAAAAAGGAGAAAATACAAGTAACAAGAGTAAGAAATGGAATGTGAGTCATGGTCAAGAAAGTGAAAACCAAAACACTGACGAGATGACAGAGATATTGGAACACCTACACAATCACGATGGAAAGTTAGATGCTCCAAAGATTCAGTACAATTCAGTCACAAGATTTTCTTGTTTAGAAGTTGACAAGCTGAGTATTAAATATATAGAGAAAAACAAAGTCACCTCAAACACCTGGGAATAGGTAATATGCAAAGTCCACAATAACTGTGTATATACCTTAAAGAAATAAGAACCAAAGCAGAAACAGACATACACACTCATATATTTATTATGGCATGGTTCACAATAGTAAGAATTTGGAAACCACTCAAATAACCAACAGTAAAATAATGGATAAAGAAGGTTTGGTACATATGCACAATGAAATACTCTTCATAACTGAAAGAAAACAACTATAGTGAAACCACAAAGCACATCATGACTGTGTGGACATGGAGAATATTATGATGAATGAAGTTAGTCAGTAATGAAAGGAAAACACTATGAGACCACAAGTATAAGAATGAAAACCAAACAAAATATTTACATACCTTAAATTGAACAAACTTTGGACTTGCTAGAGAGTAGGGCAAAGCAGGAAAGATGAACGTTGAATGCATGAGAGTGTTGACAGTTATTGACTAGGCGGAATGTTTACGAGAACAATGGAAAGAATTAACAAAAAAGAATCACCAAAAGGAATACCACAAGTTAAACAATTAGAAAGCAGGATTAAATAAAGCAGTGAAAAAAAAAGATTAGAAGAAACTGAAAAATAAATTAGTGAGCTCAATACAGTTACTCTGTTCCTACTCCCACCCGGCAGTGATCGTGGAAACAACAGACAATTACGCAGACTACAACCAATGAATCAACTACAATCAGCAAATGGCAAGATTCTGAAGAAATCCTGAGAATTATGAGACACTAGAAGAAGAAAACACACACACGTCTTAGGTCTCATCAAATCCCAGAGCAAAAAGAAATAAACCAAAAAAACCTTTTGTGAAAAATAGTCCAAGAAAGCATGGAAGATAGTTTCTGCAGCATCACAAAGCAGGAGAAAAAGAACTACTCAGGAAGCAAGGAGAGCTCCAAACAGAATAAATCCCCAAAGAAAAAAACACTCAAGTCAACTCTACAATTTCAAGGAAAAGGAAAGCACACTGAGTGCAACTACAGAAAAAACAAAAACTGTAATCTGCATAGGAAAACTGATAAGGATAAGCTCAGACTTCTGTGCAGAAACTATATAGGCATGAAGATAATGGTGTAACATATATCAAATTATGAAACAATAAACCAACCGATCAACAATCAATACCCCCCAAAAGTATATTTTAAATACAGGTTAGAAGTAAAATTATTTAAATACAAGGAAAGATTGAAATTTTTTCAAATCAAGATTACATTGCAAACAAAATTGTTGAGATTCCATTGCAAAAACTATTAAAGAGATCACAATGGAATGAAGAATAAACAACAGACAAACTTGAGAGCAACACAGAAGACAGCATGTATAAACCAATACAAAGAACGTAACAGTCAAAATGCACACACACATACAAGTAATAGAGGAGGAACAGAGATATCAATATAACCAGGAAAATAAATCCACGAACACAGTACAAAAATAGCAATAAATCTGTATATGTCAATAACAATACTTAATGTTAATATATTAAATACACCTATCAACACACAGAAGGCAGCAGACTCGATTAGAAAACAAGACCAGTATTTATGCTGGTTACAAGAGACACACAAACTCATATACAAAATTAGATTAAAAATCAAAGAATAGTGTGAGATTTACCAAGCCAATGGCAATATTAAAAAGGAGGAGTGGCAATATTAATCTGAAAAAATACAACAGAGAAAAAATATCATGAAAGACAAGAAGCCATAAACATTGTGGAAATTGAGCTGATGATTCCTAAAACAATGAGAACAGAAATATCATATGATCCAACAAAATCTCTGCTGGGTTTGTATTCCAAAGAAACAAGAGACAGAACAGGAACAGAGTGTACTCTCCCATGTTGATTGAAACGCTGGAAACAGTGCTGGAAACAACCCCAATATCTATCAGTAGAAGAATGGGTAAAGAAAGTCAGGTACATAGACATATGAATTATTATTCATCCCTAAAAAAAAACAACGATGAAATAGTGAAACACCTCATGTTATGGAGAGACCTGGAAACCATTTTGCTGTGTGTCACAAAAGGACAATATTGCATGTTTTACTACTCTAACATAAAAAAACAATAGAAAAGCAGGCCCCTTTTCTCAGGGCATGTATTTTTCTAAACCATTCCCCTCTGCCATGAGGTTGAGAGTCTACCCAGTGCCCATGCAACATATATCTGTCCCTCAATATGTTCATTTTGAAAACAACTTCTAGAGAGAGCACAACTCAACTGGGGTCAGCTTTTTGAAGATTTGGGGAGAAGGAAAAATCATTTCGTTGCTGTCATACAAAACAATGCTAAAGTTACCCCAATTCAGCAGACACTCTTACCAGAGTGGTAAGGCAACCTAACTGGAAATTCAAGTCAAGATGTGTGGAGGAGGACATGCATTTCTCAGAGAAGGCAATTACATCTCTATTGGCAGCAAAACAGGGAGGAACACTCTCTGATTATGAAAAGGGGGGGGGCGAGATATGCCTGGTACTCAGTTCCTAATTGAATACTAGTTTCCATGCATCCTTTGGTATTCCAGGCCATGTGCTATAAACTCCTGGGACTTTAGACTCTGTTCTTTCAGACCCAGAACATCGTTCATAGCTACACTAAAAAGATTCAATGTCGGAATCTCACATAAGTGAAACTGAGCTTTTCCTCAAATTTACCAGTTGAGTTATTCTGGGTAAACTAGAGAAACGGATCCACAGAGACTCATATATGTATAAGAGAAGTTTATATAGAGAGTAAGTATACATCCAGAAAGCATCCTAACCCAGTCCAGAACAAGACCATAAGTCCTCCTTAGCCCATATGTCTGACACCCATCCCCAAAGCCCTCCTCAAACTCACAAAATACATACAATGACGCCAAATTCAGGAAGTTCACAGGCTAGTGGGGAGAATGTCTTTGAATCCTGTGGTAGTGTAAACGTCTCAGTATTGACAGGGGTCTCCACCTGACTTCTTCAACACCCAAGGCTGCATCAGGGTAAATGCACGTGGCTTCTCCTCAGGAATGCCTTGCAGGAAGTGAGCCTTCCCAGCTAAGGAAAGCATACTCTGGTCCGACTATCAGGGAACAAAATACCAGGGAATGAAAAGGGTGAGGCTCACTGAGCCATTTAGCTCTCTGCTCTTCAATCCCACATATATCTATTAGCCAGGTTTGCACGACAGTCCTTAACTGTTCCACCAGTAGTCCTTGGATTTAAGGCGGGAGTTCCCTAAAGTTAAAAGAAACAGATGACACCTATCCCAAGAGCAAGGTGAGTGTCCAATGAATGGTGACCTGGACCTGCAATAAACGTATTACTTGAATATTTCCTTGCTTCATTATGACACGCATTAATCCAGTAGGTATGGTTCTGCTGTTATAAATGAATATTACTAAAACTTTGTCCCAAGTTTTGGCAAATGGTTACCAGCTTCTTATACAACTTTATCTATACAAGTCAACAAAACATCTTTAAAGTGCTAAGGAGTAAACATGTCACTTTAAGGACTAAAGTATGCCTGGACTAAGTCTTGCTAATTTGTATTGCCTCATATGTATGTGAAAACTTGATAATGAGAATGGAAAATGTGAGAAGAACGAACTCTTTGAATTATGCTATTGGTGAAGAATAATAACATTACCATGAACTGTCAGGACAATGAACAAATATGTCCTGGAATAAGTACAACCTGAAGCTACTAGCAGAAAACATATGCCTTATGTATTATCATAAGGGACCAGTCCCTGTAGGAATAAATTAGAAAGTCAGTAGAAACAAGGAAGACTTTCACAGAGTTGGATTAACAGAGTGGCTGCAACAATGCATTCAAGCAAAGCAAAAATTATGGGGAGGGCTTATGACTTAGTAGTATATTATTCTGCTGTACAGAGTGTTGCATTTATTCAGAATAATGTTAGATGGAACCTAGCAACAACATTTTTCTATTATATTGGAAGGCCACTGACAAATACATGCAGAAATGCTCAATATCATTAACCGTGGTTGGTAGGTACCATTGAGTCAGTTCTGACTCATAAAGACCAACACAACAGAAAGAAACATTGTCAGGCTCTGCCTAGTCCTCACTATTGTTTCTATGTTTGAGGTCATTGTTGCAGCTATGTGTCAATTCATCTCGTTGTGGGCATTTATCTTTTTCATTGACCCTCTATTTACTAAGCAGGATGTCTTGATCCAGGGACTGGTCTCTCCTGATAAATGCCCAATGCATGTAAGATGAAACATTCCCATTCTTGCCTCTAAGGAGCACTCTGGCCATATTTCTTCCAAGACAACTTTGTCTTTTGGTAAGCCATGATAATGTTAATATTCTTCTTCCCCATGACTGCAATTCAAATTTATCAATTCTTCATCAGTTTTCTTTTGGTAAGCCATGATAATGTTAATATTCTTCTTCCCCATGACTGCAATTCAAATTTATCAATTCTTCATCAGTTTTCTTTAGTCAATGTTCAACTTATATGTGCATATGAAGAAATGGAGAATACCATGTCTTAGGCCATTTGCACCTTAGTCTATAAAGTAACACGCTTGCTTTTGAGCTCTCTAAAGGGGATTTTAATAAGATTCATTTACCAATGTTATGTGCCATTTGATCTCTTGACTACTGCCTCCATGAACATTGACTATGGATCCAAGCAAGATAAAATCCTTGACAACTTTAACCTTAATTTCCTCCGTTTCTCATGATGCCACCTATTGTTCCAGTTGTGAGGATCTTAGTTTTCTTCTTTACATTAAGCATTAGAGAGTTGTGAATCAAAACAACAATGAGAAACAATCTCAGCCAAACACTAATAGCAAAATCAAAAGCAGAAAAACAACAAATGCTAGATAGGGTCTGAAGGGACTGCAATCCTCATAGGTTTCAGGTGGAGTTGTAAAACAGTATATAACCACTGAGGGAAACAATATGGATCTCCCTTGGACATCGAAATATCCTTATGACCAGCAATCCCAAATTGGTATATATCTTACTTAATAGATATAGTCACACACATAATTAAAAATTAAAAATATGAAATCTACTCAAAAGTCTATCAATGAGGAACTGGATATACAAACTCTAATGTATGCATATAATGAGTACTAAACAATGTTAAATAATAATAAAGAATCCACAAAAATACTTTGTATCATGGAGGACATGAAGATGAGTGAAAGAAGTCACTTGAGAAGGAAAAATATATGAAACCACTGTTATGAAAATCAAGAAAACATTTTCATGTAGAAACCACATTTTAGGATTTTCCCTTGCACTTAATCATATCCCTGATCTAAAAACAGTTAGTTCTTATGACATGGCCCTACTCAGTATGTTCCCGCATGAAGAAATAACAGAAGGTATGGGTTCTGTAGCAAAGAGTGGTGAAGAAAGTAGAATGGCATCAGGGGTCTTAAAGTCTTGTCTTAAAATAAGGAGCCATCTAAGTGAGTCATCAACTAAGCACCCATGGAAGAAGCACTCTAGTCTCATGTGATCTGAGGATTGCACATAATAAACCCTATTCCAGATGAGAGAATGGTACCAGAGATTAAATTCTGAACTGTTTGCAGAAGGGTATTAATAAAAATCCAAAATCCATTTTCAGGCTTCCTCATAGATTAAACGCCTGGTAAATCTCCTCAGACCACAGTTGAGCGATATGAATGGCCTTGCTAGCTTACAGAGTTTTGTAAAGTTCTTTGTGGCAGGTGTATTTAGGTTACCATGTAGCGTCTTATCATGAAAGTAAAGCGTCGAGTATGAAAGTAAAGGAAATGTTCTGAAACTGATTATGGTGTTGATTTCCGAACTCTTCTGAATATATTTGAGCCAGTATATTTTAAAATGTCAATTGCATGCCAGTAAAACCATTGAAAAAAGCTGATCATATTTGATGGCCATTGAGGTGAATGGGAAGGGAAGTGTAGACATATATGAACTTGCATTATAGGACAAGAAGTAGGAAAGCAGCACAAAAATATCAAAGCAAGGAAAGTATGGCATGACACAAGAAGTAAAGGCAAAAATTAAAAACCAATATTTGCATAACTCAAAAGTAACAATAATAAATATACAAACAAAATATACAATATGCAAATAAATAAATATACAAACAAAAGTACATAAAGACAATCAAACTGAACAATAGTAGGGATGCACATTGGAACTACACTCATGGGAATATATATGCATGTTTGACAGAGGATATTAATAAATGTACAAGTATGCACCAAATAACATTCATGACTATAGTAGAACACATTGTGAAAAAAGTTATGAAAACTCCTTATCCATAACCAAAAACTTTGAGGGAATGAGTGCCTGAAAGGTGGGGGGGGCAATCAAAACCATAGTTTGGGGGACTGTACTATTAATTGGCATAACAAAAATCCAGAGTGACAATGTTCTTCATACCACTTTAGCAATGAAGGGCAGGTTTTACAAGTTTATGAAGAGTCAACTAATTTATAAATATTGGTCTCTCCACGTCTAGAGAAAAGAAGATTGATGAAAATCAAAGATTCAATGAACCAGTCCACAAGACTAATGGGCTTCTTGAATGCTATACTCACACACAGATCATAAGAACTAGCTGGAAAAAAAAAAAAGAACTAGCTGGAAGGGCTGAGCCCCTGAGGGGTAGTGGTTGTGAGTGGAACTGCAGCCCTCAGGTTTGATGGTTCAAGTCCAGCAGCAGCTCTCCGGGAGCAAGACTGGGCTTCCTACTCCCAGCAGGGCAGTGATGCCACACAAGAACTAGCTGGTATTATACCAATTTACCACTCTGACATTGACCACATTAGGAAGTCCTAGATAGAGTGAGAGAAAATTATGGAATAAAACTAAAAATCATGAAAGTACCAGGTTTGCCTATTTGTTACAGTCTGGTAAAACCCACAAATCAAAGCTCCTTAGTCACATTTCAATCCTAGAACTGAACTCACCCCTGTAGCTCAACTTTCAATCAAATAATGTACCGACGCAAATCACCTAAGAAGCCAAACACCAAACTCATCTCATTGCCATGGAGTCAATTTTGACTCATAGCAATCCTCTATAAGGTTTGTAAGTTATAAATCTTTATAGGAGGAGATAGCCTCAACTTTCTCCCACAGAGCAGTGGGGGAGTTTGAACAGGCAACTTTAGGTTAAAACTCAAGTGTTTATCCAACAGGGACACATACAGTGAAAACTAACACAAGGACATATGTATTCCTTTGAACAATCAGCCATTCGAGTTTGAAATGGCAGTATTGAGTTGAAATGGGAAGTGGGAGAAATACTGTTATACTGTGGGTGTTGCAATCATGACTGGAAAACCAATTTTCTCTGTAAACTTTTAGCCAATTCACAATAAAACAAAATAAAATTTAAAAGTCTACTTGATTAAAATTTCAAAGCAGAGTTTGTTATGTGTATTATATGTGTAACTATTTAATTTTCAGTACCATTAAATAGTAAGTAACTCAGCTATTCAATGTAGGTCACTTGCATTGAAATGGATCAAATATATCGTTTTGATAAAACACACTGCCTGGTCACAATGTGTGAAGAATGAGCTCGACACTGCTGCCAATCTTTCGAACTCCTCTTTTAAAACTGGGGACCATTTCTAAGAAGACCAGGACTACTAGGAAAGCGCTCTATATCATTGCAATATGAGATCAGCAAGTCTCCCTGCCTACAGAGTAATTGAAAAAAAATGTCTTTAAGTTTTACCAGCAAGAAAACTACACCGTCTTGAAGACTCAATGTTCTAGTTAGGCAGAAATACAATATTACTACTACTGTCTGGCCATCTCAAAACAAAGAAAATAAAAATAAAGCTTAATTCCTTTTTATTTCCTTTCAAGTTTGAGATGTTTCTTATTCAGCGTAACTCCCAGTAAGACACACCTACACGATTTCATGCATTTAGGAGATGACGATACCCTGCTCACGTGGAACATTGTGTGGAAGAATTCTGAAAGGCCATCCTGCTAAGGAACTTTATGGGAAAACATTTCATTTGGAAGTCAGTTTGCTGTAATACATAGTCACAGTGAAGAGCCTGTATTGTTCATTCGGACCAAGCTTATTTCACGGTTCTGGATAGTTTTTTTCTGTTTAGACTGACATCTGGATTAAGCAACACCAGGCACATGACATATAGTGCAGCTCCAGTACCTCAAGCTTCAATCAACACGAAGAGAAGTTTCAAACTTGGGGGCTTCTTGGCTTGACTGAAGATCTGGCGCAGCATGTTTGTGGCTTTGGCTTTGGGTCTGGTAGGAGAAAACAAATTTGGCAGACCCAGGAGCTAGGGCTTGGCATGATGTTTTCGTGAGCATGAAGCCTAATTCTTATACATTAAAAAATGATGAAAATAAGAAAAATGTGTTAATGGGAATGCTTGCCTTCTGAATCTAAATAAACTTGCATAGTTTATTCAAATTAGCTTCTCAAAGCTCATTCATGTAAGGCATCAGATTTTTTCCCTTAATGACGTTTTGTCAGTTATGATCATCTTCATGTGCTATATGCGAAGATAAAGTCACAATGGAGATCAATGATTGGTTCAAAATTCAAATTTTGAATACACAGTCAGTAGGAACCAAAAATAGTTCATGTTCTAGCAATGAATCCAGTATCTCACACTGACGAGCAGGTGTTAAGGAGTTCAGAACACAGCCTTGGAAGAGCCACATAGACATGACCTTGAATGATTGCCAGTGGAACTTATCTGAACCTCTGTTTTCTGCTCTATAAAATATGGATAATGAGTACCTATCCCAAAAAGTTCTCATGAAAGTTCAATAAGATGATGGATATAAGAACCATATAATTCCTAGATCTAATAAGCAATTGGGAAAGCCCTTTTCTATAATTGTTATGTGACTTTGTTATTTGTTTAATTAACAAAGATTGCATATTCAGACCCCGGACTTTGCATCTATTTTGTTTTTTGGTCTCCAAATTCCTGCTTCTATTGATTAGTCCCCTAATATGAAAAGCAGGCAGTTTCACATAATTGGGGCATCCATAGCTTCACTGCTAGAATTTACCTGAACTTCCAGGTATTGTACCGTGCTCTCATTATCAAAACAACAAGAAAGACATTCTAATGACATAGGAAATATGCTTTAAAACTGGCTAATGCCTTACTTTTATTTATTATTATTATAGATGCTTTAGGAGTCTGTTGGATAAAATAGCTTCTGTTAAAAACACAGTTTCTGTATTGGTTGCCAATTATGCTTGGCTAGTAAAAGCTAATTTAGATATCATAGATGCTGACATTAAAGTGTATACCAACTTAATAAACGTTGGGCATAAAAACTGAAAATAAATGGTGCTCCATACTACATCAGCAATTTTCCTTGCATTAACATCAGGAGCGAAAGCAATGTTATTCACCATCACCAGATCTAAAAAGTTTACAGGGCACTTTTTTAATGTATACAACAATGTTAAAAATATATCCTATTGGAGTTGATTAAATTAATTTTAGTCTCAAATTTATAAAGTTTTTATTATTTATGTATAGGAAAATGAGAATTAAAATATGTTTTTAGACACGATGTGCTCAACTGCAGCACAAATTTACAACTAACTCCTTAAATACTACAGCAATTTTTAAAATAATAGACTTAAAATATTAACAAAACAAAATTTTCGATCATGTGGAAAATGGTGTTGAGGTAAACAGCCCATACGAGGAGTTCTGGTGAGTCTGGTGTCTGTGAGGTCAAGTGGAAATGTTCTCTTGAGTGGAAACGTCCCTATGAGGGGACATCCCTGCCCAGGAGGCAACCCTGGCTCTTCCGAATCTGTTTTATTTCAAGCCACAGAGATCTCAGTCAGTATATCAGGGTTTTCCTGCCAGCTGGGTGACCTTTGTGTGCCTCACTATACCCACTGCCTGGCCTGGTCTTGACCCCAGGAACAGGATGGCCACCTGAGGCCAGACCTGAACACCACACAGCAGTGGCCCGCTCAGGCTCCCACCTTCGGGAGCTGCGCCCATTTCACACTGTTCCCTTCCATGCAAGGGGCTAGCAGTGACACTTTCCATAAGCTCTGCTCCCCCACTGCAGCCACCCAGGGCCAAACCACAGCCGTTTTTGACTGCTCTGGCAGGGTCCACCCCGTGCCAATGCAGGGGTCGCCTGCAGCACCCAAGTGGCTACACTTGCTCCGTTGGTGGGCTGGCCCCGCCATTATAAAGGTAACATCCAGAAGGAGCAACTCTGCACTCCCGGCACACAATTTCCCTTATGATTTGCGCCACAGACTGCATCCACCTGAGCCGCAGGAAAGTCCAAGCAGCCTACCAGAAAATCTCAACTAGAACGGAGGGTCCTTCGGGAGCTTTTCAAGCTTGTGGCCCACTGCACCGATCCTGGTCTGGGTAGGCAAGCTGCACTGCCTTGCTATTGCAGTGCGGGCCTGCAACACGTGATCTCACCTTGTGCAGCGGGAAAAGGAGGGGGGGGATAATTCCCGAAGGGATGCAGCAGCCACACTCCACTTTGTCAAGCTGAGAAGGTAGGCCAAGCCACCTTGTTATAGCAGCAGAGGGAGATGGGCCTAATGCAGGAATTTGTCCTTAGCTGCCACAGCGGATATTGGGGACTGGGCTTTGCAAGCACGCCTTTTGCTTTCACCATACCTGGTCCTTGCAGGCAGGCCATGCGAGGGTTCTGCCTTAGTGGCGGGAGTTTGAGTTGCACATGGGGTCTTACAGACCAAGTCGTTCTAACAGGTCAGGAGCCAAAGGAAAGCAGTCACTGGGACTAGGGCTCTTAAAACTTACCACCTACAGCCACTGTGCCTGATTCCTACAGACACCCCGAGTGCCACACCTGCCTTAGCTGGGGGACTCTGAGTCATAGTTGGGGGCCTTAAAATTCCTGCAGGGAGAACTCACCTGAATCCGTGGGAAAGCAGACAGGAGCCAGGGCATTACAGACCCGCTTTGACATGCCTCACCCAGAGTTGGGGGCTTCAGTCTTTGCAGACCCACCCAAAGATTGGCTCAGTGGAGACTGCATCCCAGGCCCATAAGTCATCCTTGCCTCAAACCTAGCCTAGTTCTGGAAATACAGGGGACCAGCAACTCTGTTGAGGAAGCTCCCCCACTCCTGGTATGTCACAACACTGTAGGTCTAAACAGCATCGTCACCTGCCAACTGGTCTCATATAGCCATACCACTGTACCATAGCTATCCATCAGATAAATTGAGTTCCCCATAGCTGTCCCCAACAATGCCTGCCATTTCTTACTGCCGCTGATTTGTGAATCACCACAGGATCTGCCTAAACAACAGCTGGACCAAACCACATAGTAGGCCACAGGCAGCCCTTGAAAACTCTATTGCTAATCACACTGTGAAAATACGCAGGGCCCTTTGGTCTCCCAGGAATATGGTGCCCAGCTCTTCAAAATCATCATGTGAACAACAGCATACCAAAGTACTCCCCATAAGTAAACAAGTAAAAACAAACAGAATCAACAGAACTACTAACACTCATATAATAATCTGATGTGGATCTGCCACAAAAAGGAATTTTCAGAAGGCTGCTTGGAGTAACAGGAGATGAGGGAAACTACACAGAGTAAAGATGCAATAATAGCGGGAATGAGGGCCATGGTAGAGGGGATGAAATCTATTATAGAGTGCATGAAGTCCATGCATCAAAGAGAAATAAAGGAGTTAACAGAGGAAGTAGCAGAAGCTTCACACAAGATCATTGAAATCACAAATAGACTTGAGGGGGCGGAGAACCATATAAGTGATCTTGAAGACAATCAGGCAGACATCAGCAAACAAGAAAGACAATCAAACCAGATAATAAAAGAAGTGGAAGAAAAACTGAGATCAATGACTAATACTATGAAAAGGAACAACATGCCAATTATTAACCTACCAGAACAAGACACAGCAAAGAACTCAACAGCTAAATTTGCAAGGGAAAGAATTCAATAGCTAAATTAACACAAGAGTTTCTGGGAGAAAATGTTCCCTCTATTATGAATTAGAATCAGTCAGTCATACAGGAAGCAGAGAGGACATGTCAAGTAGACTAAACCCCAAGAAGAGTTCAGTAGGGCATATAATAATTAAACTATCCAACTTCGAGGATAAAGAGAAAATACTAAGGGCTGCAAGAGAAAGGAAGACTGTCACATACAAGGACTCTCAGGTAAGAATATGTGCAGACCTATCAACAAAAACCATGAAGAGGAGGAGAGAGTGAATTAATATCTTCAAGAAGCTGAAAGAAAACAATGTGTCACCTAGAATTCTTTATCCTCCAAAATTATCTATTAAGATAGAAGGAGATATAATGGTTTTCGAGGACAAGAACAAAAGAAACTTAAAGAATATGCTGTGAGACACCCAACCTTGAAGAAGATACTTGCCAACTCACTATAGCCAGAAGACCAACATCTCACTAAGCACATGCAGGAGGACATCATATAGCCCAACTCCATTCAGAAATCACAAATTGATAACAATCACCAAGAAAACATGGCCACAGGAGGAAAACATAGCTATAAAGAAGCCTCCCACAAAAACAGAGTGCAGCAATAAAAAGGGTGACAGGAAAATACCCAAATCCAAAGGCACGAGATTAGGATTATAACCATAAATGAAACCTCAGATTGGGGTTATAACTGTAAATGTCAATGGCCTTAACTCCTTCATTCAAATAAAAAGGCTGGCAGACTGGCTTGGGGAACATAATCCATCAATTTATTGCCTGCAGGAAACACATCTTCAGATGACAGATAAGAATAAACCAAGAATAAAAGGAGGAGGATATACCAGGCAAATGGTGACAAAAAACCAAACAAACAGGAGTTATAATCCTAATGTTAGACAAAACTGATTTCAAGGTTCAAATCATAAAAAGAGACAAGGAGGGACACTTTATAATGCTCAAAGTATCACTTCACAAGGAACCTGTGAGCAGAGCATAACAAACATATATGCGCCAAATGAGAGATCCACAAAATTTGTCCGACTACTCAGAACATGAAAAAAGAGATCACAGACTCAACCATCATAGTAGGGGACTTTATTACACCACTTTCAGAGAAAGATAGATCATTGGGAAGCAAGCCAGGCAAAGAGACTATAGCGCTAAACAATGCAATCAGGCAACTAGATCTGATACACATATTAAGAGCTTTCCATCCAAATGCAAAAAACAACACATTCTTTTCAAGTGCGCATGGCATATTTTCAAAAAATAGACCACATTATGGGACACAAGTCAAGCATAAATAAATTCAAACACATACAGATTATACAGATATCCTTGTTATAAAAATGGAGATCAATAAAAGGACAGAATGGAAAACAGGAGTAAACAATCAGAGGATGAATACTGAGCCTCTCCAGCATGAGCAGCTGCTGAGCCAGATGAGATGAGAGATCAAAAAATTTCTAGAAGCTTATGAGAATGAAAATACTTCATATCAAAAACGTTGGGATAAGTGAAAGCAATAATCAGCGGTAGTTTGATTGGTGTATATATAAACTATATAGGTGTATATATAAAAAAGGAAGATATGCTTATGATTGATATGCTCGCACTAAAACTTCAATAATTCAGGGCAGAGTTAAATCAATAGGAAGATTAAAAGAGCATTGTAGAAAATCATTGCAGCAAAATGCTGCTTCTTTGAAAGGATCAACAGAAAGGAAAGACCGCTGGCTAAACTAACCATAAAAATGAAAGAGCAAGCAATATTAGACAGGATGAGGAATGAACGGGGAATCACAACATACCCTAATGAGATTAAAAGGATAATCACTAAGTACTATGAAAGGCTGTATTCTAATGAGTTCAACAAGATGGAAGACATGAACAAATACCGGGAAAAACAATCCCTTCCCAGACTATCCCAGATAGAGGCCAAGAACCTAAACAAATGCATAGCAAAAGAAGAAATAGATATGGTTATTAAGAAACTATGAACAAAAAAATGTTCCCGGATCAGATGGCTTCACTGGAGAATTCTGCAAAACATTCAGGAAGGAGTTGGCACTGATCCTCCAAAAAGTTTTTCAGAGTAGCAAAGGATGGGAAGCTCCCAAACTCATTTTATAAAGCTAGTATAACTTTGATACCCAAACAGGGAATGGGCCCCCCTTGAATAGACAACTGTAGACTGATATCTCTAATAAATAGAGATACAAAAATCTTCAACAAGATATTGACCAATATAATACAAAGGTACATAAAATGCATAATCCCTCAGGCCCAAGTAGGATTCATCCTACGAATGCAGAGATTGTTCAGCACAGGAAAATTCATCAATATTTTTCACCACATTGAGAAGATAAAGTGTAAGAACCACCTGATAATATTTATAGATGCAGAAAAAGCATTTGACATCATACAGCATCCATTCCTGATTAAGACGCTCAGGACAGGAATGAAAGGGCAGTTCCTCATTATAATACATACTATCTATGAGAAGCTAATGGCTAACATCATAGTCAATGGAGAAAAAACTCAGCCAATCCCACTGAAAAAAGGGAACTAGTCAATGATGCCCCTTATCCCCACTGCTATTCAATATTCTACTGAAGGTCCTCGCTAAAAAATAAGGCAAAGAAAAGACATCAAAGGTATCCAACAGGGAGAGGATGACATGAAATTATTGTTATTTGCTGATGACATGATTGTGTACATTAAAAATTCCAAAAGCTCCACAAGAGGAATACTGACAGTGATAGAGGAATATGGAAGAGTGGTAAGATACAAGATTAACAAACAGAAGTCAATTGGTTTGCTGTATTCATCCAAAAAAAAAGACCTATACAAATAAAACTACAAGACCCTACTACAGAAATCCAAAAATGACCTTCACAAATGGAGGCATATCTCATGCTCATAGATTGGAGGATTCACTACAATAAAGATGTCTATCCTACCCAGGACACTTTACATGTTTAATGCTATTCCAATTCAAATACCAACAACCTTCTTCAGAAAACTGAAGAAACTGACCACCAATGTCATACAGAGAGGGAAGAAGCCAAAAATTAACAGAGATCTCCTCAAGAAGATGGACATAGTCAGGGGGCTCACTTTCATACCTACACAAAGCCACAGTGGTGAAAACATCATTGTAATGGCATAATAACAGATATACAGACCAATGGAAAAGAATAGAAAATGCAGAAAGAAAATCATTGGCATATAGATAACTGATTTTTGACAAGGACACCAAAAACACCAAATGGGAGGATGACGCACTATTTTACAAATGGTGCTGGAAACAGTGGAAGTCCACATGTAGAAAAATGAAACAGGATGTCTACCTCACTCCATGCACAAGGACAAACTCAAGGTGCATCATGGACCTAGAGGTTAAACCTACCTCAAACTATCAGGATCATTAGCGAAGGAATCAGGAATAACCACAGGACCTTGGCCCAGTGAACAAGAAGGCTAACTGCAATAGGGCATAGTACACACACCGGGGAATCTGAAATTGACAAATGAGATTTACTAAGGATAAAACACTTGCACGCATCAAAAGACTTTCCCAAGAGGGTAACAAGGCAACCCATGGACTGCAAAAGGATTTTTAACAACGACACAATAGACAAAGGGCTTATTATGAAACTCTACAACACACTGTACTTGCTTGCAGAAAGATGAAAACAATTAACCCTTTGAAGAAATGGGTAAAGGAACTGAAAGGACATTTTATTTGGGGAGAGACCCATTTGGCCAATAAACTTATGAGAACATTTTCCTGATCATTAGCTATCAGAGAAATGCAGCTTAAAATAACTATGAGATACCATCTAACACCTCTGAGACTAGCCCAAATCAGAAAACCAAAGAGCAACAAATGGAGGGGATGTGGCAAAAGAGGAACTCTCCAACATTGTTGGTCGTCCTGTAGATATGTACAGCCACTATGGAAAGTAGCTTGGTGATACTTAATGAAGTTGGAAACATCAAACACATCTTCTCATAGGAAGAGCTGTAGGAAACGATGATAAGCAAAGTCAGCCAATCACAAAAGGAGAAGTACACCATGAGTCCCCTGAGTTAAGTGTTATCAGCATGGTAGGTATAGAATAGAAGCTTCCTATATCAATATTTTGGGTTGATATAGGTGAATGGGAGGAGGTTTGACCAAACCCAAGGAGGTACAGGTTGGGACCAATGAAGCAATGGGTGAAGGACAAAGGGGGGAGGGAGAGAAAGGAGGTTTGAAAGTGAGAGGGTAATGGAGTGGGCAGAGCACTAACCCACCCAGGGGGGATAGTACTGGTCTTGTCTTCACAGAATCTGGAGTGGGTACGCAGACCCTACCATGAAGCACCGAGCCAAGAGGTAAGCGTGGCCACATGGAAGGATGCATGAAAAGAGAGAGCCACTGCGTTGGTCCCAACCAGAGTCAGACTGAGTCCCTCCCTGGCAGTGGGCATGGCAGAGAACAGGATGCAAGGAGGTGCCAGCGCACCACACTCACAGAGACAGGCTAGAAGGGAGGAAAAGAAAGAACTGGACCAGTCTCCATGCTGGCTCACGAGATGCTCAGAGAACTACACCACTGCGGAAAGCCATTGAGTCACAGAGGGGACTGGGTAAACAACAACAGAACATGTTGCGTTCTCTCCTTACTGAAGCAGAAAGTGACAGAGCACACTTTGGGGGTCACATAGCAGGGAAATAATGTGGTCTGAGTCCCCAAAATGGACCAATCAAGAAGGGAACACTTCTGGATGGACAACCGGGAGGAGAGAACAATGAGACCAACAGTTCCTAAGGGACATTTGGAAGAGGAAATGGGGAAGATGCAGGGGGGAAGGTAGTGATGTGGACAGACTCAGGGACAGGGGAACAATAAATGGCCCAGAATCAGGCCATGGAGGGGGCTTGAGTAATGGTAATGTAACTCAGAGAAAGCATTGACACCCAAATGGAGGTCGAGTATAATAGTGGGGCAAAAGGATGGTAAAAGGAATTAGAGGAAAGAACTAGAAGGCAAAGGGATTTATATAGGTCTATACAAGCATGTACATATGTAAATATAGTTATTTATGATAAGGAGGAAATAAATCTATGTACATATACTTATAGGCATAGTACTAACATAGCAGATGATGGACCTTGGGCCTCTACTCTCCTCAATGCAAGAACACTTTGTTCTATTAATCTCATAGTCCATGATGCTTGCCTGTCCAATAAGATCACTGAAGACAAATGGTTGCATAAACAAATGTAGGGAAGAAAGCTGATGGTGCCCAGATGTTGAAATATATAGCATTTGGGATGTTAAGAACTGGGGGATTAACAAATGGCCAACCAGCAGAGATGCAACCATGCACACATGGAAGAAGCACACCAGCCAGTGTGGTCATGAGGTGTCGAAAGGAGCAGGTCTCAGGCATCAAACAGGAAAAAACCATATATCTGTGTGCACACCTTCTTAAGATGATCACTGAGGGCAGGTGGGAGCATGAGCAAATGTGGTGAAAAAAGCTGATAGTGCCTGGCTATCAAACTATATATTGTCTATGGTCTTAAAACTTTGAGGGAGAACAAGCGACCATCTAGTTCAGGAGAAACAAACACCAGTTTACCCGATCGTGAGGTGTGGAAGGAATAATATATCAGGCATCAAAGAACAAAAATCATATAGTTTGCCCACTCTCCCAATACGATTGCAGTAGACAAACGGATGCAGAGACAAACATGGTGGAGAAAGCTGAAGGTGCCTAACTACTAATTGATAAAGCATCTGGGGTCTTAAATGCTTGAAGGTAAACAAGCAGCCAGTAGTGCAGTGGCAGCAAAATCCACATGGAAGTAGTATACCAGCCTGTGTGACCACGAGGGCTCAATGGGAGCAGGTATCAAGCACCATCAAACAAGAATGGGGGGTGTGCAGGATGTGGCCCCAAAGTCATTTGTGGACAGTTGAACATTCCCTTGCAGAAAGGTCACACATGGGGAGGAGACGGGCCAGTCAGGGTGCAGTAAAGTAATGATGAAACATAACTTTCCTCTGTGTTTGAAGGCTTCCTCCATGCCAACTACCGTGGTCCCAATTCTGCCTTACAAATCCAGCTGGATTGGAGGAGATAACACTGGTACAGACGAGAACTGTAAACACAGGCAACCCAGAACAGATGAACCTCTCAGGACCAATAGTGAGAGTGGAGACACTGGGAGGGAGGAAGGAAGGTGGGGGTGGAGAAGGGGAGACAATTACAAGGATCTATATATAACCTATTTGCAGGATGGACAGCGGAGGAGTCGGCGAGGGGAGACGTCGGGCAATGTAGGAGATGGCAAAATAGTAATAATTTATGAAATATCAAGTGTTGGTGGGGGAATGGGAAGCAACATGGGAAGGGGAAAGATGAAAAACTGATGTCAGGGGCTCGGGTGAAGGGGCAGATAGTCTGAAAAGGATGATGGCAGCGGGCATGCAAAAGTGCTTGGCCCAATGGGTGTATGTATGTATGTATGTGTGTATGTATTTATGTATGTATTGTGATAGGTGATGTATGAGCCCCCATTAAAGTGATTAAAAAAAACAAAAACAAAGTTTCATCAAATTAAACTTTGATTACATAGGTTCAATTAGCATTTTCCTCTCCAATATATGAATTATGCTTAATTTTTAAAGGAGTAAATTATATAATGATAGAAATATAGAGAAGTATTTTACCCAATAGTGACTGATTGTTCCACTGATTACAATATACATTGTTTTTGATTGCTAAAATGATTTGCTGTTATAAATATTGAAAACATTAACTTCTGCAATCAGATGTAAGCTTCATGACATGTTTTTCACATATGATAATACATATCTTTTTATAAGAGTCATTACTAGGGCTGAGCCCCGGTGGCGTAAGTGGTTGAGTGTGGAACTGCCGCCCACAGGCTTGGCGGTTCAAATCCAGCGGTGGCTGGGTAGTGTCCACAATCACCAGAGGCAGTGATGCCCACAAAAAAAGTCATTACTTTTACATATAATACAGACAAAATCAATAAATGCAAATAATTAAATGTTTTAACATGAATGCGACTTGGGATAGGTGGTGTCATTACAGGGGTGGTGACAGAATGTAAGGGGTTATGCTACAGTATGCGGAATCTGAGACATGAGATGCATGTCTTTGATTTGTTTCATATGCTATTAGCAACCAGCATGACCATTCATATCTCACCATTGATTTAAAAAATTACTTGGAGAAGATAAATTTCTTTCTAGAAATGACATTTAATTATTAGTTAATTAGGGCCCAATCCAATTTCATGTTCTGGCATCGTGGTGCCAGAATGAAATCAGAACTAGAGAAATATCATGGTATTTCAATTATAGGAACATCTGGCACAGATGTGTCTTCTTATACAATTTTATCTTTATATTGAAGTGCAATCCATAAAGAAGCTTGCAATCTTATTCATCATCAGGTAAGTTCTTTTAGGCCCCTTCATTTTAATATGTAAGGATGTGAATAGAGTCTTCTTCCCCAGATGCTGTGTTGTGTTTCACCTGTACAAGAGGCCATTGAAAACGCCATGATTTAGGTGAGGCATTCTTTAGCCCTTAAAATGGCATTTTTGCTTAATACTTTAAAGAGATCTTTTGTAGCAGATTTGGCAAATGCAAATCACCATTTGATTTCATGAATGCTGCTCCCTGGGAATTGATTGTGAAGCAGGGGCAAGTGAAACCATTAACAAATCCAATATTTTCTGCTTATCATGATCTTTTTATTGATCTAATTTTGAGAATCGTTTTCCTTTACATTGATGCATAATCTATCATGAAGGTTTTAGTCTTTAAATCTTCATTATTGAAAACTCTAAATCCTCTTCTATTTCATCAAGCAAGGTTGTATCATCTACATATTTCATCTAGATAATGTAATCCTCCAGTTCTGATGTTGCTTTCATCTTCAATAGTTATATATTCAGATCATTTACTCAGCATGCAGATTGAGTTAATATGATGAAAGGTTCTAACTCTGACACACAGTATTCCCTGATGTACCCAAAGAACTGCGTGTTGGTCTATGTACAGACTTCACATAACTGCAATCAAATGCTGTGATGTTTCTATTTTTGCTATTTCCCATCATAATTTTTGTGAATTATATATTGAACTGCCTTTACATAATCCAAACACACATATAAATACATTTCTTACAACTATAGTCAAGAGTCACATCACATGGTTTCCCTATTTCCATGCCCTGTTTTGTATCTGGCTTGGATTTCTGGCAGGTCCTCATGATGTACTACTACAGCTATTTGAAATATTTTTTGCAAAAGTTAGCTTGCTTGCAATATTAAAATATTGCTCAATTATTTTTGCATGCTGTTAATATTGGATCACACTTATGTGGAATGGGTACAAATATAATCCAATCTCAGTTTATTTTTTGGTATAGTTGAATAAGCACTTATAGCATTGCATCCCTTTATTGAAATATTTCAAAAGGTATTTCTGGAAGTTAGTTTTCACCAAAAACTTCAGTTCATCCTGGATTTCTTCCTTCACTACAATTAGTTCTAGAAGAGTTTATTGTTTGTTTTTTGTTGTTGTTTTTGTTATTGTTGTTTTTGTTTTTGGGGGGGCATCACTGCCCTCAGGTGGTGGGAGTAGGAGGCCCAGTCTTTGCTCCATGGAGCTGGAATCGAACCTCCATCCCAGTGGGCCGCAGTCCCGTGCACAACCACTACGCCACCGGGGCTCAGCCCTAGAAGAGTTTATTGAATGCTAACCAATTATTTTTATTACAGTGAAACCATACATTATTTCCATCTTCATTTGCACTTTTCATTATATTATTTTGCTTTGTTTTCTTGAGCTTCCCTTTGAAAATTTCTTTTCAGCTCCTTGATGTCATAATTTCTTCAATTTTCTTTAGGTGTGTAAATTTAAGGGCAAGTTTCAGAGTCTTTTTTGAAAACCATCCTGTTTCTTTACTTCTTTCCTGTCATCCTAATGCCATTGTGCTGTCTTCCTGAATGAATTTTTTTATCTTCATTGGTCAGATCATTTATCTTTAATGTACAATGAGTCAACTATGCAATTGAGTTGTTCTCAATGTCAGTGTAAGGGGATAAACTCAATATCATATTTTGTCTCTCATGGACTGGCTAGACTTTTCTTCAACTTCAGTGTGGCCTTATATATGAATAATTGATTGCCCCACAGTCAGTCCCTGACTTTTTTAGCTGCTGATATTAAGGTTATTCACTTTCTCTCCCCATAGATGCAGTCAACTTGATTTCTGTGCATTCCATCTGGAAAAGCTCCTTGTTTAGTAGCTGTGTGTGTTAACTAAAGATGCTGGTAGAATTCATCAATGTCCTCATCACTAAGTATTTTGGTTGGAACATAAATTTGTATGATAATTGTATCCATTACATTTCCTTGAAGGCAGATAGACATGATCACAGACAGCATTTTACTTCGTTTGATTTTGCATTGGTGTTTTCAGACAATGAATGACTCTCTTTTCTTCTTTATTGCGTCTTTCCTGTCATAGTAAAGCATCTGACTTTCTGATGCAAAATGGTCAGTCCTAGTCTTTTTGGCTCACTAAAGCTTAAGACCATCATCGTCAGCTCTACTTGGAGAGAACGCCTCCTTCTCAGTCACATTTGGAGTACGCTCTGACACGAAGGGCCCATCCTCCAACGCTATTTCCCACAATGTTCTGCTTCCATTCAGTAGACCTTCAGTATCTGACAATGACTCTAAGCTATGCATGCAGTTTTCAGTAACTACTTTCTCTGAACTGGGCAGCCAATTCCGTCCTCATTGTCTGTTCTCAGCCTGGAAGTTCCACTGACACCAATTCACTTTGGGTGACTGCTACCATTTGAAATGCTAGCAACAGAGCTTCCAGCATTGCAACAAGACACATGCCCCTGCACCACCACAAATGTATAGACCAGTAGTGGATTGTGCCTGTTATCCATCTATTCTTCAATATTGAAACTTGACACTTGCTTTTTTTAACCCTCCTTGAGAAAAGTTAAGCCTTAATATCTTTTGTTCAGCTATTTTATGTAATCATTTGGTACATTTTTCTTAGCTACTCAACATCTAAGGAAATTTTCTGAGTCTCTTCTGACATTAATTTTGCTCTTTTCCCCCTTTTGAATGAATTTGTGTTCTTCAAATATTCTTGATATCACTTTGCAACTCATTTTATCATTTATGTACTCAATTATTCAAAGCTATTGTTGAGGTGCTTTCTAGATTCAGGTAGGATAGTGTCAGAGGGATCTTTTGACTTTTGTGAATTGTTTTAATTTTCTTCACCTTCAAGTTGAACTTGCATATGTGAAACTGATAGTCAACTCAGCAGTCAGCCCCTGACCAAAGATCTTGAACATCTCCATTACTTCTTCCCACAGATGCATTCAATTTGATTCCTGTGTATTCCATCTGGCCCTTTCCATGATATAATCTCTATTATATTGTTGAAAGTGGAATTTGCAATTAATAAATCTTGAAGAGTTCTATCCTGTAAGCTCGTTTGTTATTTCTATCACTAATATCCTTTTATCCAGCTACCCATCTCTTATCTTTGCTCCCAACTTTCCCATGTTACATCAGTTGAAGAAGGCTATGCTCAATCCATGCCAGTACTACTTGGAAGGAAGCATCACTTCCTCAGTCATATTTTGAATGTCTTTCAATTTGAAAAACTCTTCATCAGGTATTGTACCAGAAAATGTTCCACTAAAATTCATAGTGTTTATCGGCCAATATTTTAAGAATAGACCATCAGACCATTCATCCTTGTCCATTTTAATCTGGAGGATTCACAGAAACATGTCCACCATATGTAACTGCTGGTATTTGAAATGCCAGTGGCATAACTTCTAGCAATACAGTAACAGATGTCACTAAATAAAGTGTCTGGGTAATAATATACTTTTCTGGGGAAACTTATGCAAATAGTGCAAATATGAAAACAATTGCACTGGTGCTGATTATTAAAGTTGTGAAATATTTACACATCATGAAGTATCTCCATTATAAATGTTTATTTTTAATTGCTGTATCTTTCAAACCAGCTTTAAAATATATTCTCAAACAAAAGAATTGTTCAGAGAGATTTTTAAGTGAGGTGTTCTGATCTCAGCACTCAGATATACTTGCCTTTTGCCTAAAAATAGCAATCCATAACTCATTTGTACTTGGTAAATATGGGTACATAGAGGTTTTTGATTTGTTGTTTGTGGTTTCTGGCTTCTTCTTTTTTTTAAACTGAAGGCCCAAAATTCACTATCAAGGTTATCTAAGCAATCTTCAAATAAAAATCAGTCATTTATCACATTTGCTCTTTATAGGTGATGGCATGAAATTAAGCACATAAATTGTATGCAACTTCTAAACTTAACTACCCACCCAGTAAACTTGTGTACCCATCTATTAGACACATGAAACATCTCAACTAACTTAGCTACCATTGCTATGTGCATTTTCTCCTCTCTTTGAAATAAATACCACTTCTATGATTATTGCTTGGTCCCTGATTATTTGCTATTAAGGAGGTTATTGAGACATTAAAATGTTTTACATAAATAACAATAAAATCATTATGTTGGGAACATTTTGCTTTCAAAGCTGACTTTCAATGCTGTCATGCTGCTACTATGTACAGAATATAGAATCCCGGAACTTATTATGAAACAAAATTAACACCCTTTGGTTTTGATTAGATTCGCATAAGCTTTGGATTCTATCTGTAACAAATCATGCTCATAAATTTAATGAAGCCATTTTTCAGTCACATTATAGTGCATTTTACTCCATATAGAGCTATAGTCAAGCTTACCATGCATTTTCATAGCCTAAATTGCCTTGCTATTTGCACATGTTTTAAGTGCTCAAAATTCTGATAAAAGACGCTCTAAGTTGCTTTGCATGCTAGTCTTTTCTAAGCAAGACATACATCCTCTGCTATCTCATTAGTTCTATTACCTGGGGTGTTTTTCAATAATGCCAGTGCCTTAATAGTATGAGTAAACACATCTCTAAATACATTTTATTGCTTTACACTTGATGATAAGGAGAAACATTACAGTACATAAAGTGCTAATTGACAGCTATTTTAGCAAAGAGAGGCAAGAATCAATGGTTAGTAGAACAATGCCTAAAACCTTAAATCTCCAATTTAGCATTATATTTATTTCTATATGAGAATATCTGAAAGCAGGTAACCTTTGGTACATTCTATGCTTCTCCTCTGTTTCCTTAAAATCAATATAGTGGTGAAATAAGAGCCATTAACTATGGAAAGGAGATAATATATGTATATATATGTGTATGTATATGTATAATTTATTTGTATATATGTCAAACTCAAAATTATACATGTTACCTTAGATATGTGTCTATTGCCTACAAGACCAGATACATTTATCCATGTAAAGATTAGGTAACTAGGGGCTCAGCCCTGGTGGCGTAGTGGTTGAGTGTGGGACTGCGGCCCACTGGGTTGGTGGTTCAAATCCAACAGCAGCTCTCCAGGAGCAAGGCTGGGCCTCCTACTCCCACCAGAGGGTAGTGATGCCCCCCCCTCCAAAAAAAAAACAAACAAGAACAAAAAGATTAGGTAACTTAATTACTTCCGTAACTGTAGATTTTCTCTTACAAAGCAGGACACTTTTGAGAATTATAAAGTGTAAACTAGGCAACATATCAGAACAATAGGTATAGTCAAGAATATCCCAGGAAAATATGTCACCCTGCTTATTATCCATAGATAACACAATGCTATCCTCTAAAATTAAATTTACAGGGAATCAGGAATATTTTGGAACCAGCTTTCAGGAGTGGAAAATTTAACGTTTCTTCAAACTTAGGAAAGTACACACATATGAGATTTTTAGAAGCATTTATCTAAGCCATTTCCATGCAGAAATAATGGACATCTCAAATGTACACAACCAAGGGAAAAGTTCATATATTGTTGTGGAGAGAAACTGTCAACACAGAATAGAGAATAAAAATCACAGGATGGAAATGAAAAAATAGAACTGAGACAAAAAGAAAAGTCACCTGTATGAAAGGTATGGCATCTTTCTGATATAATTCATAAGAATTGAAGAAAATTTTAATGTAGGTCGGTGCACAGAATTGGCATGAAGCGCTCCCTGCTGACATGTCCCGGTACTAGAAATACTCATAGAGCAGATATTACATTTAGATATCACGAATTTGGTTATTAATTCAACTGATTATTTATTATTATTTTCATAAGTTAGCCACAGTTATGTTCAAGATGATGGAAACAAAAACGTCTGCAACTCAAAGCCTGTAATATTCTGCACGAGTCAGTTATGTTGTAATCGTTCAATAATGCCTTTAAATTCTAATGGTTTCAGGCTGCTTCAAATTCCTGAAGAAATAAAAACTCATCTAGCATGGGACTAAGGATTCTGAAAATCATGTCAGTGCCACTCCAATGTTAGATTTATTGGAAGGTAAACCATGTCATTTATGCATTATTTCATGGGAAGAAAATAAAAGCCCAAAGAAGTTAATCTAATAATGGACTGGAAAGCAAGGTCCACCATTTCATGTGCAACAGCTATTTGTATTGGTGGTTAGCTTAATTCTTCAGACCTTGCTTCTCAGAGATTTGAGATTATCCATTGGTTAGCTCAAAATCTACTGAGAACCATCAATAAATGGCTTAATGAGAAACTAATATTTATGTTCTTACCACTTACAGGATGCTCAAACCATTATTCTCCTCTTTCACCACCACCACTCCCAGTTTAAAAAAAAATTGCAAAGGTTATTTTTTCTTCGATGTTTGACAAATGTTATAAAAAAGCGATTTCAATGTGTATGTGCACATTGAGTAATTAGTTATTTCATTCCACATGCTACTCAACAACTTTCATAGTAGTAACCCAAGTGTTCGCACTTCAGTAGTCCCACACAAGCACTTGGTGGAAGTAATCACCACTGACTTCCCAATGAAGTATTGCTTTCTCTTTGTTACCTAGCTACCATACCATTTGTGGTGGTTTAACTAAAAGATTCCATGAACCCCAAAGCTACAGTTTTCAATTCAAAGAATACTGACCAATCTTTACACATGCACCTATTTATGAGCCAGGGGAAAAACTCATTCTCTGTTGATAACAGTTTTCTTAGAAACTGATGATTTAAAGTTATTTACATGTCAATAACAATCTACTCAATTATTAAATGCAAGTGTTAAGTGATCAGTGGCTACTTTTAATCAATGTATTCATTGACTCTGCAGCAATAATTCAATAAAATTAACTTGAAAAGGAAAAAAATAAAATTTATTAAGCATATTAGTACATAAGTTCATTTTATTAAAAATAACTGACTTTAAAATATATATCAGTAATGCCAAAATGTAGATTTAATAAGTTATAAGTCAAAGATTTTTGTACAATATTAGGAATTTTCTAGGTTCTAAAAGATTTTTCATGCCAATGGTATAGTTATAAATAAAAGTAAATGAAAATATATAAGGTAAAAAAGAATTTTCTTCTTTATTTTTAACATATAAATTTTCTGATTCATTCACTCTATGCCTAACAGAATCAATGAAAATATTAAATGATTATCAAAGCCATAGCTATTATACAAAACCAAATATTTAAATAATGTTTTCTTTATTCCTTTCATGTGCTACTTGGATTTTATAAAACAATAATTACAAACTATTTAAAATTATGTTAAATATGCTAAAACTATTTCTTACCAATTGTTTTTATATGAATTTAAACAATTTATACCAGGAACAAAAAAATAGGCTATGGATATAATATGTGCTATATCAAGAGAAAACTTAAATTAACATTATTACTATTATCAATATATGTGCAACTTGCATGCCATTTGCCTAGAGAACATAAATCATTTTGTATATCTCAAAATACACAAATGTCATTTGAGGTGTCAAACAAAATATGTACAATATGGGAATCTGGTTCCCATCTGTCCACTTAAATAAATGTACATGTGTGACATTTGACATGAGCCATTTAACATTTTGCACTCTGCTCATCCACTTTTGCAAGTACAGATAAATTTCCTTAGATGAACATGCATAAACAGAAAATATCCTATTCTGTACTAGTAAAACTAATCTCCAACGAATTCACCAGATCACTATGAGGAAAATAATAAATCCAAAACATTCAAATGTTGGTTATTTCTTTAAATATTGGTATTAAATGCAGGGGTTTTTTTTGCTATAAATTTATCATGTTTCTACTGTTTGCATACAATAAGCACAAGTGAAATGAAATGTACTTTGTGTGCAATTTTTTGTTCAATATTTCAGTGTAGTTGATATGAAATTCTTTGTTTCATTCAAATGATATATAAAAGAAGTTTCTATGGATATGAAGATCCTAATGTGTGCCTTAACTTTCCACAGAAAACAATTCTCCTCTTTTGCCTCTGAATTAAAGGAAAATGGGTTCATTATGTTGGTAATCATCAAATTGTTTTAATATTAGTGGAAATAAAAATAATTATCTTATAAGCATTAAATCATTCCAAAAAAACTAATTGTATGTCAGTTGCATGGAGGTTTGCATCAGGGATGGACCAGCAGCATTACTTCATTAATCAATAGTCAATTATTTCTCATGTAAGACTCTGTATTTAACAAAATCTCTGTCCCATTTCCCAAGGTTAAATGTTTTGCTGGTACTCATAAAAATTTATTAAGAATAAGTATTATTAAAGCTAATCATATTTAGGATTTTTCTTTCCCATTGTTTTCATTTTAAAATCACAAGCATTATCTTATACCTGATATATATATATATATATATATATATATATATATATATATGATTCAAAATTTCTGGAAATATATTCATATACAATGTTTGGAAATTCCCTAAATGATATTTCAACCTCCTCACTGGATCATGGGTCGACATAGCTAAACCTGTCTAAGCTCATTGGCTGAATCACATTCACTAAATGGATTAGCTGAATTAAGCATAATAAATAAAAGAGAATAAAATAAAAAAAAACAATTTAACACTAAGTGAAGGCTTGACTTATAAGAAGTGGCAGTTCTGATGGCCCACGGCATAGAATTAGTTTTGCCACTCGATAATTTGCCTGATTCACTCTAGTGGTCAAAAGAGGATATTTTCTGCCTGATTTCAGTGTAATCAAGTCACCTGCTCAGCGATTTCTAGAGTCAAATCAATTGTACGCCACTGAACATTGAGTGTGGGCAGGAAGCAAAAAGAAATGTAACTTTCTACACATGGGATCAGAGCTACTGAGGATTAACAATAATTGCAATTAGATCGTTTTAAAGCAATATTGTGCATCCCTTTGCATGTAATATATAATGTGAAAAGTTACCCAACTTATTTCCTCGAATAGCCACCATGCCAAGCAGTATCACTAGTTGTTTTTTCCTCTTTATTAGGAAAATTTAAAATATAAACTTAAAATCAATTCAGACAAACAAAACAATGGTGAGCTTATTTTCCCTCAACATCTAATTATTTTAATAGTGTGCTTCAAGGTAAAAGGTTGTAGGGTCTGTGCAAGGGGGTGTGTGCATTTGTGGTTTATTTTAAAAGGTCACTGAATTTATTTATACTAATAGCACAACCCAAACAGAGAAGACATCAATGACAAGTTTGAAATTATCTTAAGCTAACAAACCAAAAATTTATAAGTTCAAATAGATTCATGAAAGATCATCTTCATAAAATTTATTTATGAATTTGCATTTGAATTCACCACTTCCATTAACTGGTGAATCATAAGCTCATATAAGGTAACATTTATGAGATCTATTAATTTCATGTATACTAGATGGATTCAATAAAGTTTTAATAAATACATCTGCTTCAAAATGTTTTCTTTCTTTTACATAATGCAGATTCTTTCGGACAGGTAGAGACAGCAGGCAAAGCATTGGTGTTTTGAAAAATTTTATATTACTTTTGCCCCAACAAGAACCCCCAGTGGTACTGTGGGATGAGTATTGGGCTGAAAAATGCACTGTTTGCAGTCAATCCAACCAAGCTATCAAAGGAAGTAAGATAATGCACTCTGCTACCTTAGACAGTCCGTACCAGGAACCCTGAAAAGCAGTTCTACTCTCTCCAAGAGGGACTCTATGAGTTCAAATGAAATTAGTGGCAGTGTGTTTGATGTGGTTTGTCCCTACACTAAAAACCACTGCATCTCTTCTAGTGGCACTGGTCTCAAATTTGTATATAATCTATAGCTTTAAGGTATCCAAATAAGTGAGAGGCTGAAGATGACACCATCAGGACAGGGAAAACCCAAGCAAGTCTAGCCATGCAAAACATTTAGTGAAATAGAAGTTGGGTGCTTTGCAACCTGTAAAAAAAGAAAAAAAAAAAGAAAAAGACTAGATTGCTTGCAGTTCAAAGAAACATTCCAACAAGTCTCCCAAAAAGAGAGCCCAGTGCAGCCTCCATGACAAAAACAGGAGAAACAAAAGGAGAGGTCAGAAGAAGTCCAAAACTTAACAACGTGCATGGAAGAGGCAGACATTGATTTGCCACAGAAGGAAATCTTCAGAGTGCTACTTGGAGTCATACAGGCTATTAGGGAAGCAATAGAGAAAAAAGATTAAATGATAGAGGAGATAAAGGCCATGCACCAAAGGGAAATACAAGACTTAAGGGATAGATAACAAAAGCCAGTGGGAAATCCACAGACTTGAGGAGGCAAGGACCTAGACCAGTGGTCTCAAAGTCAACTAAAATCAGCAGCTTTGATTTCATGATTTTAGTTGTCTCCAGTAGTCCCCAGTTGCTATTTTCTTCGTAAAATATTTTTTCTGTTTTCATTTTATTTCAGAGCACCATGGGCCACAAAAATTACTCTTTACCTAGAGGATAACCAAGCAGACTTCAACAAATGGGAAAGGCACTCAAATATGATAATCAGAGAAGCTGAAGAAAGACTGAGAGCCATGGCTGATGCTATGAAGAAGAACAACATTGAAATGCTTGGAATACCTGTACAAGACACAACAAAGAAGAAAATAACAATGATAGCAATGGAGTGCTTAGAGAAAAACATCCTCGGTTTAATGAATGAATGTTAGAGACTCATTCAGGGGGCTGAAAGAACACCAGATAGACTGAATCTGAAGACGTCACCAAGGTATGTAAAAGTTAAGCTATCCAACTTTGAGGAAAAGGAGAAAATCATAAGAGCAGCTAGTAGAGAAAAAGAGCAGTCACCTCTAAAAGCATCTAAAGAAGAATATGCTCAGACCTATCAGTGGACATAGAACAGAATTTTAGTGAGCTCATATGTTTCAAAAATCAAAGGAAAATCATGCAAATGCAAGAATACTCTATCCAGCTAAGTTTTCTATCAAGATAGATGAAGAAGGAAGAGTCTTGCCGGACAAGGAAAAACTCCAAGAATATGTTGAAAGAGACCCAGCCCTAGGTCTACAAAAGATCCTTGTTGCCCCAATATGGGCAGAAGAGCAGCACACATCTAGGACAAATAAAAGTCTGCCACATAGGACAACCCCACTGAGAAGTCAACAAAGAGAAGATAGCTCCAAAGATATCATTGCTTCAAGGTGGAAAGAAGGCTAGAAAGAAACATACACACACACACACACACACACACATGCACAACACAGGAATGAGAAAGGAAGGTAGGCAAACATGCAACAGAAAGGTACAGCCTGATACCAAAGTCTACGGATGGATGTAATAACCCTTAATATCAATCAACTAAACACAGGCATTACAAGGCAGAGGCTTGTAGGCTAGTTGAGAAAACACAACCCACTCATCTGCTGCCTACAGGAGACATATCTCAAGATAACAGACAAAGATATGCTGACAATCAAAAGGTGAAGAAAACTATACCAAGAAAATAGCAATTCAAAAGAAACAACAGTTGCAATCCTAATTTTAGTCAAAACTGATCTCAAGGTGCAAGCCATAACAAGAGATAAAGTAGGAGCACTGTAAAGTGCTGAAGGGGACAGTAAACCAACGACCAGTAAGAATAACAAATATATATGTGCCCAACGAGAGATGCAATAAATTCGTCAAACATGCCAAACTACGGGGGATAAAAGAAATTACTGGCTCAAAAAATAGATTAAATGACTTTAAAACACCATTTACTGAGAAAGAAAGATCACAGGGAAAGAAGCTTAACAAGGAGACTAGAAGACTTTCTCCGATAGACATTTTTAGAGCTTTATATGCAAGTGCAAAAAATATCACATTCTTTTCAAGCTGACATGACTCATACTTGAAGAGAGATGACATATTGGGGCACAAGTTGAGTCTGTGTAAATTCAGGTAAATAGAGAACATACAGATTTCTCTTTCTGACCACTATGCCATAAGGCTGAAAATCAACAAAAGGGCTATGAAGAAAAGAAAGCCAAACAATTGGAGAATGAATAACTCTCTATTGCAAAAGTAGTGGGTACTGGCCAAGATTAGAGATTAAATTAAGAATTTCTGTAAACGAAAGTGAATGAGAATAAAATATACCAAATCCATTGGGACACAACAAAGGCAGTTATCAACGGACATTTGACAGCAATACATGCACACCTGAAAAAGGAAGAGAGACTTATGTTTGATATGCTGACAGAAAAATTACAGCAATTATAGCAGTCAACAGAACAATACTACTAATATCAAAATAAAAGAAATAATAAAAATTAGGATTGAGATTCATGAGAGGGAAAAAAGTATGAGAAAAATTAATATATCTAAAAGTTGGTTCTTTGAAAGGATTAACAGAACCAACAACACTGCTTGCAAATCTAACCTAAGAAAAAAGGAACACATTTCAACAGCAAGGATGAAGGGATAAAATAGGGAATATTACAATGGGCTCTAAGGAAATTCGAAGGATAATTACACTACTAAGAAAACCTGTGCGCCAATGAATTCAATAACTTTGGAGATGATAAATACTTGGAGAAACAATCCCTCCCTAGACTATCCTAGATGGATGTCAAGATGCTCAACAAACACATAATGATAAAAAAATAGAAAAAGTTTTTAATGGATTACCAACAATAAAATCTCCCACAGCCACCTGGAATTCTGCATTTCTCGCCCTCCTGAAATGATCGTTGAAGATAAAATAGGTTCATAAGCAAATATGGTGAAGAAAACTGATGGTGTCCAGCTATCAAACGATGTAGCATCTGGGGTTTTAAAGGTTTCCTATTGAACAAGTGGCAATATATCAGAGAAGCAACAAGCTCACATGAAAGAAGCACACCAACATGTATGGCCAGGAGGTGTCGATGTTATCAGGTAACAGACTCAAGAAGACCCAAAACAAAAACATATTGCTGAGAAAGTAGAGGGTTGCATTAGAGATGGAAGACCCATCTGTAGACCATAGGGAATCTCCTCACAGATGGGTCACAAGGAGCGGATTACTAATCCAGGACACAGTATAGGCCCAATGAAACACATAATATTCCTCTTGTTTTTTGAGGCTTCCTTACCTTCCACTATCACCATCCCAGTCCTGCCTTTCAGTTTTCGTTAGACTGGAGAATGTACATTGGTACAGATAAGTACTCACAATATGTGGAATGTAGGTCAGATAAACCCCTCAAGAACAAAAATAGGAGTAGTGATACCAGGAGGGAAGGGGGAAAGTCAGGGCAGGAGTGGGGGAAGGGGAAAATGATAAAAATGATCACTGCATCTCTCCTCTTCCCAGAGGGATAAATGACAGAAACATGGATGAAGGGAGACAGCAGTCAGTGTAAAATATAAAAAACAATAATAATTTATAATTTATCAAGGGGTCACATGGGTATAAGGGGAGGGAGCGAAAAAGAGGAACTGATATCAAGGGCTCAAATAGAAGTAAATGTTTAGAAAAAGAGGACAGCAACATATGTATAAATATGCTTGATATTACTGATGTACAGAATGCTATAAGAGCTGGAAGAGCCCCCAATGAAATGCTTTAGTAAAAAAAAGCTTTCCATTCTGAAAAAAAATAATAAAAATCAAAATAAAATGAAGCCTCAAAGAATTACTGTTAAAGAAATGTCATCCAAATAGCTAACAAACATGAAAAGTGGTCACTATCATTAGTTACCCAGGAGATGCACATCAAAGCAAACATGAAATTTTACCTTATAACCACAATAGCAATCCATTCCAAAAAAAAAAAAAAAAAGAAAACAAATGCTGGAGATTGTGTGACAGAATTAGGGCTGTCATGCTTTTCTGGTGGGTATGTAAATATGTACAACCATTGTAGAAATGCACAACTGGTGCCAGCTCAAACAACTTGAAATAGAAATCCTGCTGAGGCCCAGCAGCATAGTGGTTGTGCGCAGGACTGCGGCTCACTGGGATGGAGGTTCAATTTCAGCAGCGGCTCCACAAGAGCAAAGGCTGGGCCTCCTAATCCCACGAACAGAGGGCAGTGATGGCAAACAAACACACAAACAGACAAACGAAATCCCATACAACTCAACAATACCTCTGCTTTGTATATAAACACAAAGAATAACAGACCCATGCACTCTCAAGCTCACCTCAGCACTATTCACAACAGTAACAATTCAGAGACAGCCCAAATGCCCATTAGCAGAAAAAGCATTAAAGAAACTTTGGTGCATACACACAATGGAATACTATGCACCACTAAAAATAATGATGTAATCACAAAGAATCTCATGACATGGATAAATCTGGAGAACATTACACTGAGTGAAGTTAGTCAAGCACAAAAGGACAAATATTGTTCGAGACTAACATTACAAGTACCAAGACAAAAACTTACATATGGAAAGGAATAGATTATGAATATTGCTACGGGGGAGGGAGCAGACAACTGAGAACATATGAAACAACAGATTGTAGACTTGGTTGAAAGGGAGGAGAAGAGAAACTAAGGAAAATAAGATGAAGTAGAATATCGGGGTGAGATTAGACAGGTGGTTAATGCTATTAAGTGCAGAGTTAATAGTCTGAAATGTAAACTCCTCACTTAATTCCCAATTTAAAAATCCTTAAATATTAAAAAAGAAAATAAAAAAGGCAGCACTTCCCATGAACAAATTCCACAGGGCTTAGGAAAAAGGAGGAATGGAAACAAGGATGACAGGATGGAAGTGGAATATATAATGGTACATTGAGTGGGTTATAATGAACACAATGGAATAGATTGTAAACGAATTACAAAAGTAATTTTCATCTCTATAAACTTTCATGTAATTTATAATTTAAAACTTTACATTCCTTAAAAGTATCTTTAAAAATGCAGCATTGGAGCCACTATTAAAAAATTCTACTAAATCCTACACATGCCTATGTATTAAAATGACTTGATGAATTCACTATGTTCAACCAGGTCACTATGATTTGCTATCAACTTCATGGCAATGGAGTTGGTCTCTGATATTAATTTTCAAAAGCTCATGGATGATACAAATAGCTAATACAGTTTGCTGCTAACAAGAATGTTTGAAGTTTCAGTTTGCCTACAGAAGCTTTAGCAGAAAGGCCTGAAGAACTGTTTGCTAAAACTCAGTCACTGACAACTCTAGGAAGCCTAGTTGTACTGTGACTGACACATATGGAATTTCCATAAGTCAGAATTCATTCAATCATAACTGATATCTATCTAAGCCTTAAAAGCATTGCATTCTTTCACTTTTCTCCTTTTTAACTAAATACAAAGGGGTCAAAAATACAGATCTTGGGCTGAGCCCCAGTGGCGTAAGTGGTTGAGTGCGGGATTGCGACCAGTGGGCTTGGCGGTTCAAATCCAGCGGCGGCTCTCAGGAGCAGCGCTGGGTAGCTCCCACGACCACCAGAGGGCAGTGATGCCGCCCCTCCCAAAAATAATAATAGTAATAATAATAATAATAATGATGCCCACACCAAAACAAACAAACAAAAAATACAGGTCTCCTAGGTTGACATATTAGAAGGAATGTATAGTTGTCTATTGATATATAGAAAAATAACTACCACTCCCACTCTCGTAACACAATTTCTTTCATCTTTAAAATGGAACAAAATAAAAGTATCTATGTCATAAGGTCATTGTGATAATTAAATGAGAGAATACTTGTCTAGCATGAAATGGAAAACTCACTGCTATTGATTCCAGTACAGTACCTGGATTATAGAGTGTTTAGTAAATATTATCTATTTGTTTCAACTAAATATAATTTCCCATAATCTTACTGCTATGGATTAATTTATTCTATTGATTTAAAATTATTCTTAGACAAAAAGAAGGAATATCCTCCTTCCTAACAATCAAAATAAAATGTACAAATATTAACCCAAGGAGACCTTGGTACTCTATCAATATCAAAGAGTCAGTGTCAAGTTTTAGTAATTTTTGTGTGTCAGACCTATTTCTATTTAATCACATATACTTTACATACATTTCAGTTTAACAACATGTTATTTAGAAACCATTAAAGGTAATACACTGAAATAGATATTATAAGGGTCAGGATAGTTGGTGGAAATAAAGTAGAGACTCAAGCTATGGTGAGAATATTTTCTATGAGAGAAGTAAAGGAGCACTATAACTGAGGCTGACACTGTTATGAAGGAAATATTCTCAGACAATGAAATAACAATTAAATCTTTCTGCATATTAGAAAGTCAATACAATAATAATGAGAATATGATCTCTCTTCAATCTAATATTGATTTTAAAAGCAAAAAAGAAAATTTGCTATGCACATCAATGTGTTTCTGATTTATAGGTCTGTGCAAACACTGTAATCATTATATTAGCACCCACATTTTTGCAATACACGTTTTTCACCTCAGGTAAGCATTTGGTCATGAATATTTCAGCTCATAAAGACTAAAAAAGGAGAAAAGATATTCATTATTGGATAGGAACTGTGTTTAGTACTGACATTCCTGAATGCCAACCAAACATCCCATTAGTATTCATAAACATATGGACTATTACTTGTCTAGTACAGTAGTTTTCATTAATTTATTATATTTTTATGTAGTGAAGACCCACATCTTTTTCACAGCCTGTCAAAGAACAACAAATTATAGCAATAAAATCTCTAAAAAATACAACATAAAGCAAATATTTATTTAATATAGAGTTTGTAATTTTAAAACTGAGTGAATTTACCCTAAAAAGAAAATATTTCTGGCCACGTTTCACTTTAGCAACAGCTATCAGTCCAGCAATTTAATTTCGAAATCAGCAACCATAATTCGGATATTCACCAGAAAATGTGACTCTACTGAAGGTGGCAATAAAAGAGATAAGGACACATGCTGTCATTCTTCATGGGCTACTTCCTATGCATACAAATATGGTTGAAAAGTTAGGCCCCCAAATGGTAATGCCTTGCACAGTGATTGTGTGATACCTACTTTCTGTACATGATGGCTATAGTTCTTTTCGGCACATCCTTCACATGTCATATTATATTTGTCAGTTTTGTAGCCTTTTTGACATTTTATTTTAGATAACAGTCCAGTGTAGACTATTGAATAGCCATATTTATTTTAGGCTCATGATTTCTCTCAAATATTGAAAAGTTCAATTCTGAGGAATTTAGAACTATCTGTAAATTATCAGGAAGCACCTAGCCAAAAGTAGATGAGGTAAAAAATACAAGATAAATTGAATGAAATCTTTAAAATTCTTAGACAAAAACCAAATAATGTTATGTTTATACATAAATTTTGAGGTATATTGAATTTTATCCTAAATGAACATACATTCAGTTGAAACTATTTTAGGTTAAGCAAATGAAACTGACTTATAAACTACCTAGGTAATTGTGTGACATTCTTATGTGCTTCACTTGTCAATGTAGTCACTAAATTCTCAATCAAATAAAGCTTCAGCTTTTTTACCATTGTATGAGAATGAAGAAAAAATGTTATATTTATCTTTTGATCCTACTGTGTTTAGCCTGTGTGTTTCTGAACAAATCATTTAACTTCTCTGTTTTTCGTTTTCTTCATCAACAAAAATGTTAACATAAATGCCCTACTTTGACTATCCTAGAGAATTAAATGCAATAATCTTCCTCAAGATTCAAGAAGTCATCATAATCAACAATAAAATTGACAGTTTCATTTATCATTAAATAGAAATATGAATGAGGTACCTTCAAGGTATATTTTTTAGAACTGCACTTGATATGACTTAGACCTCTGATAAGCAGTAGTATCTTCCCTAAGGAATCTAATTATAAGCATGCCCTCACAATGCTTACCGTCCAAAGGTGTTAGCTGATTTCTTTCTAAAGTAAAATCTTTGATTTTTGGCATCTTCAAATATTCTACTGCATTAATATCTATCTATCTATCTATCATCTATCTATCTACTATCGAATCTATCTATCTATATCTACCCATCTATCTAGAAAGCATTTTGATTTATTTTTGTAAAAATAATTTGAAAGCATCAAAGAAATTTAATTTCAAATTCATCTTTCATTACATAAATCATGCGATTGAAAATGTGTGTGTCCATCTAGATGAGAAGCAACAGAGTCCACATGATTGAAGCACACCAGCATGTGTGATCATGAGGTGTTGTTGGAATCAGGTATCAGGCATCAGAGATGCAGAACAAAAAACCATACAGATGTGAATGAGGGAGAGTTCAGATTGGAAATCCAAAGCCCATCTGCAGAGAACTGGACATTCCCTTATAGAAGGGTCACAAGGAAAATATGATCCAGTCAGGGTGCTGTGTAGCACACATGAAACATACAACTTTCTTCTAGTTCTTTAATGCTTCCTCCCCCACCCCACTATCATGACCCCGATTCTCCCTTACAAATCCGGGCAGACTTGAGCATGTGCACAGAGACAGACAAGGGCTGGAAATCCAGGAAATTCAGGACAGATAAACTCCTTAGGACCAATCATGAGAGTAGTGATACCAGGAGTTTGAGTGTAAGTGGAGGATAAGGGGGGAAACCAATAATCTACACGTGACCCTCTCCAAGAGGGACAGAGAATGAAAAGTGGATAAAGGGAATCTTCGGTAAGTGTAAGACATGAAAAATAATAATTCATAAATTATCAAGGGTTCATGAGGGAAGGAAAATTAGGAGCTGATATCAAGGGCTTAGGGATAATGAAAATGTTTTGAAAATGATGATGGCAACATATGTACAAATGTGCTTGACCCAGTGAATGTATGTCTGGAGTGTGATAAGAGAGAGCTATATATGCCCTCAAGAAAATGATTTTTAAAGGATAAAAATATGTGCAAATGAAATGCTATTTCTTTTATATTATTAGTTGGGATATAATACATAAATCATATTTAAAATTTCAAACAGATGAAGTAAAATGTATAATTTCTAAAACTATCAGTTTCAAAACAATTTTTTCTACTTGAACTCCCTGATATTGTCTCCCTTTTAGCCTACCTCCACCACTGTATTCCACAAGCCCCCTATTCTACTTGCTGTCCCTCTAGGTTTATTGATCCTAGGTTTCATATACTGAAAATCAGAAGACCATATAACACAACTTCAAGAGGGTGACTCCACTGACATAACCTCTCTGGGTTATATGCTAAATATGAACAAACCCAAACCAAAGAAAACAAAACAAAGCAAAAATACAGAAATCTTTGGAAACCATATCGGGCCCAGTCTGCATCACAGGAGGGTTCTACTGACTATGTTTTAACTGTTTAGGTCAGACTTATGCTTTTGATCTCTCATAGGCATCACTCCCAAGCACTTTACTTAGTGACCACTTTCCTCACTTCCCAAAATTTTAGATCGGGGGCATTCTCTGGAGGCTCATTTCCTAAATTGTTCCATCAATGAACCTTGGGCTCTCACTGTCATACTACACACTCGATTCTCACCATTTAGACTTGGATACTGGCTGAACTTTCAACTTGGGTTTATTTGGATTACAATCCTTCAGTCACTTTGAATTGGTGGACATCTCCCTTAGATGGCGGCTTGTTTGGAGACAAGCCTTTATGAGCCCAGAGGCTATTTTATCTAAGAGCTGGGCACCATTTAAACTCTTTGGTATATTTTGCTATAGTTGGTGTTCTCTTCTGAGAGTGAATGTTGAACAGGGCCAGGTTGCAAGTACTAATTTTTCTAAAGTTGGAGCCAGGATATAGTACATACCTCAAACCCATTCCTGGATGCATGTTTTAATGTTTTTCTTTTTCTTTTTAAATTGTCTGTAACTTGGGAGGTAATTCACATGGAATATCATTCCATAGTTTGATCACCAAGGAGAATTAAACAATTGCTTTCATTATCCATCCCCAAACATGTTTTTCCTTTCTGTACGTGGTGAGATCATCTGCCCCTTATCCTCCTCACTCCTCTATACCCACCCACCCCCCACAAAAAAAACTTTTGTTATATTTGCTTTCTCTATAGGCTCAACATCCCTGGTTTTCATTACCGAAAAACAAACAAATAATACAACTTCAAGAGGGTGAGCCCCCCAATGGCTACACACCTTTAAGATACACCCTAATCTGAAGAAGCATAAGCAAAATATAACAGAATAACTGTCACAGGATGGCCAAAATGACAGTATCTTAAAACAGTATACAGGGTGGTGATGCAGCAAGACCTTGTTTGAGTGCCAACCAACACACCACTCATGGCAAAGCTGTCTTCTGCTTCCCCAGAGGTCCTGTACATTCCAGCTAACATTCTCAGGTTACAAGTGATTCTGAGACAGAGTTCAGTTCACCCTGTATGGGATCTCACTGATGTAGCCTCAAAGTTTCAAGATTCAGTGTCTCAGCTTTCCATGACACATGGCCTGTGTACCAGGGATACACCCAGATACCCTAGGTCAATTCTGGCTACCCACTGCATGCCATTCAAGCCACTCCAGATCTAATTTTCCCATGAATATCCTCAGTCTCTCTTCTCCCCACCTGGAGATCAGTCTTCTCTCCCCTCCCCTCAAAAGACATGCACCTGTGTTCCCCTTCACCTGACCATTCCCTCTCCTTTCTGCACTACGCCCCCCTCAATAGGCCTTGTCCTTCTGACCGGGCCACGTCCCTCTCCAAGATTCACAGGGCTATCACTCAGCAGACAGCACTCACCCTCACCTGTTCATTTGATGCCTCCTGTTGTGAGTCACCCTCTGGCCAAAGTGATCGAAACTAAATTTACCTTGAGCAGATGACATGTAATTCTTTGGAACTGGTCCAGCTCTTTACCATTCTATCTGGTCCCCAGCCAGAAGTTTGGATGCTCTACAAAGCTTGAGTTCATGCCCAATATGCAGCTTTGTCCTATTCTGTGGACTCATACAATATTTGTCCTTTTTGCTTTGCTTGACTAACTTCACAAAGCATAATGTCTGGTAATGATATATATGTATATATGTGTGTATATATATATGTGTATATATATATATATATTAGAGATTGCTTTTATCTTTTACTGATAGGAATCAAGAAGAAGAAGAATTCAGGCTGTTTCAGTCTTCTTCCTATTGTGAACTGTGCTTTGATTAACATGGGGAAACATACATCTGTCTGCTCTGACTCATTTCTTTTAGATATGTTCCCAGTGATGGTATTGCCGGATCCTTTGGTAGTTCAATTTCCATCTGTTTTTGGTATTATCATATTGTCTTACGCAGTGTCTGAAGTATCTATAAGTTCACCAATCAGTGGATAAGTGTTCCTATCTTGCCACACTCTCACCAATATTTGTTGTTCTAAGTTTTTTTTTAAAAAATGGGCTACAGTTATGGGTGTTATCACACTGTTAGTTTGGCTTCCAATTTCTAATGACTGGGACTGTTTTCTCATGTGTGTCATTTGAGTGTCATCTTTTGTGGATCACCTGTACATGTCTTTTGCCCAATTTCCCAGAGGGCTATTAGTTAGTTTATTGTTGTTGTTTTTATTGTTGTAAGCTTGTAAAATTCTGTAGATTTTAGTAATTAGCCACTTGTGTGTTAGGTTACTACTAAATATCTTTTCCCAGTCTGTGGGACATCTTTTTACTCTTAATACAGTCTTTTGATGCACACAAGTGTTTTATTTGTATTAGTTCAATTCATCTATTTTATCTTCTAAGGAAGGTCCTTCCTTTGTTATTTTTTATAGTCCATGCATTCCCTATACTAGGACTTCTACTTTTGCTTCAATTTTCTCATTGATCATCCCAATAGCTTTGGATAGCTGTGATCAATATGTCAATCACAATTTATTTGTCGATCAGAAAGGTAGTGTGGGTAGATCACATAGCATTAAAAATATATACGCAAGCCTATCATGAATCCTAGCAGTTAACTGATACACAGCACAGCCAATCACATGCAATCTTAGGTATCAAACACATACACAAACAACTGCACTCCATACAGCAAAACAGAGAAGCTAAGTTATTGCCAATTTTTAGACCTTGTGTTTTTTTCTCTTAAACGTAAGAGAGGGTATTAAAATGATTGAGAGAACTTCACCAAGTAAGAAGACAGAAGCATATCACTTTGATATGGAATGGGAGATTTTAATACAACAAGCCGGCATTCAAGTGAGGTCCAGAGTGCATAAATAGTCCTGGAATTTACTCACAAAGGGAAAGTACCCAAACATGAGGAAATGTGCTAGATGACATCATTTGGCTCTACTTATTGATGTGAGTCAGCCTTTTTTCACATAAAGATCATTAAGTCCCAGTACCATTCAGCCACGGCTCATGATCATTGGAATTGTCAGCAGCTACTGCCCGGACTGTGCATCACTGTTTCATTCCATTCAGTGCGAGTCATCAGAGTAAATGCAGGTAATGACCAAAAATATACATATTTAATTGTGTTGTGTTGTGCAATATGGACTCACGTGGTTATGCAAGGTACATAAATATGCATTGTTCATGTAAAGAATTCTTGATGCATTTGTGAATAAACATAATAAATAAATAAAATAAATATGTTTTGCATTTTTGTAGTTGGCAGATCATTTTGACTTAATCATTTTATAAGTAGCTAGCATGGTGAAAAAGTGTGAGCACCCCTGACTTTGAGTTGTACAGACACTCCTTCATGGGTCCTACGGCATCATTTTAAAGGTGTCCATTGATTGGGATATTCTTTCAATTTAGAAGATGAGTTCTCTGATAGGGATCAGATCATGCCATACTGAATCCCCAATCCTCTATTCTACATACATAATGGACACTACTAAATGATCCACAAATTTGAATGAATGAGAAATATGAAATTTGAATTCATTATATCCACCTTGCCCACATCAAAAACATAAAATTTTGAATTGTTTGTCTTAAATTTGTTGAGAACTAATACCAATCTGAGAGGGAAAAAATGAAAAATTAAGCACAGTTATATTGAAACACACACACACACACAAAAGCAAATTCACTGCCATTGAGTAGAAGGCAAACCCTCTTGACTCTATCTGGCAGAGTAGAACTACCTCTATGACATTCTGACACCATTACTTTTTCCAGGAGAAAAAAGAAACATTTTCCTATTGTGAACTTGCTGCAACTTTCAAACTGCTGATATTGCAGTTAGCAGCTCCATGCATAACCACTTTATGCCAGGGTCCTTACTTGAAAAAATAAGGGGCTCTATTTAACTTAACACGTGATTATTAAATTCCTTGCAAGTACATTTAAAAGGTGGACAAAAGAAGTTTACAGCAAATCAGAGATATTGGGAGAATAAGAGCACATAATCATATAAGAGCATAGTTGACTTTAAGAAGAAAGAAAGAACAAGGACAAATACAGTGATTACTAGGTTGACGAAAGACTTCAAACTCAAAATCCCCACCACTTGCAAAGAAAGAACCCTGGGGTTGTAGTGGAGGTTCTGAACCGCAGTTAAAATTACCAGCAACTTTGTGGGAGAAATAGTGGACTTTGACTTTCATAAACAATTTCAGCTTTGGAAACCCACAGGAGGTCACTATGAGTCATTGACTTGATGACGGGAAACTTAGTTTTATTTTGTTTTTTTTTTGAACAGCACAGTTGCTTGTAACTTTGCTCACCTGAAAATTGGACTTGAAAACCATGCACAGGCCAAGAATATGTCACATAACTAAATACAACTAGGCTCAATTGACATGGTCAACATTTTTCAGAGAGGACAAAAAAGCTATCAAATCATCTAATATTGCAAAAGATGTGAAACTGTTAACCACAAAACACAGAACATCGACCATCAAAGAGATTGAAAAGTTACTGTTAATGTGGATAAAACAGAAACAACTTGATGGTCATAGCTTATATGAGACAGTGACATGAGAGGACAAAAGCCTTCTTAGTGATTTACAATTCCCCCAAATGAATTCATCAGCGTGTTTTGGGGGGTCTCAGGACAAATTATTTGGCTGTCCATTATTTTTTATGAGAAAAATATGCTCAATTCATGATTTTTTGGTGTTTGAACACAAATTTGGAAAGAATTGGGTTCAACCACTGAGGTGTCACTCTACTCAAATTTTACAAAAGAAAGCAAAGATAAAATAAAAGCAAAACATTTTAGTAGCTATGTGAGCCTTTATGGGATATAGTCTTAGCTCATTCTAAGATAGTTCAAACATAGAAGCAAGAGTGGGTACTTCTGAACCTAGAACGAAGGGTAAGTGCAGTGCATAAGCATCCATTGCTAGTCCAAAAGTCAACAGTTTTAATCCAGCTGCCACTCTGAATGAGAGAAGTGTAGCATTCTGCTTCCTTAAGGTTGACAGCCTTGTAAACAAGAGAAGGCAGTTTCGCTTTGTCCCATGAGGCTGCTCAGAGACAACGCTGACTTTGTGGCACTAGGTTTGGTGATGTATCTTCATAACTTGCCTCTAAGCAAATGCAATCTGACCAGTGAGGAATTGGATAAATATATATATATTTCAAATCATTTAGTTTTTGTTTTTGCTTAATTGTTATGGCAATGTTAATGAAAGAAAAATAATAATGCCTCTTGGAGAGAACGTTCCAATTCCTTGTCTATATGTGCATCATTTAACTATACCAAACAGACGTAGTAGAATTCAGAAATTATACGGTTAGGGTAAAAAAAAGAATTCAGAAATTATTTTAAACTTTTTTTTCATTTGAACAGAAACATTTTATACAACCCACAAGTTATCTTGAAATGAGAACATCAAATGGCTAATGAATGTCTTTTCTCCCTATAACCTCGGATCTATTAATGGCCACGCTATATTGAGGTTTCATATTGTTATACCGCCTCCCAGCCTCCCCCCACAGACCCACATATGGCTTCCACTTGCCTCTTCACCTGCTCTCCTGTACTGCATCAGGAAACACTGCAAAGTCAAGTGACTAAAGCTTCAAATTCATATATTAGAAATAAAATGTATTCAGCTTGGGAAAAAATGTTAGTAGATTAAACACTATTCCAGAGTATCAAGCTGTCAGCCGATTTTCCAAGTAAAAAAGCACTTGTAATTCCTAGGGGTAAAGAAGGTTAGTGATGCGTTTTCCAAGTAAGAAAGTTAATAGTGGCTGAACCCCTGTGGCGTAAGTGGTTGAGTGCGGGGCTGCGGCCCGCGGGCTTGGCAGTTCAAATTCAGTGGCGGCTCTCAGGAGCAGCCCTGGGTAGGTCCCACGACCACCAGAGGTCAGTGATGCCAAAAAAAAGTTCATGGAGATACTACTGTAGAGGTTTTTTTGCTTTGGTATGCATTTTATATGTGACACATGATGTAAGCTTTACCTTCCCCCTTAATCCATAAATTCTTGAGTAGAACGCTTTAAATACAAATAAGTGACACCAAATAATTTCTAGGAGTCCCAAATGAGGTGGGTGCTAAACTCATTAAATAATTTTGCTGAAAGAATTTTATTCATAGTAAATTGAAACAAATTGCCCCACTCGTCAAGCATTTTTCTTTTATAAAACAGAATGTAAGTGAATACATATAAAGCATACTCTATTCATTCACAAATTCTCCAATTTTAGTATATGTGCAGCCGAAGCAAGCACTCACAAATTCTCTTTTGAAAGATGTCATAACAACAGAAATATTTTGTCACCTTGACGAAAAAGCAAAAGAAAATGGAAGTCAAAATCCTGAACAAGATTGTGGGGCTGTGAAATATTGTGGAATATTTGGAGAAGTTTAAAAGGTAGAATCATATATAGTATTTCAGGAAAAAACTATGAAATGTCAATACTAAAATTTATCTGAAAATGAAAAGGGTTTCAAATAGCCAAGCAAATAATTTTTTAAAAGCAATCTTGCTATTTTGTTTTTGTTAGTTGCTTTGATTTGCTCTGTCTTGTTTTGTGCATATTATTATCTCTACAGATCTATCTACATAAGATAGGATGGATAAAAAACCTGGGGGAGAAAACAATAGGACCAACTATTCCCAGGGGACATGGAACAGGGGAAATGGGGAAATGGAAGTGATGTTAACAACCCAGGGACTAAGAAACAACAAGTAATCCAAAATCTGTGGTGATGAGGGTAAAAGAGGCCTGTTAGGGGTTGAGCAAGGGTAAGGTAACCGAGAGGAAATACTGAAACCCAAATGAAGGCTGAGCATTATAGTGGGACAAGAGGAAAGTAAAAGGAAATAGAGGGAAGAACTAGGAGGCAAAGGGCATTTATAGATGTCTAAATAAAGGTATATGCATGTGCAAATTATCTATATATGATGGGGAAATAGATATATGTACATATATTTGTGGATTTACTATTAAGGTAGCAGATGGACATTGGACCTCCTCTCTAGTACTCCCTAAATACTTTGTTATTAAACTCTATGATGCTCATCTTCCTGCTGTAGACAAAGCAGGTACATAAGCAAATGTGGTGAAGAAAACTGATGGTGCCCGACTATCAAAAGATATAGCATCTGGAGATTTACAGGCTTGATGGTAAACAAATGGCCATCTAGCTGAGAAGCAAAAAAGTACACATGGAAGAAGCAAACCAGCCTGTGTTACCACAAGGTGTCGAAGGGATCAAGTGTTAGGCATCTAGGAACAAAAAGCCATAACATTGTGAATGAGTGGTGGGATGCAGATTGGGGACCCAAAGCGCATCCGTAGGTGAAGCAACATCCCCTTTCAGAAGGGTTGCAGGGAGGAGAATATCCAGTCAGGGTGCAGTTTAGCAATGAAAAAAAACATAAAACTTTCCTCTAGCTCTTAAATGCTTACACCATCCCCACTATCATGATCCCTGTTTTACCTTACAAATATCCTACCCAAATGATTTCACACACCATAGGCAGCAAGTCCAGGGAAGACACGAGGGCCATGATCTTAAGTGAGATAGGGGACATAAACTCTATGGGACAGAGGACTCTCACAAAAAAGCTACTGATAGATCCACTAGCTGTCTCACTACTCCAGACCTTGGGCAATAACCCAATAGATCACCTCAGGGTACGTAGAAGAGCCACCTTCCCTTTGAGTAGGCTCATGATACCTCACTGTTAATAGGACACAAATGTAGGTGGCAGGTGAAAAAAAAAGCACTCTCCTTGTCTCCATGATGATGCTCATTTTCAGAAAAGAATGACTCCAACACCCTCAGATCTGATTCACCTGAAATCGATTCCTTTAAGAAAATTAGCCTACATCTAAAAGAATACAGTTCTTTCAACAATCTCAGTCACAAAAAATCAAATCCCCTAACCCAAGATTCGACTACATCCTGCCAACTTAAAAGACCACGAAAGTAAAACAACTCATTACCAGACACTGCTTCCAACTGCAAAAAATATTTCAGACCCACACAATCCTGATCTTGCCCAGGATATACCTGGAATTAAACAGGGTATAAAATTGTTAGTAATATAATTTAAAAGAATGATATTATCTATGTACAACACATGAACAAAAAGTATGAGAGAAAACATTAAAGAACAGAAAATCTAGGAACTTCATTACAAAACAATTCCAAACAGAAACACAAAAGTTGAGCATAATGATAATAGAATCACATGACACTGTAAATGTCCAGAGAACTAGAACTGAAGAGATGGAAACTTGAATTAGTGCTATTTAGAACAAATCTTTAGACTCTAATTTAAAAGAAGAACAAATAATAGAAATGTAAATAAGCTGGAAAAGAAAGCTTGAGAACTATGTGGAGCGCAATCTTACAGGGGAAGAGGAGGAATCAAAAAATTCCAGAATAGTCTAAGAAATTTTTCCAGAATATTTTCCTAAGTGCCTAAAGGAAGAAAAGATAAATAGAAAAGCTGAGATGACTCCAATCAAGAGAGACCTCAAAGGGGAAATTCCCAGACCTATTGGAGTCAAGATGTGTAACATCGATGCAAGCAAAAATAGTCATAGGAAAAATAACATCTACATGCAGAAGGTCAAGTATTGGAATAACCTCAGACTTTTAGGAGAAACTATCTAGCAAGAAAGAAATGGTTACATATATTGTTTCTAGAAGGAAGACAAACAAAAAAAAACTAAGATCAGTCAACCAATAATCTTGTAACTAGCAAACATATTACTCAAATATGATGGAGAAATAAAAGTATTACAAGAAAAGGAGAACTTAAAGGAATTCACTAAAGAACAAGAAAACCACTACAAATAATAATCGATGAAGTACAAAAATTCAACTAGAGCAGCACACAAATCTGAAAGCAGCATACAAGACAAACCCTCACACAAACCAGCACACACAGAGCAATAGCCAAAACAACAAAGAAACACGGGAAGAACAAGTAAACCAATCTCCCCTCACGCCAACACAAACAAATATACAAAGCAAAATGAGAGCAACAAATCCAGACCTATAAAAAAACGCCACGGATGGTTAATGGGTTAAATGCATCGACAAAGAGAGAGTATCAGAATGAAGCAGAAAACAAAATCCATCAATGTGCTGTCTCTAAGAAACATCTCTTCACACACACAAAGAGAAACACACCTCAGAAACACAACCATAAACAAAAGAAAATCATAGGCGGAACAAAAACATATCAAGCAAGCAGCAACCAAAATAAAGATGGGTAGCAATGCAGAAATCTCAAAAAAAATGGACATCATGGCACATAATGTAATAAGAGACAAGATGGCAACTACAGAGTGATCAAAAAAACAATAGCCCAGGAATACATAGCCATAATATGGTTGATAATATAAATTCCCCCAATGAGTAACTCTCAAAATGCATGAAACAAATCCTCAAAGACTGAAGAATTTTATAAATAGATGACAATAATAATAACAGGAGATTTCATTATACCACTCTCAAGGAAATACGGACTGTCCAGAAAGAAACTTAATAAGGACACAAAGGAGCTCAACAATGCAATCGCCAAATCTGAAATTGTGGACATATACAGAATGTGCTATACCTCAAAAGCACGGAATACCTTCTTCTCCAATGCACATAAGACATTCTCAAGGATAATCCATATACCAGACTACAAAACATGCCTAAACAAACATAAAACTTGAGATGCTAAAAATAAATAAATAAAAATTGAGATGCTACAACCTATCTTTTCTGACAACAACATTTTAAATCTAGAAATTATAAACAAAGTGAACAGCAACACAAAAATATTAACAAGGAGATTAAGCAACATAATACTAAAAAAATGATTGGGTAACAAATAAAATAAGGGAGGAACAGAAAAAAATCATTGAAACAAATCAGAATGATGGCAACACATATAAAAAACTTTGGAGCACAGCAAAACAATAACCAGAGAGTGATTTATAGCTATCAGCACACTCTTAAAACTAAATTCAGAGTTAACACACCTCAAGAGTTAACCACCTCAAGAACTGGAACAAGGACAACAATATAAAACCCCCAATACACGAAGATAATAAATCATAAGATTCAGAGCAGAAGTAAATGAGCTGCAAATCAAACAATAACAAAACAACAACAAAATGAAAACAATCCATAAGCAGTTATTTAAAAGAACTAACAAACTAGGCAGATTACTGAAAAAACTTTACAAAGAAAAAAATAGAAAATAAGCAAAGACCAAGAATAAGAGATGAAAAGAGTGACATCACAACAAATTCCAATGAAATAAAAAGAATAGCACACTACTAAGAGAAATTATTTTAAAAACTGACAACCTAGGAGAAATGGGCAGATACCTAGAAACACATCAACCACTCAAATTAATGCAGACAGATGTTGAAAAACTCAACAGACCCATATCAAAAGAAGAAATATGGCAGGTTATTGAGAAATTCCTAAGTCCAGGATCACATTTACAGGTGAATGCTACCAAGTACCAGTGCGATACAAACTATTCCAAAAGATAGAAAAAGACATCAAACTTCCAAACTTATTCTATGAAGGGAACAAGACTGTGATACTCAAACCTGGCAAAGAGCTCACAAAGATAAAATGATACACCAATAAATCTTATGAACAAAGACACAAAATCTATAACACAATTCTTGTCAATAGAATTTAACATCATATAAAATGTTTAAAATGACTAAGTGGGATTCATTCCAGGGATTGAAGGATGGTTCAACATTTTGAAAACAATCAATGTTATTCACCACATGAAAAAAGACAAAAATCATGTGATCACATGAACAGATGCAGAAGTCAATGCATATGCCTAAAGAAAATTAGTCTTCAACAAAGGACTAGAACCCACTAAATGGGATGACAGACTCTAACAAATATGCAACAATATTTACATCTTTCATTCTGCAGAAAAACAAACTCAAGATAGATAACAATCATAAATGTAAATCTCAGTGCTATAAGACTTATCAATGAGAAAATGTGAACAAACTTAAGGACATATTGCAGGGCATACATGGAATACCAATTATGATAAGGGAGACACTCATGGCAGAAACAAAGTAGCTATCTGGGACATGTAGAAAATAAACCGCTTATGCACATCAATAAACTTCATCAAAAGAGTAAAAGGAGAGGAAGAAGATAGGCATAAAACAGATGATAAAATGGACAATGGATTAATTACAACAATCTACAGGAACTCTGCAACATCTCATTAAGAAAATAACAATGGACTCAATTAAATGAGGGCAAAAGTCATATAAACAGACAACTCACCAAAAATGCACTCTAGTGGCTAAAAACATATGAAAAAAAGCGCTATCACTAGTTGTCTCAGAAATGCAAAGCGAATTAAAACTCTCATGACACCTTGTACCCAAATGAAAAATAATAATAATTATTATAATATTATTATATTATGTTATAAAATAATATTGTATATAATTATTATAATAATTATTATAATAATAAACAGTAGGCCCCCAGAAACAACAATTTCTGGAGAGGGGGTGAAGAAAATGGAACTCATATACATACGATGTAGGGAAAAGTATCAGAGTTTAAATTATTTTCATTCTCTCTTTTGTTTTGCTTTTGATTCTTTTAATAGTGCTTGTAAATATTTCCAATTCAATTAATAGTATATATTGGTATCTCTCTCAGTTTATGAAGCACAGAAGGGATGGGTGTATAGAGACAACCCTTGATGCACTAGATTTTAACTCATTGAGTAAAGTGGAGGGGAAATGGGAGACGAATAGTGAATATAGGAAGAAAGAACACTAGAACTGATTTTGGTGATGTAGATAAAGCTCTTTATAAGTACAATCGAACCATGGAAGTATATTTATGTGAATTATATCACAATAAAACTATTGTCAGGTGGGGGGATACAATGGAACCATTCTACTCTGCCTATGAGACATCACCATAGTCAGAAGTGACTCCCGAGAAAACAACTACACTATTTTACAATAACAGAATGGTGTGGGAGGAAGACCAATTATTTCGGATAATGTTTAATGTTTAAACAAACCCCTCCTTTGTAGATTTTGAACAATGACAGATTATGAAAATGTTGTATTTTAGCTTCAAAAAATTTGAGCTTAATTTTTGGATAGACACAATGTAGCAGATGCTGTCTGACAATTTCAGACACTAATTGTTGCAAATTAATAAAAATAAAAGCTAACATAAAATGATGCATATCATCATTTATTCAAGGATCATTCGAGACTGGTCAAACGGAAAATAAAGAGGGACTGATCCTTGGCAAAGGACATCACGTTTGCTAGAGAGCAAGTGAAAATGAGAAAGGTCCTCAACAAAATGGACTAACCCAGTGGCTGCCACAATGGACTCAAGCACAGAAACAGTTGTGAGGATCACAGAGGACCAGGCAGGGTTTCATTCAGTTGTGCACAGGGTCGCTGTGGTTCAGAAGCTACCCAATGGCAGCTGAGAACAACGATGACAGCTTTGTTGCCTCTGGTCCTAAGTGTCCTGAAGCATACTCTGACCCTGAGTGATCCGTGTATCATGGAACAAAACCCCGCCTGGTCTTGGGCCATCCTCACCATTGCTACATGCGAGCCCATTGCATGAGGCACTGTGTCAAGCCATCTTTACAGAGGATCTTCCTTTTCACCTACAGACTGTCTTTCCCCAGGAGCTAGTGTCTCCCGAGAGCATTCGAAAGAACTTTTCACCATTCTCCTATATAAGGAGAATTTGTTCTACTTTTATCCACACAGATATGTTTATCCTTCGGGCGGTCCACAATATACTCGGTGTTCTTTGTCAGCACCACAATCCAAACTCATCTTCTGCAGTCTTCTCTATTCATTGAGTAGACAAACTAGACACATGACGCGGAGTCAGACTAGGGCAGAGGCTGGGTTTCCCTATCTCCACACTCTTCTGAGCTAAACAGAACCTAGTAGGCAGCATGAGTTAACCCTTACCTCACCCCCAACGCATCTCCTTAATTATTTAGTTTGGAATGTTTCTGCTAATTTTCTGTAACTTGTCTTTCAACAAATGATGTCAATCATTCAATCAGCTAATTATGTCCTTCACCTGACTCTGAATCGGCTTCAAAGGGGTATAAAGTTCAACTACGGAAGAGACATGAGATAACAGAGAACATCTGGCAGGGGAGTGGCTTAAACAAGAAGTTCCCACTACATAATGAATATCTTTTTTCTCAGAATTCCTGACCTTTTTATACCAACCACCAACCTCTAAAAGCCTCCTCTGTTCCCTTGAGAGAGACATGGCCTGTGAGGCCGTAAGTAAGGCCCTCTACACGCCCCCTCCCCCCCCCCACTCACAATGTGCTTCTTCCTTTAATTTTGCCCTACTCCCAGTGCCACCGCACCCGATGTTCCATCCTGTTTGTTGCAAGCTTGATTTCCTGCTTCATTATTCATTTTAAGCAGGGAAAAGAATCATCAATTGGACAAATGTTCTAGTAAGAAGTTTGAAAATGCGAGGCTTAGTTTTGGTTAACTTTAGTCCTCAAAATTATATCTTTGCCCTTCAACATTTTAAAGAGGTCTTGTACAAGAGATTTGTTCAGTGCAGTAAATTATTTGATGTAGATATATATCCTCCTGAGCAATTTTACAGAAACTTCAATATGACCATTACAGACTTGCCTTTATTCTTCATTTCTTTCAGTTCTGAGCATTCTTCTATTTTAGTTTTATTGTACTGTTTCTTTGCGCATTTCGTTTTAATACTTTATTTTCTCAAGCTGTCCTTTAAAATTTTCTGTTCGGTTCTTTTACATCATAATGTACTCCTGTAGCTTTAGTTTCTCTCTTCTCCAGAGCTACTTTTTGTTTTCGTTTTCGGACATCCACTTTGTATAATCTCTGTCTTTTACTAACTTTTTTTCTTGACATCAGGTATGACTTAGTTTTTAATGATTTGTGCTCAATGTGTAAAAATTATTCTTGAGAGGTTCTCTAAATCCCAGTGGTCATATTTTGGCTTCCATAGATTTGTTTTAATTTCCATCAGCTTCAGTTTGAACTTGCATATGAGCAATAGATGACCTGTTTCCTACCCAGCCCCTGCCCTAGATCTTCCAGGCGGTATTGAGCATTTGCATCATGACTTTCCACAAATGTAGTTGATTTCATTCCTGTGTATTTCATCAGGGGAAAGTAATGTATATCATCACTCCTTGTGTAGTTAAAAATGGTATTTACAATGGCTAGGTAATTGGTTTTACCATTTACTCTCCAACCTTGTTTCCATCACCAATATCCTATTTTACAATGAGTGATCCTGCTTTTGGTTTCCAATTTTCCAAGTCTATTTATCAATTATCAATGCATCTTGATTGAAAGTTTTATGAATTTAAGATTACAGAACTTGGTAAAATACTTCAATTTCTCCATCACTGGTTTTATAGATAGTGTATACATTTGAATCCAATTAGAAGATGTTACATTTATTGATCTTTCTTATGGGTGTGTGGATATTGTCCCAACATTTACAGCATGTTACTTCAGAATATATCTTTAAGTATTTTTAATGATGAATGCATCATCTTTCTTCTTGAAATTGTCTGTCCTAGCATTGTATAACTTACGATTATCCAATACAAAATATCAAATGCCAGTGTATTTCAATGGACTAATGGATGGATCTTTTTATGTTACATTTACCTTTTGACCACTTCCAATCTTCATATATTCGTATTTTGTGACTTATGTATCCCAACTATTAATTCATGTTTCCAAATGTTTCTTATCATTTTGAGTCATGTTTCATCAACAAATGAAGTTTTGTTGTATCAGTCATTCTACTTTGAGAATGTAGCTCTTCTCTAATTGTGCCTTCCCATGTTAGGGGTTCGTCATTCTGCAAGAGATCAGACAGCATTTCACTGTGACTCTAAGTTTTAAGTAGCCAATTTTTCAGATAGGGTATTTCCGTTTCTTCCTCCTTGTCCTTGTTACTCTGCAAACTCGACAGAGAAATGTACACCTTGGATTGCCCTGCAGGGATTTGAGTACTTTTGAGATCTAGACCAGCACCACAGCAGTAGGCAAGCCACCACAGGATGATAGATTCACAGAGTAGTGATGAACAAAACTTGCATGACTTAGTAAGAATTATTCAAGTAACAAAAATAAATATGTAAACAAATAAATAAGAATTCATTTCACATATTTCTCTTAAACAGTGGCATTCTGTTAGAAAAACTCAGTGATGATGCACTGGTCCTGTACTCAGCTACCAAACAAAAGGCCAGCGGTTCAAATCTATCAGCTTCTTCATGGGAGGAAGATGGATCAATGTGTTTCTGTAAAAATTACAGCTTCTTGAGCCCCGGTGGCGTAGTGGTTGTGTGCGGGACTGCGGCCCACTGGGACGGAGGTTCAATTCCAGCAGTGGGGCTGGTCTCCTACTCCCACCACTGGAGAGCAGTGATGCCCCACCCCCCAAAAAAATTACAGCTTATTATACAGAGTTGCTGTGACTCAGAGTCAATTCAAAATCAATGGAATCCCTTTATAAATAATTAATATAAAGAATGCCATGCTAAGATAGGCTTTTAATATTATTATTAAAATATTTTATAATATTATTAAAATAATATTATTAATATAATATTAATATTATCCCCAACAAAACAACAAAGGATGACTCAGGGAAAGTATGGCCATGAAGAAAATTGAAATGAGTTCATGAAAGTCGGAATATAATCTTGAATCCATCCGACCTGCATTTCAAGAATGTCTCAAAGATACACATTGAAAACCAAGAACAAGAGCTCTAGTGCTCTGTGAGATCACATCAAGAATGCTATATGTCGAGAAGGCAAATGGACAAAAAAAGTCAAGAAAGAAGTCAAAGATTCAAATGAATGTCAGAAAGGACTCTGAAACTTACCCTAGAAAGTAGAGCAGATAAAGCAAAGGAAGAAATGATGAAGCAAAAGAGCTCAATTGAAAATTTCAAATGCCAATTTCAAATATCAATGTCCATTATAAGCATAGCACCAAATCTTGGATGGGGTCTTCACTCCAGTTCTTAGTACAAATCCCTTAGAACCTACCTTCTTTGAGAAATGGATACATATATTTATAAGGGTCACAGTATTAACCAAAGCATAATTTAATTAATTTTAATGAATTCCCACATTCAAAATTTGACAGATTTAAAAGCAAAAACCTACCACATGGAACAATCCAATACACAATAAAAGGATTAAATGTGAGAACTCTGGGGGAAACAAAACTGAAAGAACACATTTTTGAAGTTTTTTTTTGCATACTTCCTACACTACTTCAGTTATGTGTACAAATGTGCAATAAAAATAATTCCACATTTTCAGTTTCCAATATTTGATTATATTAAATATAAGATGAAAATGACTTCAAAACATTATCCACAGTTCATAAACTGCAGAAGATGTAGCAAGGTAGTCAGATAAAATATTTTCAACAACACCACAATAATGAATTCATTGCTTTATTATAAATTAGGTATCGATCAAATTTAGTGTTGCTTGTTTTTAGTCAATACACACAGGGAAATAAGCAGATACTAAATGTTATTATCCATTACTCTGTTAACATGAAATGATAAGGAATATGTTTGTCACTCTAGGATTTCTTTCAAAATTGATAATTGCATATTTTGCTTAAGAAGTATGCATAAAAAAGAAGTATTCATAATTTCTATTAACCTAACTACTTATTTTACCATTACTGTTCATTTCAGTATTAGAAATTCAGTGTATCATAATCAATTAAATTAGTGACAAGGCAGCTATCATCTGGCATGCATATTATACAATGGAAAGTTTTATTGCACTATTTAAATACATTATTTCTCTCCATGATAAAATCAAGTCAGCATGAAGAGCATGAATTGAGGGAGTAGCACAAGAGCATATGAAGAATTGTATATTTCTCTTCAAATCAGTTGTATGTGATAGGGAAAGGGAATTTGGGAGACCGGACTTGGAGGAAAACAAAGTGCCCGTAATCCAATGAACTTGGCTTGTGACTGTGTGATTTGTAGAAGGCATCTCTCATTAGAGGAGAGTTTGGGGACCAACCAGATGGAAAGTAGGGCACTGTGGGATATCTCATTTATCACAATGACAGTGTGCGGGCATCGGTGTTCCTCTCAACACAAGAGGAAGCTAAAACTGCACATGTGCAGCAGCATTGCAGCTGGAATAGTGGAGTCTGGCAGCACTTGTATTTCTCATTAACTTAATCATATTAATACATTAGCCATATATATCAAAGTAATTTACTCAAAAACTGCCACAAGGAACATTTTACAACTGTCAAATTTCTCCACAAAAAAGTAAGGAACACTGTAACCATCAACCATTTTCATCTTAATTAACTTATACTGTAAAGTGTCATTATAAGAAATACCTAAGAAAAAATATCTAAATGATCTTTCATTGAAGTTATATGATCATCTACAGTTAATTAGAATATTTCCTATTTCAAGCATGTCCAGTACATTATTGTTTTTGTATTTAATGTAAGCAAATGTGACAATATTTATATTCTAAATTCTCAATACACAGTTTTTAACATGAAAAAGAGTTAGTCTTTTTTTACTTAGAAAAAGATACTATTTATTTTATGTTCAAGAGACAGAGAATTTGAAAATTTTGTTCCACTATTTATTGTCTTTAAGTTTGGGGGTAATTCATATAATTTGGCTACAACTCATTTTATTCAAATGTTAATCAGAAATAGCAATAGAAAAGAGCTCACAGAATTCCTAAGATCAAATAAAAGGTAAACTTTAAAAGTTGAAATTAAAATTTTTACATAAACGTACCAAATAGTTCCTGAGTTGTAATGTGTTGAAGCTATTATAAAATGCATTTACAACGGATTGCCTGGGGAATTCCTTTATAAGATTTATCATTGATAATATATTTTATATGATGTGGTGATATATAGTTTGTTGATGTCATTTGATATGTAAGTTTATATGTATTGGTTCTACTTCCAAAATATCATATTTTAGAGACACTAAATAAATACATGATAATAATATAAAATAAAGAAAGATGAGGTACAAAAAGTAAATTAAGACATGTAGTTAGGTTAAAAGGCAAGTTTGTGGTTATTTTTATCTAACCCTGATTGAGGGATGTGAATAAACTGATTACAAAACAGAGTGTATTGGAGAGATGAGTGCAGGGGATCAACAAGATAAACCTAACTTGAAGGGTTTAAACCTTAACACTTGATTTCCCCTCTGCTATATTTTAAGCGTGATCATTTTTATCCCAATGTTTTCTTTCTCTTTTTAAATTGGGTTTTATCACTGCTGCATTTTGCCATTGTAGGTAGACTTCTTGGATCTTTGTTATTTTTTTAAGTGATTATTGATGAAACTAAAGAGACGATAATTAGAATAGGTGTTTCTGGGATGTGGTGGGGGATGTAGGGGCAGGGTTAAAAAGAACTGATATCAAGGATCAAGGAGTACATGAAGGAAGAAAATGTTTTAAAACTGATTGTGGAAGCAATTGTACAGTATTACTTGATGTGCTTGAACTATGGAATGGTATGATGTCTGGATTAGCTCCTAGTAAGATGGTTTTGAACAGAAAAGTAACACCATATAATTTGGTCTCCCTTTTGACCCATTATTTTCTACTTACCCGTCTATTGAGATTTTTTATGCTTATTCTAGTTATTGTTGTTTGTGTGTTTATTTCCTGTTTGCATTTTGGTGTGATTATATGATTTTCTGTATATAAACCCATGGATACAGAAAGCTATAGATATAGTAACTGGATTTATAATTGCCTACAAGCATGTCAGGGAGGGTGGAGGAAATGGGGAGCTAGCAACATTGAGCAAAAGAAGAAAATGTTATGAAATTGATTGTGGTGGTGAGTGTACAGATCTTTTTAATATGATGGAATGAGGAAGTAGCATGACATAGGACTTACATGCCACTAAATCCACTTTTACAAAAAGGAAAAGGAAACAGTTATTCTATTCATGTGAGAAATAATTTTAAAGGAAGTCATCAGAACTGAACATGATCACAATTCAGACACTACATGTGTTGAAGTCAAAGTTGTGAGAGTGCTTTGTAAAATAATGCAGAGGGTTATCATTATGGTCACCATCGAAGGCTTTTAAGAACCTAAACTACCCTATGGGTCAGCCAATAGGAACCAATTAAAATGCAACATCTAAAAAAATAGTGAAGAGGCATTTTTATAGGTTACAATAATTATAATATAGAAAGCACTGACAAGGATATAGGTAAAAATTATAGTTTAGAACACCTAGATTCAATTATTATAAAAATATAGTTATTAAGTTATTGTTAAATGATATGGAAGCTTTTTCTTCAGTAGAGAAATTACAATACAGAGCAGTTACAATGCCTCTCTAAGTTAGAAAATATTAGTAATTCCTCTTCTTATAAAGCCAACGGTTATTGCATACACAAACACAAAAAAAACTGTAAAACAAAGCAAAGACATAAAAGTTAGAACGCAACTTATAGTGTACTTTACAACATTGTTTATTTGAGACTTCAGTGACAGTCATGTTATTGCTGTTATGTGCTGTCAAGTCATTATTGATTCATAACTATCCTATGTACAATAGAATAAAACTGCCAATCTGACACCAGCCTCACAAGCTTTTCTAAGTTTGATCCCATTGTTGGAGTTGAGGGTCTTCCTCCTTTTTGCTGACCTTCTACTTTTCCAAGTATGACGAACTTATAGAGGAACTAGTCCCTTTTGATAACACGTGCAAAGTGCAGTAGAGCGAATCTCTCCATCCTCATTTAGTCATAGACGTGCAAATTTAAGTCAGTACTTGGAAAGATCGGTTGGTTGATTTTTGGTTTGTTTTTGTTTCAGTCAAATAATTCTTTGTTCATTTCCCCTCATGAGATTATTATCTAGGACTGCTTTATACCATTATCAGTACTCCCTTAGTGGCACAACTGAGTGAGAATATGCAACGTGAGGGTAAAGGGGAATGGTGGCAATTCCAATGATACCAATGCCAGCAATTATACTATGAAGTTGGCATAATACTGCCAAAATTTGAAGTGACTCTGTTTTTGCCTCTTCCACTCCTGAGTTGAGTATTGTATCCCACCATGATTGACTGTGATCTTTATTGACTCAGTTACTCAACGACTTAAATAGAAGCTAACATTCTTTACAATTATTCTCCACAGTATATATAGAAAAAGAGGACAATATAACCATGACGTGTACCTTTCCTTATTTTCAACTATAAAACATGCCACTCTTTTGACCACAAACTTCCTTTTGATCCATGCACAAGTTCTTAATGACCACAAATAAAAGTTGTGGGATTCCCCTATTCACAAATCTATCCATAGTTTGTTTGGGTCCACACAGGACGTCTTTGTATAGCCAATAAAACTCAAGCTAATGTTGTATTAATCATCTCTACTTTCAGCTAAGATTCATCCGGTCAAAAATTCTATCCCTTGTTCCATGTCCTCTCCTGGATCTGGCCTAAACCCCAAGCAGCTCCTTATCAATCAACAGATACAACTATATTTGGATAATCTTCAGCAAAATTCTACTTGTATGCTATATTAATGGTATTATTCTACAATGGAGGCATTCTGTCCGGTCACTTTTCTTTGTCCTTGGTACAAATACGGCTCTCGGTCATTTGTTATAATTTCTACCTTCCGAATTCTTGGCATAGATGAGTCACTGACTACTGTGATCAAACAGTGTGACAAAACAAGCACAATTTGCAGTGTTCATATTGTTGTTAGATGCCATCTGGTTGATTCTGTCCCCCAGATCCCCTATACACAACAGAATGAAGCACTGCACGGTCCTGCAGCATCTTTAATTTTTTTTCTGAGAAGGCAGTCATTCAGATATCAAAGGGAGAGTGAATTCTTTGTAAAGTAGAAAGGCATGCATCAGGGTTTTATTATTTCATCATACTGATTCAAGCTACATGCTAAACAAATAATCCAAGAAGCAAGACATGAGGAATGAAAACCCGTACTGGTAAAAGGTCCCTTAACAATTGGAACGATATGCATATGATACAACCTGGTTTGCTGAAAGTGGAATTGTTTCCTTACTAGATCTATTCAGTATAATGTCTTCAATGTAATGAACCAGTATGCCATTTTGTGTAAAGGAAAGGGAACTAAGAACTCTGCAAACTAAATAATGCAAAGTACTAAAAAAATTGATAAATCACTGTGGGAGGATGATAAAGTTCTGCTTTCTGGTCAGTGGTCCTTATTACTTACATTAATTGTTTATGCTGTTTTTTTCAAAACATAATCCTATGGGAACCTAAATATTTAAAAATCTTGAGATGCCAGAATGCTGCATATCAATCATACCAGTCAAATATAGCATATCTATCAGTGAAGGATATTTTCAGGATGCTAAAGTCCTGGGATGACATTGAAAATTGATGATCTGTACAGATAAATCTAAACTGTTTAATAAAATAATGAATTATTTTCCAACTTTCTCCCTGCCCTATCTTTCTGTCCTATATATACTGTGAGTTTTTCACCTGAAATCTGTGTTTTTAATTTATCATACTGTGGTAATTGGACAATTTCATGTCAACTTTATAAATAAGAATGAAGGGATGGAGTCTTCCCTTTCAATGAAGTGACAGCCTGGCAATACCTCCTTGTGGGTGTGGTCTTCCTTCTCCTGAGGCTTCTGGAACTTCCTCTCTTCCTCCCTGGAGGCAGGTCATACATTCTCTATCCCCCTGTTTCACATTCCAATTGACGAGCCACATGGAACCACACCAATGGTAGCCACAGCCCTGGAGATACATCCACTGCCGCTGGACCCACCAGATTTTGTACCCACCAGCCTGTGATATTCCTGTATTTTGCTCCATGAGATTCAAGATGAATTCATGGTCTAATAAAGGACTTATGGGCTAATATCGAATTTATGGCTTGATCTACACTGGGCTGGGATGTTTTCTCAATATACAATTGCTCTTTGATATAAAGCTCTTTCTAATACACATATGACTGTCTCTGGATTTCTCTAGTCTACTCAGTCTAATTCATACCATATATACTCAAGTATAAGCCCACCCAAATATCAGCCAAGGCACCAATATTTTCAAATAAACTGCATTAAAATGAGCTAAAGAAGTTGGCTTCTACAGACGTATATATGATATACTTTCTCAAAACACTGGATTCCTTTTAATCACTGTACATCTCCCTCCTCTGTCTTCTCTGTTAAATACATGATATACCTTTCCAAAACACTGAGTTCCTTTTAATCAGTATACATCTCCCTCATCTGTCTTCTCTAATATATACTTAAATTATCAGATTAATTTAGTGTTTCTATGCTTTCAATCTTGCAGCACTATGTATATACCTTTGTGCATTATATATACCTCTGTGTATAAATCACTCTATTTCATTTTAATCAATTAGCCCTATTTTTACATAGAAAAACAACACTACTCACAAACCCATATGTAGCAAAGAGTAGATGCTCAAAAACGTTGAGTAGTATTGAAGATGTGCATTAAGATATACATTGAAGATATACATGACTCTACTTTTAGCCAACAAAATTCTAGACACTAACATGAACAATAACTAATTCCATAGAAAAATCATCATAGAAAAATTTTAACAGAATTAACCTCAGACAGTAGGAATGAACAAGAAAGAAGACCAACAGAAATGGTAACACCAGAAAGAAATAGGAAGACAGCTATGACATTGTAGGGGCAATAATGGATGTCATGAAACAAATTGTGTGTGACTAACTGAACAGAAAAAACACCTTTCTCTTTAAAATTTCACTCAAATCATAATAAAGGAAAAGTTCTTCAGTAATATATGATAAAAGTACTTTCAGGAAAAAAGTGTTTAGCACAGTGTTCAATTAAAACAAAAAGCTTACACATTCAGGACTATGGGTGCCTACATTTGTTTTCCTTTTAAAATCATAAGGCTGACAAACAAGAGATGCATTTTCTTTTACATTAATAACCTTAGACAATATAAAAAGATGCCCAGGACCAGGAAAACAACAAAAAAAAATTAATGAGACATATAAGTTATGACGTGTGCTTGAATCCAATAAAAAGTTTTGAGATAATGATCATTTTGGCCAGTGGACAACACCACGAATTCACATACACACAACACCCTATATGTTATTTCTTACAAGGAAATTACAAATTTTTAAAAATTACTTCTGTCTGATATTAATTTCTAAAGTAACACTTGTTTTCATGAGCACCCAAAACATTCAATATTATAACCTCTAGTAGCATTTGTTTGGAAAACTTTAAAGGGCCACACAGAACAATAGAGTTTTATTTAGTATGCTGGGTAATGTGGACAAGCAAGAGTGGTCATCAATTGGACTTTATTACCTGTTGGTGTTATAAGTCCTGGTGATAAGAGGCCTGGAACTGTATGGGGCAGGAGGCGAGTGTTCTCCTGCAGCACTCCCAAGGAACGCTTAGGGGGTCTGCCGGGTCTTGAACTATTATGAAAGAGACAAACAGACAAAAATAATCAAATTAAAATATATTATATTTTTGGAAACTCCATCACTTGCTTAATTAGCCTTCTAAATCTCAATTTATTTCCACTAAATTTCCCCATGTAGTATTGGTAATTTTTAAACCCATAAGAAATTAATTTTTAGTTTGGATTCAGCTTGCAAACCAGGGCTTTATGAAACAGTTTAACTGTTCTGACAAAATCCCACTTACCCTTGCTCTCACTAAGAAATATAGTCGATCCCCAGCTGCTACTGAGATATGAGTAGCAAATGACAGAATAAAGAGTGGATAGAATGTGAAGTGATTAACCCTCAGCTTGGCATGCCAGGGGTCAAGAGTTGAGAGCTAAACAATAAAATGTGATGTTTGCCAACATTTCCCCAGCTGTCCAGAAACACGAAGACACAAAATTTCTATTCTCAATTGTTCGTATTGCTTTATTCCCATTTCCTAAACTAGACTGTATAGGTGGACATATCTTCTCTTGAAGTAACTACACTAACAACCCGTCAAGTTTGCAATGTAGCCTGTCTTTTCTCCCAGATTGAGTACTGCCTATGACTGAATGAGTTGAAGTAAAACTTAGACAGCCATGTCTATTCCAGTTACACATTCAGCATGCTAGTCTGAGCAGTTTAGGAATTGCAATTGCAAAAGTTAATTCATAAAAATGATATAAAAAGACAATATTTTGCACCTCCTTCTTTGTCTTAATACACTTAGTGTACTGGGTATATCATGGTGTCATCACAAAAATAAGATATATAAGTCAGATATCGGACATCAAAGAACCCAAATAAAACCAAAAAAATGATATCAACGGGAATGGGAGGGGCAAAGTGGAGACGCAAAGCCCATCAGTAGACTATTGGACACCACCTATCAGAAGGGGCACAAGGAAGAGACAGTTCAGTCAGGGTACAGCATAGCACTGATGAAACACACAACCTTTCTCTAGTTCTTTAATGCTTCATCCTCCATTCTCCCATTCATCACGAGACCAATTCTATCTGACAGATCTGGGTAGACCGGACTGTGTATACTGGTACAGATAAGCGCTCACAGCACAGGGAATCCAGAACAGAAAAATTCCTCAGGGTCAATAAGAGGAACCGCGATACTAGGAGGGTAAGGGAAGGGGTGGGGGTGGGGGTGAGGGTATCCCAACACAATAATCTACATATGACCCTCATCCCGTGGAGACATACAGCAAAATGTGGGTGAAAGGAGATAGTGGTCAGTGTAATACGTGAAAAAAATTATCATTGGGACAAAGAGGGTGGAAAAAATGAGGAGCTGATACCAAGGACTCAAATAGAAAGAAAATATTTTCAAAAAGATGATGACAACATATGCCCAGATGTGTTTGACACATGGATATATGTAAGGATTGTGATAAAGCTGTAAGGGCCCCCAATAAAAATGTCAAAACAAAACATCATTAGGAATAAACCATTCTCAAGCCATCCAAATATTTCAAATATTACTTTCTAATCCTCCCTAAAATATTGATGTTGTTTTTTACTAGAAACATAGTTTACAGAGCAGGATAATGGGGCTTTTAACAATTTTAAAATATTGCAAGATACTATATTGAATAATAAAGGTGCCAAAAATGAGGCTCAGATAGAAAACAGTTACGAAATGATACTTGGTTTACAAAGAAACAAATTAAATCTCACTCTCTCAACTCTGCAGCAGCAAAGTGCTACACCAATGCTACAAACTCTCCTTTTAAATGAAGACAACTTCTAGCAATCTACCACAGAGGTATTATTACCCAGTTCAGTTTTCATCCATTGTGTTAGTGTAATTTTCTTTCATTGTCCATCAATATTATACAGAAACCTAACAGAAAGATTCTGTTTTGCTCATTTAATTTTTCACCTTTATAAATTGGCTCTGTTTAAGCATTTTTTACTCAATCATGAGACATAATGTATTTTATGTAAGTCACTTTTGTCAATTTTTGTGTCTTCATCCTGTTATGGGATTTCCTAATTCTTTCAGTGTGCAGAGGGCAGTTTTCCTTAGTTGGGTTGCCACAGTGACTAGAACATTCAAATATTTCAACAATTGTGAATATTATGCAAAACCAGGCATATTTTCATTCTGTTACACAGGGTCATTAAGTGGGATGGACTCAACAGCACTTGGCAATGGCAAAACTGTTTTTTGTTTGTTTGTTTGTTTGTTTGTTTTTTAGGCATCACTGCCCTCTGGTAGGAGTGGGAGGCCCAGCCTTGCTGCTGCTGGATTTGAACCGCCAAGCCAGTTGGCCGCAGTCCCGCACTCAACCACTATGCTACCGGGGCTTAGCCCACAAAACTGTTTTAAGGGATATTTCTAGGAGAAATCTGTTTATTGTTTTATATTAAATATATGAAAAGATCAAAGGATCACTGAAAAATGTACATACGGGTACATCACTTATTAGTAAAGACCATGGCTGAAAAGAAACAAAAGTTAAAAACGCAAGCTAAATAACAATAAAACTTAGAAATTCAATGCCATGTGTTTCATCAACCCTACACGTACCCTAAAACACCCATTGCTCTTGGTCCATTGAGAATCATAGCAACCCGTAAGAGAATAGAACTGCTCCATTCGGCTTCAGTGCTTGTTCATCTTTATTGGAGCAGAACATCTCATCTTTCTCCCAGAGAACCTAATGGGCTCGAACTACCAACCTTGTTAGCAGCTCAGTACTTCATTTACTATGCCTTAAGGACACTCCACAAACCTAGAGGTCCAATTGAAGGAACACATTGTGTTCATTACAGTATTATTCACAAGAGCAACAACCAAAGATGAATACAACTTAAGTGTCCTTCTAAAGCCCTGGTGACCTGGTGGTTTACCAGTTAGCCTGCTGACCACAAGGTCAGCCGGAGAGAGATGAGGTTTTACTATGCCCCACCGTGGCTCCTTGTTCTCCTCTGCCCTATATGGTCACTGTGAGTTGGAATCAACTCCAGAGACGGGAGTTGTGCTGACTTGAAGTACATTATAACAGATGCACGGTAAGTAATCGCCACTAATTAACTAATTAACTTCTCAGGGGGATCTGCTGACAAATTTTAATGGTGCAAGTCACATTTTTGCCTTTGAACTTCCATAGTGGATTTATCAGTGCACTGCATCTAGTGACCATTTTCCTCCTAGCTCTCAATTGTGGATAGAGGGGGCTCACTGGAGGTTTAGTCCCTGCATAGCTCCGCCAATGAATCTCAGACTCCCACTATCATCCATAGCCTTCTGCAATCTGCAGTCTCAGAATTTAGGTGCTGCTACTAATCCCTTCCTTTAAAAAAGGAACTTTGAATTTTATGTTTCATATTCACTCAGTAGCTGATGATGTGCTTCTTCCATGTGCACTTCACAAAACTCGTAGGTAGTTTTTTGTTTTAAGACAAGTCTTTAAGACCCTTAGAAGGTATTTTATCTGATAGCTGGATACCATTTAATTTCTTCACCATGTTTTGCTACAGCACACATCTCCCCCCTGTTCTCTACCTTAGGTGTGTATTGAGCAGGACCGTGACATTTGGGTTAATTACCAAGCAAGAAAAAAAATTGAAATAGTAAAACAAGCAAACATAAATCCAAAAATGATTTGGGGGCTTCAAATTAAGATCAAATAGTTCCTTTCTGCTTTTTTTTTCCTTTCCTGTTTTTTGGTTCTTTTTATTTTCTGCCATGTCAATAGGAGATAAGCTTTGTTCCCCTCCTTGTAGGTGGGTGTTACCACCTGCTCGTGCACTAGTGAATCAATAAGAGACCACGAGCACCTTCTTAGCTAAGGCACAGTTGTTGTACAGGACCAGCAAATTGAGACCCACATTGAACATTACCACCATTTAACAGATCCTTCCACATACAAGTGAATGGCAGACTAGTTTTCCCAAATAAGTGATCAGAGTAGCAAAACCACTCCACCAAAATAATTAATCTAAAAATCCCCTTGAAGAAGACATGATAATGGACTACCTCATCAGGAATTCAAAGCACTTATGTATTTGATCCTCCAAAAAATCAAGGAAACCAATAAAAAAACAAAGAAAATACAGGAGATAGTACGGTATGAAAAGGAGTCCTAATGACATAGTGGCCAGCGATAAGGTTGGCAGTGGGAAACCACCAGCTGCTCTGTGATAGAAAGATGAGGCTGTCTACTCTCTTAGTTATCTCGCACAAGGCAACAAAGAACTTGACAGTCTTCTGAACAAAATAGAAGAATGAAAAAGAGAACTGAATAAGGAAAGTACTCAGAGGGTGAAGTGATTACCATGCATCATTTGAGGACGAACTGTCAACAGATAGTGGCCCCCGGCCCATTGAAACCTAGTGGAGCATGACATGGTTGAGGTGGTGTAAGATGAAGACTCAATTTCTCAGAACATTCAAATTCTACACTTGAAGCAATTTGGAAATATTCTCATCACCAGTGGAGATGTCAATTTGGCAGAGAATGACTTGGTGTATCCCAGACCATTAGGGGCAGTGGAAAAGAAGACTACACTGGCAAATATGTACTGATTCTGAGCAGTGGAGATGGGTAAATACTATGTGAAATAGTGATATGGAAACCAAAGATGGTCACGATGGTAGACATTGATCAAATGATGATTGATGGGTGTACGAAATATATGTAAAAAATGTGTGGCAAAGTCTTAGACAATTTTAAAGGAGAATGCTATCAGCAGACTGCATTCTAATAACAGACTGCATTCCTACACTGAAGAGGTACGGCAAAGAAGGTGCAATGCTTAATTATGTGATTAATAATTTGATGGCTATTCCTATCACCACATCATCAGAGGAAGATTCCACCTAGGAGTTTCTCAGACTGGTTCTTGATCTTACAATGGAAGTATTGAAACAAGGTGGGAAATACTTTACACAGGGGAACTGTGTCAATTTGATGGAAGTCCTGTCTCTCTATGAAGAACAGCTCGGGCGCCTCTATTGTTCTAAGGAATTCTCCAAGGAAATTGACAGTATCCCTACATACTTCACACTGTGGGTATTTCACACAGAGTGGAAGATGACTAAGCCTTGAAGATGAATGTCCCCCATCATGTGTGACCTCCACATGTTGGATGGCCTTCGAATGAATAAGGAAATTGATTGTGAATTCCTTAAGTTTTAAATTATTATTATCTTTAATTTAAAAAGCAAATGGAAAAAATGTAAATTTTGATGCACTGGGTTTTTTTTTTCTTTTTTTCAAGTCAGTTTAAGAGCAGTCATGACTAGACATGCACTTAAACCCTAGAACGTGATTTTTGTTTCTTTCCCCACCCAGTTTGATTTTGATTTTGATAGACCTTCAATTTGAATGTGTGGAGGAATAAGCATCATTATACTGTTTCTAAGGAAACTTATTTTCCAAAACTTGACTTGGCTATTAAGATTTGGTGCTTTTAAAAGAGAGCTAAATGAAATGAACAGCATTGCTTCCACTAAAGTCAACCAAAAAAAGTCATACTCTCAGAAACTCCCAGAGACAGTTCTACCCTGTCCTGCAGGGTTGCTATGAATCAACTTGATGACAGTCACTGAGTGAGTATAGAAGAATTCAGGAAATGCATGCAAATGAAAAAGAGACAATTAGAACACTCTAAAAAACAACCCCAAATACAGGGGGCTAAAATGAATATTTCAGAAAGAGCTAATACAGAGGAAATAAGATCGAGTGAAAATTAATCAATAGAAGACAATATCAGAGTATTATAAGACAAATATACTGTCACCAATTTGCTTGAGGAAAAGTCCCCAAAAGGAGAATGTAAAGTAAGGAAAGCCTAAGAGTTATATATGACATGATAAACAGGTAAATTAATGTTTAATCAGAATTCCTTGAAAGGAGAAGGCAAAAAAAAACAAACAAAAAATTGGGGAAAATTATGAAAGGTTAAAGAGCAAAAACATTTGAGTGATATTGTTAAAGATGGAAAGATATACTCTCAAGAAGCTTAATGTATCCCATACAAGATAAATTACAAAAGAATGTCACTAATATATATCATAATCAAAATTTTCCAAAGCAATAATGAAAATGAATCCTGAAAGCAGGCTGAGAAAATGTCTTTACAGAAAGGAATAAATATGACTCAACACTGATAGCTTAGCAGAAATCAGGCAAAGATGACTGTGGGATAGCATATGAAAAACATAAAATAAAATATTACTGCCCAAGAATTTTTTATCAAGAAAATCTGTCCATCAAATATGATGGCAAATTAGGACATTTCCAGATCAGCATATAATAACAGGTATTGTAAGAATCAGACAAGCCTCACAAATAACACTAAATGGATGTCTTTGGACAGATAATCAATGCAACAACCTGATACTGAGACATATAAAACAGTATTTGAATTCAATCCATGTATTAGTCCAGCTAGACTAGAGGAACAAATTTCATAGACACGCATATAGATATAAGGAAAAGGTTTATATACAAGAGGACGGGGATATTGAGGCCACTCAAGTCCAAAGTCATAAGTCTGATATTAACCCATATTCCTGAAATCAGTCTATAAAGTCTCCTTCTGACACACACAGTCACAGGTCAGTGGGTGCAGAATCCTGGTGCTGACAGGGGTCTCCACATGGCTCCTTGCTTCCAGGGCTCAGGGTCCATCAAAACAGAAGCAACTCATCGCTGGCAGAGGTCTCCATGTGGCCACCCTAGCTTTAGAGGTCTGGTTCCCTCAGGGCAAAGCCATGTGGCCTTTCCGCCAGCTCCTCCAGCTTCTTGGATACTGCCATCTTGTCTTATCCATAATTCATCGTCTCTCAGACTAACTCCCAACCACTGGGGAAGTTTTCCCAGAAATCTCAGAAGAAAGCCATGCCCACACGGAGGCCTCATTGGCTACTCAATGGCTATCTCCAGATTAACAGGCTAGACTCCACCCATACATTTCAATCATAAAATTAGCATAAGCACATGACTGCCACAATCCAGATAAAGACTTTTCAACAATAAACAGACTAAAATGAGGGAACCAGAGACCTAAATCAGTAAATAATGATAATGACAAACAAAAAGAGGGATTAGATGGTGTTACTAAAAATGGAGTGGAATATAAAATAAAACAGACCATGTTCAAATTAGAAATATAAAAATAAGTTACATAGTCTACACAAAGAAAATAAACTTTCTCACCAAAGTAGGACAGAAAATAATGACTAACTGAACAAAATCAACCACAATGATTAAAATAAAAATAATGCTTGAAACCAAAAGGAAGTCAGCTCAGAAAAATATACACACAAAAATGATCAACTCTATGAAAAAAGAACAACAAAATGATAGCAATAAAATATACCTGTCAATAATTCCACTGGATATAAATGAATCAAATACACCAGTTAAGAAATGGGAAGTGGCAAGAACGAATAGGAAAACAGGTTCCATGGATGTGCTGCCATGAAGAGAGACATATTAGATACAGTCATAAATAGAAGAAAGAAAAGGTGGGATAAGGAAAATATATCAAGAAATATCAAAAAAGGGAATGGTGGAAATTATTGCTTTTTGATATAATAGAATTCAAGACCATAAGTGACAAGTAAGGGCATTATATAGTGAGTGGAGGGTTAATATAACAAAGACATAAATTTAATGAACAACCACATCCCCAAAGAAAAAGCCAGAAAATATATAAATCAAACTTTTAAAAAATTGAAAGAAGAAATAGACTACTATAAAATAATAGCAGAACTTTAATACCTCACCCTTTTTTAAAAATCATTTTATTGGGAGCTCATACAACTCTTATCACAATCAATACATATATCTATTGCATGCAAAAAACAGTTGTGCATTTGTTGACATTTTTTTTTAAGCATCACTGCCCTGGTGGTGGGAGTAGGAGGCCCAGCCTTTGGCGGGCCTGTGGGCGGGAATTGAACCTCCATCCCAGTGGGCCGCAGTCCCGTGCACAACCACTACGCCACCGGGGCTCAGCCCGACATTATTATTCTCATAACATTTTCTTTCTACTTAAGCCATTGGTATGAACTTTTCATATTTCCTCTCCCTCCCCGCTCCCCCTTCCCTCATGAACACTTGATAATTTACAAATCATTATTATTTTCTCATATTGCACAATGTCCAATGTCTCCCTTCACCCACTTCCCTGTTGTTCATACCCCAGGGGGGAGTAATTTATATGTAAATCCTTGTAATCAGTTTCCCCTTTCTACTCCACCTTCCCTGCACCCTCCCATCATGGACACTCTCACCAGTGGTCCTGAAGGGATCACCTTTGCTGAATTCCACATGTTTCCAGTTTGTCTATGTACCAGTGATCACCCCCTGGTCTAGCCATATTTCTAAGGTAGAATTTGGATTGTGATGGTTGTGGGTAGGAAGCATTTAAGAAGTAGAGAAAAGTTGCATATTTCATCGTTGCTACACTGTATTTAGATTGGGTCATCTCCTCCCTGGCACCCTTCTATAAAGGGGAGTCTTTTCACCTACAGATGGGCTTTGGGCCTCCAATCTGCATCCCCCTCACTTATAATGATATAGTTTTTACTTCCTTTATACCTGATACCTGATCCTTTAGATGCCTCTTGGTAACACAGGATGGTGTGCTTCTTTTATCTGGGTTTTGTGGCTTCTGAACTAGATGGTTGTTTGCTTACGTTCAAATCTTTAAGATCTCAGATGCTTTATCTTATGCACACATTTGTCTTCAGTAATCATATCAGGAAGATGGGCCCACATTGATATGATTTTTAATTCTTTGATGCCAGATATCTGATCCCTTTGACAACTCATAATACACTACTCTTAATGAAGGTCAGAACACTAAAAAGATACTCAGTAAATATCCAGAGAATCTAAAAAACAGTCAATCAACTGAACATTATAGATGTATGTAAAACAATCCACTAGACAAAAAACATTATATATATTTGTCTAGTGCATAGATACCAATCTCCGGAATAGAACTTATGTTAGGCCACAAAACAAGCCTCAATCAAATTTGGAAGAACTGAAGTCATATAAAGAACCTTCCTGGATCTAAATGCTTTGATACTAGAAATCATTAACATGAAGAACAAAGAAAAAGTCAAATACATGGAAACAGAACATTACCATAATTAAAAATTACAAGGTAATAAAATAAATGGAAAGTCAAGTAAAACCTTTCCTAAAGTTAAACAAAACTGAAGCCACAGCAATGCTAAACATTTGGATGATGGAAAAAGCAGTATTCTCCAAGATCAATTTATAGTAAATCACACATATATAAAAAAGAATAAAGTGCTAAAATTGGTCTTTTTCACTAACTATTGCAATTAGAAAAGGAACAATGAAAACCCTACAGCCACTAAGGGGAAAAATAAAGATTAGAACTGAAATAACTGAAAAACAAACAACAGAAATAAGAACACTGCAAGCTGATTGTTAGAAAAGATTGATAAAAATAAAAGCACTACTGACCAATTTAACAAAGAAAGAAAGATGGAATCATGCAATAATAATCAAATGTGTGATCTCTCAATGCAAAAAATAGAGAAAAAGTATAATAATAGAATACTATGAAAAACTGTGTTCTGGTAAATTGTAAAACACAGGAGAAAAATTTCCAAAAACACAAGAAACTACCTAAACTAACAGAGACTTGGGGGTAAATTTGAATAGAGCCATAATAGAACCATAATAAAAGAAGAACTTGAACAGGTCAATAAAAACAAATCAAAAGAAAACATTCTAGCTGGGAAAAAAAGGAATAGAAAGGGGATTCTTTTGTATAATTAGGGGCATACACACAAATTAGATGGCCAACATTATTTTCAGTGGAGAAATACTGAAAGCATTTCCTTGATAAGGAGAACCAGACCAGAATGCTGTTTATTATCTTTTGTTTCAATAGCATATTGAAAGTCTTAGGCTGAGCAATGCTGAGAGAAAAGTAGACAATAATCACAAATGTATTTTGATTGATTCTTGGAACAATTTCACACTGAGAATATTGATCAACTTCTTCAATTTCTTCATAACTAGCTTTATTGGTTGGTGTATAAATTTGAAAAATAGATGTGTTATCTGGAAATTCTTGGGCGTATATAGATATTATCCTAACACAGACAGCATTAAGCTAGATTTTGAAATGTTCTTTCTGACAATGAAAGGAGTACCATTCTCCTTAATTTGATGTTTATACCATACTAAACTGTCTGATTGTATTCAAAATAGACAATATTCATTCATTTCCACTTACTAATGCTGATATTTATCTTCATGTGTTCCATTTCATTTTTAATGACTTCCAATTTTCCTAGATCAATACATTATATGTTCTCATTATTAGTGGATATTTAAAACTTATTTCCTATCATTTTGAGCAATGCCCCTACAACAGATCAACATCTTGAAAGATTTATACCACCTATGCCATTTGAAAAAACAGTTCATCCTCAGTCATATTTTGAGTGCCTTCTGAATTAACGGATCATCTTACAGTACTATCTCTGACAATATTTTGCCGCTGTTCATAAAGTTTTCAGTGACTATTTCCTCAGTAGTGGGCAGCTTTGACACTATATCTGACAATATTCTACAGCCATTCATAAGACTTTCAGTGGCTAATTCCTCAGAACTGGACACACAGCCTGTTCTTTCTTCATAGGCTGTGTTGAGCTTAGTTGGGAATTTGTTTAATTTGGGTGATCCTTCTTAAATATGAAACACTGGTGAAATAGCTCACAGTATAACAGAAACATGCAAGCTAGCAGTCTAAGGCAGATTGACAGAAGTGATGCTAGAGACAACAGAACAACACAATGCCCAAGCTTCACAGGCATTCGTATATCTGAGTCCATCATCGCAACCACTGTGTTAAGCCTTCTCATTAAATGTTTTCCTCTTTTTTGATGATTCTCTATTTCAACACGAAGTTCGGGCTATGGATGAGGGTAAATTCTCCCATCTTACTCCTTGGAGGCACTGCAAGCTTCAAGATCCCCCAAAGGACTCGTGGTTCCTGGAGTACCAAGTATTAAGGAACATTATCATTTATTTCATTTCTCAGAAAGCATGGATAAAATCAGTTCCCACTGTGTGTGTGTGTTCATGTGGCATAGTGCTGGTGTGAGGGGCACCCTAGTGTGTATGCTTCATAATGTTAAGGGCTGTGGGTTGTTTTGTTCCTTTAATATATTCAAAGAACTTAGAATAGGTTCTTTTGTTGAGGAGCTTGCAGCCTAGTGACAGAAATATGTTTGACCTTTTATTTAAAATTGCTCATGAATTTCTTAAGCTGAGTATGATTATTTGATATTTGCATGCCTACTTGTTTATATTTATTAGTGAGCAAAAATAAGTCAGATGCTTTTATTTTTACTTTGGGAAAGAAGATTTGAGCCCCTCGAGTAAATTAATTGGAATCAAATGTGTGAAAGTACTTTATAACAAAAAAGACTCCATTCAAGGGAAACATAGCTTATTTTTATACTTAGCCATAATGATCCTCTAAAGTAATGCATTTCTACCACTGAAATTTCTACTTTCATTTTAGAAAAGAAGTTTAATAAATGATGAAATGCTATGCAGGACCCAGAAAGTTGGTAAAAATCATTCTTGATAGATAATTCTACCACACTTATCTTTAAGAGTTTGATAAGCATTGGACAGATATTTACATATTAATCAAGACAAATAAACATGTGCCAATTTAACTAGGCATCTATAATTTAGATGAGCATTTAATCAGTATATGTTGAAAGGTCCATCAATTCAGCATGTTGCTTCTGCTAAAATATTGATTCTGTTACTGATTTCAGTAATGTGTTATGTTACAGGCCACAAATAACCATATAATTACTATTTAATTGAATGATAATTAGTTGTTGGCATTTATTAACTTTTCAGCTTAATTACAAGGTTATTTGTACTGTGTAAAATGAAATAGGCCTTTTTAAAAATACTCCCATGCAAATAGGTCTTTAAATATGCCATCTCTAAATCCTACAAACAAAACTCATTAAGACACAAGGCAAAAATTTTACAACAAAAATAATCTCATAAAATACAAAAAGTTTTCCCAGCTTCAGCTTTATAGATTGAGATTTACACAACAAAAACTCACTGCCCTTCAGTTGATTCCAATTCATATAATGGACCATATAAGGTAGAATAGACCTGCCCCTATGGATTTTTAAGTTATAAATCTTTATAGGAGTAGAAAGCTTCACCTTTTCCCATAGAATTTACATTGAGTGTAACGTTTATATGACACTTGTAGAGAAACTGTACAAAAAGTTATTATTTTCCCAGGGTCCAAGCTATCTTTTATCATAACATCATTTGTTTCCCCATTCATCTCCAAACCTTTCTAAGAAAAGTGATACAGTATGCCAGTTCTATGGCTTAAAGAATAAATGTATTTCAGCCATACTTGACATTTCTGCAATTAAAAGAATTCTGCAACTTACGTGGTTCCATTCATGTTCATATTCATAGTCATAAAATTGACTAGGCTATGATACTCAGTGATTTGGTAGAAACTACCAAGCCTGTCTGATTTTTCATAATATGATCTTGTGTGTTCAGCTAGTCAGCTGAGCAGAAAGTTTCCATAGAGGTATGCCCTACTTCTAAAATGTAAATGTACTGCTGGGAAATTTCTCTCTGTTCCAAGGCTGTACACCTCTTGTCAACTTACCAGTGATTCTTGAGATATAAAGTTGCCAAAATATCCATTCTGCCACCTGACCCCTCTATTTTGGATTTTCCAGTCCCTTGCAACCTCATGGGCAACACCAGGAAAAAACAGTGTAAAGGATGAAAATATCAAACAATTTCCTTTTCCTAGGATCTGCAACCAGTACATAAATAAGCAGCAGTGTATTGGGAAATCTGCTGCACAAGACCTACTTAAAGAGTTAAAGAGCTAAGATATCATTTTGAGGTGCATTTGAAAGTATTTGCAGTTGCATTTTTAGGACAGTGAATAAGGAAAGCCAGAGAATAATTGGTGCATTTGAAGTATGGTGTTGGAGAAGAATATGGAAAGTCATGTGGACTACCAGAGGAGCAAACAAGTCTGTCTTGGACCAAGTCCACCCAGGATACTTGTTAAAGGAAAGGATGGTGAGATTTCTGTCATCTCATTTGCTTTAGGCATGTTATCAGAAAATATCAGTCTTGGCAGGAAGTCCTAGGTCCTGGGCCTATGACATTTGTTCTCTCCTTCTGAATCTAACGCTGCAGTTCAAAACATGCTCCTCGAGATCCTTGATCAGGCCAAGAAGTTTCCAGGTTTGCGACCTCTCTACAAATTTATTGGAGCTGGAGGTACTGGAACAGAACTCTCTGTCATGTATCCAGTACTGCTTCATACATACGTCAGTTGGGATAGAATGAAACTCCAAGAACAAGGGAATCAAATGGTCCTACTAATTAATACAGGTTCTACACTGAACATAGAGTAGAGCAAACGGAACACTGATGGGCCTGACTTCTAAATGAAATGCTTTCCAAAAAAAACCGACCAGAGTGAAGGTCTCCCAGAACTTATCTGCATAATTTCCCCCATTTTATCGGGATCTCATTGTTCCCTAAATGTATAATATCCTGTTGGCCTATGAAGTTGGGGTTTATGCTGAACAATGGTGCCTGGCTATCAGAAAGCATAGCGTCTTGGGTCTTAAAGACTTCTTTTCTAATGAGCAGTCATCTGAGTGAAGTCAACTAAGCCAACAGGAAAAAAGAACGCCAGCCTGTACGATTGAATTATTGCAAATACTCCAAATCTAAAGTGGTAAATGGCATTAGAGTTTAATGCGACCTGATTTGCAGAAGACTTTGGATGACAGTGGAAGCTCAAAACTTCATTTACAAGGCCCACATATGGTTTAGCTCCGATGAATCCCTCTGATTACAGCTGATCTAGACAGATAGGCTAGTTGTTTTATCAGACAGAGAGCACTGTAAAGCTGATTATGGTAAAGGTAGCTAGACCAGAACACAATATCCTCTTTTTTTGCTCTCTTTTGACCAATTTAAAAGCTGTTTCAGTTTTAAGGGGAAATTCTCATGGACCGATCCCCTGGGGAGTCCCTTCTGACCAGGGAACAGGCATGCAAATAGTCTTTCTAGCATGTATAACACATCAGAAAGTGGATTTTTTCAAATGCAGTTAGGAAACAATTTAGCACTCACTAATTATACTTTCCTATGATTCATTTAAATTTTTAATATTTTTAATAAAAGAAAATTTTTAATATTTTCTTCTTGCTTTTCTTTGAGGTTTTTGTTGTTGTCATTTCTGTTATAAGTGTTTTTTTTCTGCAAATGACATCCAGGATATCTAAATCCATAGAAATAGCAAATAAATTAAGGGTCTCTGTGGTGCATGGCAGAGAAGTTTGGGGGGAAATGGGGAGCTAAGAACAATGAGCAAAAGATTGAAGAAAATGCTCTCAAACAGTTTGTGGTAATGATTGTAGAACTCTTCTTCAAGTGACCAAAATCTTGATATGTATGCAAATCAAATGCCAATAAAATTGTTGGAAAACAAGTATCTGAAAAGTGAAAAGATGAAGAAGGAGATGGGGGGAGGAGAATAAAGGGAGACAAGTCTCTGATGAACAATGTCAGGCTTGATAAATTAAGGAGTCATTGAAAAGGAGATACTGAGGCCCACTAGGATGGAGGTTCAATTCCAGCTCCACAGAGCAAAGGCTGAGCCTCCTATTCCCACCACCTGAGGGCAGTGATGCCAAAAAAAAAAAAGAGATTGACACAATGGGCTCAAATTTGGAAGAGTTGTATGAGGATGCCTCAGAACTGGGAATTGTTCTGTTTTGTTGTACTTAGCATCACTATGAGAAGAAACTCAATTGAAAGCATGTAAAAATAACAATAGTAACTTTGTCCTCACAAATACATCAGCTACATCATTGAATAACATCTCTGTATAGCAAAATAATTGGATAAATCTGCAGCACAAGACTTCTGTAAATTATAGAATAGCAAAGGTATCACCTGGAGGATTAAGATGCACCTGCCCAAGTGTCATGGCTTTTTCCATTCTCTCATATTCATATGAAAGTTGACCAGTGACAAAGGAAAACGGAAGAAGAATCAATGCAATTGAATTTTGGCTCTGGAAAAATATTGAAAGTATCAGAAACTGAAAAAAAAACCCTAGTGGGTTTCCAAGACTATTTTTCTCTATAGAAGTAAAAAGTCTAATCCTTATCCCACAGTCCGAACTTCAGACTTTGAAGTTAACAGCCCAATGTGTAACAATTATGCCACCATGGACCTTCCAGGAAAGACCAGTCCCAGGAAAAAGGAAACGTGCTTGTTAAAGTACAGTGGCAGCAAAAACGAGAAAAACTGTTGATGTGATGAAGTGATGTAAAGGAAGAAAGCTAAAGACAAATGTGGCATAGTGCAGGATATGGCTATGTGTCGGGTGAAGACAGAACTTTTCCACAATCATTAAACTCCAAATATTAGGCAAACTGTTTACCAGAATTTGTTATAAAAAGTTAAATTAGCTATTCTCCCTGAAACTCCTAGTTATCTAAGGCTTCTGTGTTGTCTCACTGCAGAGCCAGCTTCCCTGCTGTTAGGATGATGGTTCCCTTCCTTTGAGGCCTGTGGGTGGATTCACATGCTGATGTTAATGATCTCCATCCTAACCTGTTTAGCCACATCCAGGAGTCTGGGTCTAGTCTCCTCACATGGGACCCTGATAGCCCCCTTTTCTTAGTACTAGCTATGTCCAATGGATGAAGTCTATGGAAAACCCAATTATTTTTTGAGTGCTAGAGCCTGTTCAGCAATGAGTGTTGCAATACCTCACCAAGTGGAGCACTATGTCTAGATGGGGTACTTGCTAAAGGTAAAGGACTGAATGGAAGAAAGAAGTTCTGAGTATCAAGTGCAACTAAATGACCATTTGCAGAAATAAACACTGCAATTGGTATGAACATACCCTTTTGTTACGTTTGTGGAGTGTGTGTGTGTGTGTGTGTGTGTGTGTGAGTGTGTGTGTATCAAAGAGAAAGTATGAGAGAAAATAAGAATATTGCCATTTTGGTTCTAGTACATATATGAATGATTTACTTTAAAGAAAGCAACCCTAACTCCTTTTCTGTGGCCAGTGTCTTGCTGCAGACAAGGTATCTCAGTAATGCACTTGCCTTAGTCCACTTAGTGTGCCTTTAAAAGAATGATCCAATCAAAACAGTGGCTCGCAAAGGGGATCTGCTGGGTCATTGACATACAACACAGATAGAAAGGCACAGAAGTTTATGGCAACTGATTTTTGGGATTCTAAAGAGGAGGAAATATTGATATATTTTTTAAAATATGTGAATTTTTATGAATAAGTTTTAAGAAAAATTAAATCTATTGGTGAGTTAAAAACCAAGAAAGTTTCACTAAGTCATTTTATGGTCCATTATGACAGTGCACATTCAAGAGCTACAAGAATTTTGTTGGAAAATATGATTCTCTCCATCCAATAATGCTATTTTTTCTTTTAGACTTCATTTTACTCCCCAAATTAAAAGACTATTCCAAAGGCACACACCATTTGAGTTCCTCAAGGATAGCAACTATGCTGTTTTGATGTGATGTACATAGAAGAGTGCAGAATTCTTTGGGGGGAGGATGGGAGAGATAGAAACATTGCTCTCAGGAGTTTACGGATGGAGGATATGTTGTCCCAAGTAGTTTTATATATTTATTCTTGTCAATAACAGTTTTGTGAATTGCTTTTTATTTACTTGTGGGTGGCTACATTTATGTGTATGTATGTATTTGGTGTTTTATTTTTCAAAGTGTATTTCAAACACATTCTGTTCGCATAAACCTTCGCATGAACAAATTCTGTGGCAGTACTTTTTGACATAATATCACCATGTCATCATCCTCCACAATTGCCTGTGGAAACATGAAGTTCCCTTGGGACTACTCTGTCCCTCCAGAATGTAAATGTCTATTCAACCCTTTCCTATTAGTTGCCTTACCTAAAATGTTGGCATGTAATCCCACAGAAGTCTGCAGCCTGCTTTAAAAAAGGCTTATTAGCACTTCATCCACCTCACACAATTAAAATATTCAATTATGTAAAGAAAATTTATTCATTTTTACTACATTCACTTCCAGAACATTTTCTTCTTCATTATGCTCATGGCTTTTCATGCATTTTTTTCTAGTTGTGGCAAAAGTATGTACAACAAAACATTCTCCAATTCCACAAATTCTAGACATATAATTCAGTGTCGCTGAAGAGTACACTTCATGTTGTAAACCACTCTTGATATTCCTTTCCAAATTACTCTATCACCAGTAACACAAACTCAATGCCCCCCTACACAACAATGGCTTCTCCTTCACTCATGGCAACCATTTGTCAAGCTTGGTTTCTTGCTTTCTTTTTGTAGTGTGTTGATATAGTATCCAGCCATGGCTTACAAGGAGAGTTGTGTAAAAGTCATCACAATCAGTTCTAGTGCCCCCCTTCCTCCAGCCTGCTTTATGACTTACAGATTTTGCATTTCCCAGACTTTTCAACCCTATGATTTGGTAGAAGGCCCCAGTTTACCACGTGATCCATGGATGTGAGACATTGTCAACCTCCACGTTTGTGTGAGCTATTGCTCAAACACACACACACACACAAACACGTTTCTTTGCCATTGGTTCTCTAGGACACTTGGACAAAGACACCATGAGAACATTACTTCATAACTTAGAAACTCTGTAGAGTTGGATCCCTAACAGAATTTAAGTAGGTTTTCGGGTTGCAGAAAGAGATGACACATTGTACACTGTATAGCTATTCGTATTTATAAGATAGAGCCAGCTGACATTTTGTTCTGTAAAAGTAAATTTCAAAAAACCAAAAAATTAAATTTCACTTATATTTGCATGCATGTGAGTAATAGATATCAGTCATTACGAATCAAAAAGTATATAAGATGAACCATTTTATTGTTTCTTAGAATCCAGTTAATAATTATTGATATCATGAATCTTCAAGAAATTTAATATAACACATATGGCCTGTGCTTGATTTAGTCAGATATCATGAGACATGTCATTCTCTTCAGTGGTTACTATTCATATATTTTAAAGAAATGCAAATAACACTCTTGCGCAAACTTAAAAAACATCTGAGCATATAGAGGCAGTTAAGGGTGGCATTGTAGTAACTTCAAAAATTTCACTGCAATTGAATTTCTGAAGTCAGAGCAAGTATGAATGACCTGGGATTTGCTTTCTATGATATCACTGGTGAGTAAAATCCCTTGATCTAGTTGTTGACTATGTAATTTTATTTGCTCACATTACAAGCAAAGAAAACAGGCATGACATTAGATAGGAAGGTGTTGTTTATTTGCCTGTAAAAGTGCTGCTCTGATTTTCAACATAATTAAATTAAATACGATTTTCCCCATAACAGTAAGACCTTTAGTTGCATGATGGATTAATAGTAATTTCTATGGTCTGGCATTGAGTACAGCATGTCAAATATGTAAGTAGTAGTTGGATTCTACTTGATCTTTCAATGTTTATAAAGAGAAACAAGCTAAGACCACAAAACAAACTGAATCCATCTTCTCTCAGTGTTGGCAAACTGATGACATATCTAAAGATTAGACAGTACTGTGTTCTCAACCAAATCAAAGGCAGCAGCAACTAAGTCAACAGTCAGGTAAAAGGTACCCATGGAAATTGGTCAATTAATATTTATCATGTGTGAAAGTTTTTAAACTGATAACTGGAATCTGGTCACCATGATAACTCATAGAAGGAGTTTTGTGTTAAATTGGTCATCAAACAAAACAATCTTTGGGAAATTAATGTATGGCTCACTTTCTTAGAATATATCAGTACAAGCAAAAACAATAAAACAATAAAAGTTACCAAAGGTAAAATTATTTCATTTCTGTTAACATTTACTCTCATTTCCAGTTCTTAAAAATGTCCCGGGCTGAGCCCTGGTAGCGTAGTGGTTGTACGCGGGACTGCGGCCCACTGGGATGGAGGTTCGATTCCAACTCCCAGGAGCAAAGGCTGGGCCTCCTACTCCCACCACCAGGGCAGAGATGCCTAAAAAAAATGTACCTAAAACATAAATTTGAATATATTAAAAGCATCCAAACTAGCATTCTATGAGAGGTAAAGGAAAAACATCTTTTCCCTAAGGGTGTTAGTATGATAAAGGAAAACCTTCACTTGTCCGTGAGTCAAGCAATACAAGATCCAGGGTCATTTGGTATAATCCATGTTTAGGCTTCACTTTATCACTCTTGTGAATTAAAGTATTTACAGTTATTCTTAAAGTACATTTCCTTTTCTTGGTAACATTCAATTTTTCCTTCAATAAAATGGAAGTCTCAGAATAGGTAACTTAAAGATTGACAACTCAATTGATGGAAAATAAAACTGTGAATCTAATTTATACTTCATCTACTTAACTCTGTTGCCTGTTTAAATGCAAGTCCCCTAAGCCTGAAATTATCACCATTAAACAAGCTTAGTTTTTGTCATAAAACACCTAACTTCTAATAAATATGTTATATATTTAGCAAGGATTACAAAACAGAAATGCTGGTGCATGATGTGAATGTTCGGCAGGTTACCATTATTCAGCTGTGTATTTCCTACTAACATCAGGGCAATCAATGTCCCTTATAAATCTTGAAGAAAATCAAATTAAAATACATCTTTGTCATCCTAACAAGAACAAAATCGCTGTCAGAAGCACTGCTTTAAAATAATGCCAAAAATCAATAAAAATAAAATAATGCTATTCTTGATTCTACAAAATGCATTATTGTGGAAATTTTCTGATCTCAAGACACTGAATAAAGTGTTAATATTCACATTTGGATACACTGAGATATAAAATTCAACATGTCATATACCTCCCAAAATGCCATACTCCGCTTTTTATTTTCTTGTTCAATCAGTAAGTACTACAAGCGTAGTCTTCATTGTCAAAATTAAACTAGCAGTTCATTTTGATTCTTTTCTCATCCTTCATTAATTCATGTACAGTTCATTGTTTCAGTCCATTCTACATAAATCATGTTTTCTATTTTAGCAAACATCCCTTTCATCATTTTGCTCTAGAACTTTCAATATTCCCTCTCTTCCTGTTTCGATATCTTATTTTCTCCAATATTTTTTTTTTCTTAAATTAGCTCTTCACTACAGCTGGGAGACTATTTACTATCTACTGAGCAAGTATTTGACACTCAAAGTTTTTCAGAGTAAAAACTTTCCAGGTACTTAGGTTTCTGGGAACAGGTTTGTAAAGCTCCAATGGATGCCTTGAGAAGGTTTTAGTTTAATCTTCTGTTATGTTGATTTTCTGAAAGCCCATTCCCTCTGCCTTGTAACAAAACATTCCTTTTCTCTACTGTTTACTGTAAAAGATTGTACCAGTATTATAGAATCCCTTTTTTTTTGCATGCCTCGCAAATAAAATTACATTGGTAATTAAACCCACAATGATCTTAAGAAGTTAAGAAGTTGAACTTAAGAGCTTAAGAAGTTCTTAATTTGAGCTAGCTTGTTAAAAATATGAATATTGTTGTTACTAGCTGATCATCTCTGACTTCATAAAGGGAAAGGAGAATCAAACTCAACATCCCCCATTTCTATGAGGCTGAAGTCAGTCACGTGTCCACTCTGCAACATATGTTTATCATTCTGACATTGTCCCTGCCAAGCCACTCTCTGCTTCTGACATGATTCAGCTTATACTCGGCAGGATGGCAACATTAAACAGGAGCCACTCTACGTCCCATGCACGCTATTTAATATTTCCACAAAGTCTTTTTTGAGGGTTTCAAAGACTATGGTTAGAAGACCCATATAAAATAATGCACCCGACCACCACCTTACTGCATTAGTATCTCAGGATGCGAATACTGCTTGGTGCAAATGTTCATCTGATAAAGAGAAAAAAGTTTTCTCACTGGTTTAAAATCTCCTTTTAAAAAGTAGTCCAGATGGAGAAGAAATGGCATCACTTAGTAAAGTAAAATTACTTTAAAAGGAATCTCACTGCATTGCAATAGCAAACAATAAATTAGACCAAGCTTTGTTTCCAGTTGTGGAAAGCATAATTCCAAAATTCCCCTCCTGCTCAATATTTGTAGTCATTTTTGTCAGAATTGTGACAATGGTATGATACTTCTCTGTGCAACATTGTGTTGTACAATGAATCTGAAAATGTAGTGAAGCTAATTAAATAACTCAGTTAATCAAAAAAAAAGCATATCCATTGGTAAGTCCAATCTAATCCCATGAGCCTTTGAAAGGCAGAGGTGATGTCATAGATGATACCGTGCTACATTGAAGATGGAGAAAGGCATGTGTGAAAGACACGGGTGACTTCTGAAAGTCAAGAACAACCAGCCCAGCAATACGCACCCAGCTCATACAAGCACACGAACTGAATTCTGCCCACAAGCTTAATAAACTTGCGGTCAACTTTCTGAGTTTCCATATAAAAGCTTCGTCTGGCCAACATCTTGATTTTGAACTTGCACTGTCTTAAGGAAAGAACTCAGTCTTCTCCAACAAAATGTTTAACCTACAGAATAGTATGATAATATACTGGTGCGGCTTAAATCACTTAATTTGTGGTCATTAGTTAAAAAGTTACTAAAATTAATATGCAAAACTTTTCATTATTGAGCTGAAGATTGAGCTCAATAGTGAATGAAGTCACTATTGTGACTTCAGGATAATCACATCATTCTGGGTATGTTTTCTCAATTTATGATTAGGAATGAAAGCAAGAGATCTATGAATCTAATGTTAAATTTTTAATAATCTGCTATCCTCAAAATAGAGACAATATTTCACATTCTCATTTGTCAATTTTAGCTTATATTTTTAAGTTATATAAAGTTATAGGGTTAGTCCTATGAAAATTGCAAATGTATACACATACAAAAACATAAAATGTGCAAATAATACCATAGTGGCATACTCCTCACAAGATAACAGTGTGCAGAAAATTAGCGCCGCTTTCCTCCCTTCTCTATACATGTGTCCATGTAAAAATGTGTATATATATGTGTGTGTACAATCATTTAAAAAGCTAAATGTGCCACACATTTTTAGAGCATAATTACTATTCTATTATACCAAATATTCTATTCTACTCTATCGACTACTACACGATTCAGTTACTTATAAAGTTTAAATGCAATTCATGCAAAAAATATTTTTCACCCCAAAATAATTTTGAATGTCCCCAAAAATCTAGTCATAGGGGTATATCCTGCAGCTTACAAATTGCAAAAGTAAATTGCTCACCTGAACATTAGCAATAAGGAGGCAGCAACTCTTCCTATGATCTTCTATATGTACACCAAATATTTAATATACTTCTCTAAACATTCTTTCATCTAAGGTGGAAATCAAGAGTTTCAAGCTTACACTTTAATTTCATAATTATACCTTTTAAAATTATCATTTCAATTCATCTGCTTATGTACTCACACTTTGCTTTCTCGCATTTACCCTTCTTCATTTTGACAGAAAAAGAGTTTTAAGACATTTTCTCCCTAAGCACCCTGTTCTTTACTTCTTGGAAATAAATATAATTTTAATTAAAGACAGCATACATAATAGCTGTTGACTGAGTAAGAAAAAGAAATAGATGGCAACTTTCTGTGTCACTGATTATGACAGGGTGATTAAGATACTAGACTTTAGTAAATGGGCATGGAGATATTTAGGATTTCCATGGCAGCATAGCCAATTGAATATACCTATAATTTCCCTGTACTTCTTCAGGCTGGATGGATTGGTGCTGTTAGGTGCCAACCCCAGTGATTCTCTGCACAAGTGAAGAAAACCCTGTCTGGCCTGTGCCTTGCTCACAATCGCTTTCCTTCTTGAGCCTCCTGCTGCAGCCACGGTGTGACAGCCACTGTGTCACTCATCTCTGCTTCCTGCCCTCTGCTTTGCCAGTGACAATGTTTTTCTCCATGGACTGTTCTCTTCTGACATGTCCAAGCAGGTAAGAAGCAGTCTCACAATCCTTGACTCTAAAAACCACTTGGGACATAATTCTGTCAAAAGAGGTCAGTTTCTCTTTTGAAAGTCCATGGTGCTTTCTTTCCTTTACTTTTTAATCACGTTATTGGGGACTCTTAGACCTTTTGCTACAAACAATAGATCAATTGTAGGTGACATATCCGTACATATGTTACATCATTCTTTTCTAGATATTTGCTTTCCATTGAGCCCTTGAGATCAGTTTCTCCTTTTTTTCCCCCTCTTCTCCTCATGCCCAACCTTCGTGGCCCCCCTGATAGATTGTAGGTTGTTAATTTTTTTTTCAAATATCACTCCAACCACCATCATCTTCCCCTCTGACTGGGGTTTGTGGCTATGTGCCATTCATTGTGATCAGTGCCCCCTCCCCTCACCCCCTGACCCTTCTGGTATGGCTGTTCCCATTCCTGTTCCTGGGTTCCATGTGTTGTGAGTTTTATCTCTTGCTTATACCTATATACATGCTCCGAGCTAGGCTATATTGGGAGGTGGTAGTGAGGTCATGATAGCAGTGGGTGAGGAGGCCTCCAGGGAACAGAGGTACATTGCATGAACCATTAGTGCTCTACTGCACCCTGAGTGACTCCCTGTCTCCCTCTGACCTCTCTGTGGAGGGATGTTTCATTGTCCATAGATGGGCTTTAGATCCACTCCAAACCCTCTCCATTCTCACCAAAGCATTTTTCTTTGTTTGTTCACTGTTTATTGTGAATCTCCTGATGCCCATTGCCTGGTCTTGATGACACCTCATGATTGCACTGGTTGGTGTGCTTCTTCCATGTGAACTTGTTGCTACACTAATAGCTGGTCATTTGCTTAACTTCAAGCCTTTAAGACCCAGGCACTATATCTTTTAATAGGCAAGCACCATCCTCTGTCTTCACCACATCTGCTTATGCACTCATTTTGTCTTCAGCAATCACGTTGCGAGGAGAGGGGGCAGTGGGGGTCAGTATCACAGAATGCCAATTTGTAAGAACAAAGTGTTCTTTTATTGAGGGAAGGTATTAGCCGAGGCGCAAGGCCTGTTTCAATAATCTTTTCCAGCATCACAATTCAAAATCATCAATTCTTGGGTATAACTTATTTAATGGCCAATTTCCACATGCATATGAGTTAATTAAAAATATCATGACTTAAATCAGTTACATGTTAGTATTCAAAGTAAAATCCTTTCTTTCAATACTTTAAAGAGGTCTTGTGCAGCAGATTTAAATAATGCAACTCATATTTTGATCACTTGGCCTCGGTTTCCATGACAATTGATTGTGAATCTCAGCATGACAAAGTTTTTGATAATTTCATCCTTCACTCCATTTACCAGTTGTGAGGATTGAGGTCTTCTTTCCATTGAGTTGTAATCCATAATGAAGGGTGTAAAACCTGATTTTCATCAAGCAATGTTGTGTCATCTGCACAGCTCAGGTTGTTAATAAGTCTTCCTCCAAGCCTGATGCCATATTCTTCGTCAAATAACCCAGTTTCTCAGATAATTTGTTAGCGTACAGATTGAATAAGTATGGTGAGGGGATACATCCTTGACACATACCTTTTACGATATTTAAAATGTGCAGTATTCCTTTATTCCTTTATTCTGTTCTCTTGATACATGTACAAATTCTTCATGAGCACGAGTGTTCTAGAGTTCCCATAGTTAGCTTTTAATTCACAAGGTCAAATGCCTTGGAATAGTCAATAAAACACAAGTTAATATCTTTTTTCTGATTGCAGCCTAGATCTATCTGAAATCAGCAATAATGCCCCTTGCTCCATGTACTCTTCTGAAGCTGACCTGAACCTCTGACAGCTCCATGTACTCTTCTGAAGCTGACCTGAACCTCTGACAGCTGTCTGTCTATGTACTGCTGAAACCATTGTTGAGTAATATTCAACGAAATTTTACTTGCATGGGATATCAGTAATATTGCACCATAGTTTGAGTATTCTGTTGGGTCATCTTTCTTTGGAATGTGTATAAATATGGATCTCTTCCAGTCAGAGGGCTAAGTAGCTGTCTTTGAAATTCTATGGCATAGATGAGTGAATGCTTCCAGTGCCTCATCAGTTTGTTGAAACATTTCAACTGGTGTTTCATTAATTACTGTGTGCCTTAAGTGGTTAAATTTCATGGTCTATAACATATTCAGTCATTTTAAATAAGGAGAGAAGTAGATAGGATTGTCTGTGTGTTCTTAGGTGTCAAAGAGTTGGTTCTGACCCAGGAAGACCCATATATAGGAGCACGAAATCCTGCTCGTCTTGTGCCACCCTCACCCTCATTTTTCTGTTTGATCAGTAGACAGATATGTTGCATTTTTTAAAGGAAAGGGATGCTACATTGATGACTTAAATTTTTTATTTTTATACTATGAAAGATTTTCCATCTCATTCAAATCTGCCACGTCACTTTCAAGGGGAAAAATCATGGCCAGAAAGACTATATGAAAAGGGGAACCCATCTCCCTGTAAGCATCTTTCAGCAAAAATTTCTGCTTTGAATAAATTTTAATTTTCCATAGTACTGATGACTTGTATCTTACAACTGTTTAGCAATAAGTCCTAAGAGTATTCCTGAACTATTTTTGATATTTCGAAATAAAAAGTATCACTCTAACTTATTCAGTTACTCAATCTTTACTTAAAGAAGAGAGTGAAGAAAAAGAAAATAAGCCTACCCAAAATAACAGCCAACAAATAGTAATTTCCAAATTTCCTCTAGCATTATAACACCTAATAATAAATAGAGGACCTTTATAGAAAAGAAAGCATCTCTGATGGTGTAGTGGTTTATATGTTGTGCCAGTGATCACAAGGTAAACAGTTCACACCTGCCAGTTGCCTTGAGGGAGAAAAATGACACTTTCTGCTCTCACAGAGATGCTTAGACTTGGAAACCTAAACAGACAGGTCCATGATATCCTGGGAGTTGAGTAGGAGTCAAATCAACTCAGTGGAAGTCAGTTTGGTTATATAAAAGAGAACTTTTATATAAAAGGAAAAATTTTGTTTTTTTTCCCACCTCTAGACTTCATCTTTTCATTAAGCCTGGGGGTGGGGAATCAAAGCTATGCAACCTGCTGTGGCAGTCATGTGCTTATGTTAATTTCATGATTGAGATGTAGGGGTGGAGTCTAGCCTGTTAATCTGGAGATAACCATTGAGTAGCCAATGAGGCCTCTGTGCGGGCATGACTTTCTCCTGATACATCTGGGAAATCTCACGATATTTCCCTCATGAAGATGAGAAGCTATCTCCCCAGTTGTTGGGAGTTAGTTTCAGAGACGATGAATCACGGACAAGACATGATGGCAGCATCTGAGGAGCAGGAAGAGAAGCCACACGGATTGGCCCTGATGAAGCCAGACCTCTGAAGCTGGAGAGGCCATATGGAGAACCCTGCCAGCAATGAGTTGCTTCTGCCACCACTGGATGCTGTTGATGGACCCTGAGTCCTGGAAGTGAGGAACCATTGGGAGACCCCTGCCTGCATATTTGGGTCCGATTTTCAATATTTCTTTTGCTGATAGGTACACATTTTACTATATTATGAAACTAAACAAAATTAGTGGAGTCATGATTAAAGTGTGTCAGTATTTCAGATGAGGTTACCATTGACGGTGCTGTTGATGTATGCCATTTTGCTTCTATAATTCCCAATAGCAAAAAGACAATGTCATAAAATGAGCAATGTAATCAAATACTTAAATTGACTTTTAAATTCTGCAAGATAAACTGGAAACAAAATGTCAAATTTCATTAATTTTTCTAAAGAAAGTTTGAAATTCAAATCCTGAACAGAACTTTAAAAATAGGATATGTTACTTTAAGTGTATTCTTTATAGGTAAACGCAGTTTATTTCAAGGTTAGAAAAATACCATAATATAATTCAATATGTAAAACTAGTTTTACCAAGAACAAATGCTATACACACACAAACTGGGGATGCTAGTTCAGTTGGTTGGCAAGTTTAGAAAACTAACACACTCATAAGTCCATGAACACTTAAAAGCACAAAAGTAATCCTGAAACATAGTGAGCACAAGGAAGCAAAAGATCTATTGAAAGCTCCCTCCAAATTAGCGTGAAGGAACAATATTCCTAAATAAAAATTGAAATATGAATTAATTTTGTGTATTTTTGTTTTTATAATACTTTTAGCTTATTGCTTTTGCTATTTTAAATAATTTCTATAAAGATTATCACAGTAAATATTTTAATTCTCTTTGGATATTCATATTTGGTGGTTATTTCCTGCTCTCATAGAATGCTATTTTCAAGCACAGCAGGATGGACAAGTATATTCTAAAATAATATTTCCTTAAGATTGGAGGATATAGAAATATAACCTTCTTAGCTAAAATTAAATGTGCTTCATCATTGACAAATTTTTCTTAAAAAATGAGCAATACACTTCTATTATATAATTGCTAACTATAATTCAAAGCTTGCTCTAAATAGTAAAAACATGCCTTCACCCTTTAGAGAAGAAATAGTGTTTATCAAGGTTAAAAAAATAATGAAGATTTGGGCTGAGCCCCGGTGGCGTAGTGGTTGTGCGCGGGACTGCGGACCACTGGGACAGAGGTTCAATTCCAGCAGTGGGGCTGGGCCTCCTACTCCCACCACCGGAGAGCAGTGATGCCCCCCGCCAAAAAAAATGAAGATTTAAAATTGTTAATCTCTTGGAATGCAACCCCATCAGTTAGTTGTATATCTACTATGTGAATGTGTTTGTTAAAACTTCACGCTAACCTTCCTTTTCTTCTCCAAGCAGAGAGATGTGCCCTACTTATGGTTAGAGAACCTTCCTGTTTGGAATTTTTAATGTAAATTAAGTTCATTTTAGAACTATGATAAGGTGATCAGTTTGTCCCACTCAACCCATTTTGAACATGAAACATCATTAGATCATATCTATTTGTTTACACTATTTTTTGAGACTATGCATTATGGTATAGACTTTTCTTCACTGTGCCTGGCACAGGTCTTACAAAAAACAACAAGATGAAACAATTACTTAGGACAGAAGGGAAGAAGGAAAGGAAACATGCAAAGAGGTAGGGAGGGAAGAAAACAGAAGGAACGAGGTGCACAGGAATACTTAGTCTATTTTTGACAGGGTATGTTGCAATGTGATGCTGTAAGTACTTGACTGAGTTTCTTTTGGTACGCTGGAGAGAGAAATAAGAGCCACATATTTTGATTTTCTTGAGAATTCTCCCCAAAATGGTTTAAAATACAAGAATTACAGGTGACAGGTTTACCAATTAGTGCAACAAGAGAAAAGCTCACTGAGTATTTGTGCAATCTAAATTTAGGAGTGAAAGTTTTCAGAATGGTAGTTAACAAAAAATCAAAATTGTCTCTTTTTAGTTTCTTATTTAGATGAAAGGATTGATTTTGCTTAAAATGAATTTGCTTTGAAAAACACACATAATTTTAACTTTAAAACTGAAGACACGGGACTGAGCTCCGCTGGCGTAGTGGTTGTGCGCGGGACTGCGGCCCCCTGGGACGGACGTTCAATTCCAGGTGTGGGGCTGGGCCGCCTACTCCCACCACCGGAGAGCAGTGATGCCCCCTCCCCGCAAAAAACAAACAAACAAACAAAAAAACTGAAGACACTAAGTCGGTTGGTTAGCAAGTTCAGAAAAGTAACACACTATTAATCAATTCTCAATCTATACTAATCCACAGGAGGGGAAAGGGGACGGCTCAAATAGAAAGCAAATGCTTATTAAATGATGATGGCAATGTATGTACAAGTATGCTTGATAGACTGTATGTGTAGATTGTTACAAGAGCTATAAGGCCTTCCCCCAATGAAATTGTCTTTGTAATAAAATAAGCTTCAAAACAATGGTGAGGAATGAAGGGATTTTTCTTTTTCCTAAACTCTCACTAAGTATCTATTGTACTTTTTTCTTCCTGTCTTCTAGAAAATTAGTGAACTGTTTAATTTAAGCTATTCATTTACTCTCTAGATATTGCATATTATGAGATACTTTTCAATGACTATTAGCCACTAATGACTGCAAGCTCTCTGAAAAATTCCTTAAAATTTTAGTTACATGAGCATTTCATAAAACTCCCTTCATAGCTGTACATATTATAATGTAAACATTAAATAATGATTTTAAATCGTTTTATGCTTTTGTAAAAAGATAATAAAAACGTGAAAGGTATTATGAAAGCATTTTAAATAATGTCTGCTTGAATACATGAAGGCTGATGAAAAAGAATTGCATGAGTTGAAGAGTAGTGATTATTTACTTTGTGTGTGTGTGTTGTTTGTCTGTGTGTAAGGAAGCATTTCAAGTGCAAAACATGACAGAGCAAACTGAAAGTGTCCTGAATATGTCCAATCTCCCCAATCACTGCCAGACTGCTTTAGCACTGGGAGGCCTGGAAAACTCACAAACATTCCTCACTGGCATTTACTGGTAAAAAGCCAGCAATAGAAGACACTGGTAAAGGTTATTTTCTACTTATACTTTCCTTGAGTGGAATCTTTCTAACAATTTAGTAACTATATTTTGCCTGAAGATAAACAGTGTGGTCATTTTTTGTCTTTTGTTACAAACTGAACGCATGCAGTCTAATCTTGGAGTCTCTTCCTTTACACTGCAGGTGCTTCCCTTTTGCTTAAACACTACCATTGTGTATTTGTTGATGCTCTGGATGTAGTGGTTAATCACCTCTGACTAAGAGGACTACAGAAAGTCTAAGTGTTCCAGATAAATTCCAATGAATACAAGATGTTTCCATTCTCTGAAACATTACACTGGAAATTTATAATCTGTTTTTTCAAGATTCCTCCTTTAAACAGCTTTGTTCTTTATGATCTCATTCCTTGAATGAGTAAGTAAAAGTGTGGAATACGTTTAAAGGAAGTATGCTAGACTATTTAAGGACCTACAGTTAAAGTCAAGTGTGTTTAATTGGTCCCAGTCTTGCTACTTATGTTCTTGAGAAATTGCTATTCTTCTGTTTATTTTCTGCTAAAATGTGCGGATGAACACTAACGTTTCTAAGCGTGTCTGAAGTTGAATCTGTAGGTAAGGCAGGGCAGTTGCGTGAGGCCGTGTTGAATCTTCTGGCATTGGGAATCGCAAGGAGGGCTGCTAAGAGCAGGGCCAGCAGGATGAAAGCCCCAGCCCCTCCAAGGGAGAAGGATGAGACTTTGCACGCAGGTTGGAGATTCAGAGCCTTGGAAGCCCACGAGGGCAGGTCTACTCTGTCCTACAGAGCCACTATGAGTCAGAATTGGCTGAGTGGCAGTGAATTTGGTTCGGAGTTATTGCAAGAAAGGGGCAGTGGTATCACAGTGGGGTCTGCATCGAAGTGCTGTCAAAAAGGTGAGGGATTCAAGTCCATCAGGTGCTCCATAGGGGAAAGTGAAAGCATCCACCTTCTGGAAACATCCACAGTCTCAGAAATGCAGTGGAACAGTTTGACTTCCCTGTATGGTTCACAGGAATTGGAATTGAAGTGATGATAATATGGTTCAATTTGGGTTTTAGTGCAGGAAAAGGAGGCTTTAGAATGATTTCAAAGTTACACATACAAAAAGTGGAGGTGATTGTAATGAATAATTTGTGGCAAAGGTGTTCTCGTTCAATCTTTTCAATGTGAAGGGAATTTGAATAACAGTAAAGGGAAAATAAAAAATATAAAAATAAAAATATTTTATCAAAACAAGGACTACTGGATCTGGAAGATATGTAAACAAAAACATGAAATTCAAAGGTCACATGTATACATTAAGGAAAACTCAGGACCTAACTTGCATAAAAAGGAGCCTGAATTTGATCTCCAGTTTGTGCTCACATGATTGTGATACACATAATTCATCTTACCAATATTCAAGTGGCAATTGTGAGCATCAAATTTCCCTCTTCATATTAATGATCTCACATAGATAACTTAATATTCAATATGCAGGAATTTTTATACTATGGATAAAAAATATGTATATAGCAGAAATTTGGATTCCCCACCCCTGGTAATGGTTAAGCATGTGACAGCATAAATCTATCAGAAACCAAAATATCGTGGTTATGCTTTTTAATGAAATTATTCATTTGTATATGTAATTTTTGTTTTACATAACTGAAGGCCAATCCACTAAGTCTACATACAATGCAATATAATGAAAAAGGACATTATAAATTATGTGACTTTAACCAAATTTTAGAAAATGTTTTATCACTCCAGGTATCAAAACATGAAAACTGCTGCCTTCATCACATGAAATAGTAATTGTAAACATAAGCAGCATCACAGATACCACAGTGTTACATTTCTGGAACTTCCATGGTTATTTCCACAAGCTTGAGCAAAACACAAAACTCCTCTGACTGGATCGCATTGCTTTGTATTTGTAAACTGAATGTAGTAAGCTAAATAACATCTTATTTTCCTGGAGCCAGTCAAGCTTTCCTGTCTTTTTGAGCGGGAAATTAACATTCAGGATATCTACAGAGATTTCTGTAGCAATGTCTATTCTACTGACATGCTGTTTGTTTGTTTTCCTGTTTGGTCTTCTTTGATTAGAAAGAATTAATTATCTTTTTCTTTACATTAACTATCCACCAAAGTAAATGAATATCATAACAAACCAGTCCCATTCTACATAACAATTTCCTTATTTCAAAGTAACATTGGTGATTTAAATATATAGTGCTTAAAAATACCTATGATTTTTTAAACAATCTAGGTACATACTCATAGTTAATGTACATTGTGGGCTGAAAATATTTTCAATGTTCTGAAAGCATTAAAAATACAGATCATTTCTAAAGTTTCTAAGGATGTATCGCCAAAGACATACAAAATAACTATTTTAGCAGCCTCTCTACAGGAGAAACAAGTACTTTAAATATTATGCAAACAAAAACTGACTAGACTCAATGTGGTTATGGCAAGAATTATTGTCACTGAAATATTTCAAAATGTAAAGGCACACATTTTCAAAGGAAATCCTGCTTAACAGATTGAGCATTAGAATATTGAAAAAAATGACATGTGACTAAAAGAACTTTGGCCACATTTCCATAACTTTCTGTGATTCATTACAATGTATTCCCATACTTAGTGAGGTCCCATACCTAGTCAGTCTATTTTCGGAAACTGGCTTCTCCTGAGAGCTTACCAGAAGCACGTGAGATGCAAGTTCAACTTCCTTACTTCTGAGGAGCATTCTGGCTGTATTTTTCCCTAACAGATTGGTTTCTTGGCTGTCTGGAGTGCTTTCAATATTCTTCACAAACACCATAATGCAAATGCCTGAAATCTTCTGCAGTATTTCTTAGACATTTTTCAATTTTCATATGCATATGAGACTGATGCAAATGCTGTTGCTTGGGTAATGGGCACCTTAATCTTCAGTATCAGATCCATATTAAATCAAAGACTGCAGTCCTTAACCTTCATCCCTAAGAGTTTCTGGTGCTCCTCATTTTCAGTCAGTAAGGTTGCATCACTTTGCGTAGCACAGGCAGTAAATCAGTCTCCTTACAATACCGATGTCTAAAGAACTTCACTTATTTGACTTTCCTTCACTACATGCTCAGCATAGAGATATAATAAGAAATTCTGATGCAGACATTCCCTGGTTTAAAACAATGCATTGGTCCTCTGTTCCACGTGAACGGCTGCCTCATGGACCACATACATGTTCAACAAGAACACAGTGAAGTGTTATGAATTCCCATTTCTATCAAAGTTATTCATAGCTTGTTATGTCCACACAATAAAATTATTTTTCATAGTCAATGAAATGCAAGTAAATATTTTTCTAGTATACTTGGTTTTCATACAAAATCGAACTGACGGCTGAGCCCCGGTGGTGTAAATGGTTGAGTGCGGGACTGCGGCCCACAGGGTTGGTGGTTCTAATCCAGCAGCGGCTTTCAGGAGCAGCACTGGGTAGCTCTCACGACCACCAGAGGGCAGTGATGCCCCCCCAAAAAAAACAAAAAAAAATCCAACTGACATCAGCAGTGATACCCTTATGTCATACCCTTTTCTGAGTCTATCAATACATTTCCATTGGCTCCCTGTCAATGCAGTGCTGCAAGGATTTGGGGTCATCTTCAGCAAAATGTATCTGAATATTAGAGATATTGCTAGATAATTTCACACGTGAGAGCCTTTTGCAAATGGACACTAATGTGGATCTCTTCTGGTTATTTGATCAGGTATCTAATGTTCCTTCAGGGTCCTAAACAAGTAAGTGCTTCCAGTGCTTCATGAGCTGTGGAAATACTTCATGTGGCCTTCCATCAATTCCAGAGGCTTTGATCTCTTCAGGGCAGCTTGGACTTCTTATTTCAGTATCATCAGTTCTTGATCACATTACTTTTTTTATAGAGTCTTATTGACACATAACTTGCATATTCTGCTCTTTCATAGTAAAGCCAAATCATAAAAGGTCACACAATCATCACCACCATCCGTTCCACAACATTGTCTCGCATACTCCGCCTTCTGCTCTCAATACCACATTACCACATTTCCACTCCCAGGAAACCATTGATTCAGGTGCTATTTTTACAGATCCATTACTTTTGGATTTCATATAATTGAAAATATTCCAAAATAGGAGAATAAAAACACTAGTAAAAGCACTACACACAGAATAAACCATAGAAAAAAGCAATTGAAAAGAAAGCAGATATATATATATATATATATATTTGAAAGGAAATGAAATAATTAAGTGTTCGATTTTAACATAAGTGGTTCTACAACAATCCACTCTCCATTGCACTCTGCAGACTAGCAAGATTTTTCATGGCTCTGGTCCATGGCCAGAACAAATTCACCAGAGGCTCAATCCGGGCATATATTTGTCCTTCACTTTTTTTTAATGGTTGTACATTTACTAGATCTTTTTGTGAGAGTGATTTTCTTTAATAATTCAACTTGAGGTTTAAACTATTCACGCTGTCCTTTTAGCTAGAGATATGCTAAGCATGCTCTTCTTTTTGGCTTTCTCAATACAGTATATTATATGATATTAAGGAATACTAATAATCAATGAAGGTTGTTATCACCAGTTACTTATAACAGACCAAGAATCATTCTATTTATTTACCCATATTCATTTATTTAATATGAATATTATAAGGTAGGCACCTATATATAATATACATATATAGAGTCTCTTTAGCTATTCATGCCTAGCACTTCAAATCTTGTAAGTCCAAATTGAAATATTTTAATAGTAAAATACAAACCAACTTAAATGAATTTGTGCAGTGTTATTAAAATGGCCCTTTTAGCTGTACTCCTCTTCTTGTAATATATTGTAAATTCTAGCCTGTACACCTGGAGTGACAGTCCCATTTTGGACAATCTAATAATTTGAGGGAGGATTTTGGTGATATATATCTTTGGTTCTTCATCTTACTATAAGGTGTTACCCAAGTGACTACGCTTTGTTTTCTTGGGGGTATGCTCTGCAGATGAGCCATCACCTGTTATATGTTGTAAAATAAGAAATATCTTCCAGTTTTATGGTACACACTCAATAACCAAACAGCCAGCTGTCAGTTAAATTGAGAAAAGTAAGAATAATGGGTAACAGAAGAAGCTGAGACAGGACTGGGACACCTAAAATTCATGTACTGGATGAAATATCCTCAACCTAAACTGTTTATGTCACTTGGCAAAAAGAACACTTCCATCAATATGCAGGCATGGGCAAGATGCCGACATTGTGATTTCATCCCATCCACTGCCACCTGTTGGTTCCTCAGTTAGCGTGCACACAATACTTGTGCTGAGTCACTCTGTCACAAATATCAATATCAATCAGAAGACGGTTGCCATGCTATGAAAACCAGAGGTTGCTATAGTGAACATTTCTATCTTCTCTGAGTATCTCTTTAAAAGAAGTTTGCCCTCTTGCTCTAGATCCTCAATCTTTCTTTTTTCTACCTAACCAACAGATCATCTTGAGACTTCTGCAATTTAGTTCCTCTTCTGGTTCATAGGCTTCTACAGCTTTGTAACTTAACAGCCTCTCTGGATAGGAAAGAAGACATTTCACAAGGCAGATAGCTGAACTTCAAATTGGGGCCATGGTAGCCTCCACACGACCCATTTGTTTGTGTGTGTGTGTGTGTGTGTGTGTGCATGCGCGCGCGTGGGTGTGTGGGTGTATTCTCAGACATTGAAGTGAATTTTGGAACCCTGGGACATGAGGAGAACAAATCTGAGACAGAGAGATGACTGATATCAGGGATAATGGAGAGGCATCACAATTAGTAAGACCGAATTTGGAACATCACCAAATTCCACCCCATTGGAAGCAGCCTTATACTGATCCTTCTAAATGAACAAAAATCAATGCAAGCTGTGTTGTAATTATATTACATAATTACATGTCATGCAATAGTAAAAACATCTCAAAATGATACGGAACAAATATTTGGTAATAAAAGGAATGTGGAATGTACTAAATAGAAATCTGAAGAACATGAAAGTCATTAAAAATAAATGGTGCACATAAAGGCATTAGTAAGCTAAAATGAAGTGATATAAGTCACTTTGTGTAGAAAAATCATATGTTTTACTAAGCTGGGAATGACAAATAGAAAAGGCATGGAATCACAGTGATCATCATAAAGAAAGTCTCAAGATCGATCTTGAAGTACAATGCTGCATGTGTAAGTATAAAAACAGTATGTCTACAGGGAAGCCCACTTAATACATCCGTCATCAAAATTTAGGCACTAACAATTAAAACTAGCCATGAATAAATAAAAAAATTGGGGGAAATACTGTTCTTAAATAGTTCAAACATGCAATGAAGATATAGTTATTATATTTGTGACTGGAAGTTCAAAATTGAAAACAAAAAGAAACTAGTGTGAAAATATGGCTTTAGAGATAGAATAGATGCTGGCGTTTACATTCTAGAAATATTTCAATGTGACAGCTTTTTCATTGCAAATGCCGTTTTTCAGCAACAAACATAAATGGGCACTATATTTCAGTCTGTGGAATGCATAGAAATCAGATTGAAAATCGCTGTAGGAAGAGATGAGGGAGATGGCCAATATCATCAGCCAAAACCAAGGCAGGGAATGGCTGTGCATAAGAACATCTATTGCTCATGTGAAGTTCAAGTTAAAAATGATGAAAATGAAAACCAGACCTAAACTATAGCTTTGAACATATTCCACCTGGATTTAGAAAACATAGTCAAAGAACACAGAAGTTGTGGGATGTCATCAAGAACAGCATGCATGAAGAAAGCAAAGGTCATTAAAAAACCAGGAAAGAAGAAAGTGCAAAGGCGTATGACAGGAGAGCCTGTTGAAATTTGCTCTTGAACATAAAGCAAATAGGAGAAATAATAAAGTAAAAGAGCTGAATAGAACACTTCAAAAGACAGCTGGAGAAGACGATCTAAAATATGGTTTAAAATGTGCCAAGATCTGAATTTGGAAGCCAAAAAGAAAGAATAAGCTCAACATATCTCAAATCAAAAGAATTGAATAAGAAAAAGTCAAGCCTCAAGTGGCAACTCGGAAAAATTCATCAGGTAAAATATTGAAACTTTCAGGAAACATGAAAAGAAACTGGAAAATTGGGAGGAATGCATAGACACTGTATCAATAAGGGGAGGAAACACTCTTGGATTAATCCCCTGGTGAGTCATATCTGACAAAGGACCAGGCATGTGAATAGCCTTGCTAATGTGCACAATGCATTGGAATGTGAATTGCTGAAGATGTAGTTAGATTAGAATTTAGCATCCTATACTTGATTTCCCTTATGATCCATGTAAATATGTCATCATTTTTAATATGTTCTGATTTCTTTTTGAACGAGGGTCTTATTTGTTCTACTACATTGTTCTTGTTAGATTTTTATTATTGTTTTTGTTTGGTTTTGACTTTTTTGTATATGAATTCTAAAATAGGTGAATCTATAGAGACAGTAGTTGAATGAATGAATCCTTGGGAGTATATAGCAAGAAAGGGTGAAGGAAATGGAGCACTAACAGCAATGAGCATAAGAATGAAGAAAATGTTCTAAAATTGATCATAGTGATGATTGTACGACTCTTTATTGGGGGGGGGCATCACTGCTCTGTGGTGGTAGTAGGAGACTCAGCCATGCTCTTGGAGAGATGCTGCTGGATTTGAACTGCCAGCCCAGTGGGCGACAGTCCCACACACAATCACTACGCCACCGGGACTCAGCCGATTGTACAACTCTTCTATGCATGATTGAACTATTGAATTGTATGATACTTGACTTATATGCCAATGCAATTGTTGGAAAAAATAAAGTTTAAATATTGTTTCCCTGTCCAGAGGAAATAAGAGTTATGAAAATTAAAAGACACACAGAAGCAATTAGTCCAATGGAATAAGAGACCACCTGAACATAACTTTGCATAATTTTGAAATGATGAATACTAGATATTATACAGCTAGCGGTGGCCACTTCTCTGAAAGGAATAATCAGTTAATACCCTGGATAGAGTGAGGGAAAGATGTGGAATGAAACTCACGAAGGAAACCAGGCTTCTTGATCCGATAAAGGGTGGAGAAACCCACAACAATCTGGTTGTTGTCAGCCCCTTGGGCACTAGGGCTCATTTTTTGCCAAACAAGGGAACTATCTACAAAGAAAATAATAGCACTTAGGATGTGGACACACCTTAGAATAATTAGCCATTTGGGATCAAGGGAACAGCATTAGCTAATGAAAAGGTTGGAAAGGGTGAGAAAAATAGGAGGAATGGGAATGTGAAACAAGGAAGAAGTGGAGTGGGAATTATTTTATTGAGAGGATAAGGCAATAAGTGACATGAAACAATTCATATAAACCAGTGGATGAAAAACTGATTATCTGATCTGCAAGCCTTTACTCAAATCACAATAAAAAATTTTAAATTTCAATTTATTTATTCAGCAGCCATAATGGGTATTGATAGTTAATGAAGATTCTTAGAATTGTTCATGGGTATAGTTCATTTAATTGTAACTTTTTTTTTCTCTAGCAGAGTAACATAATTCTTCCCATATATGTCAGGTCTATGTAAGATGGTGATATATGTTGCTATAATTCTAGAAGCCATGCCACTGGTATTTAAAATACCAGCATGGTCACCCATGGGAGGCAGGCTTCAGCACAGCTTTCTGATCAAAATAGAGCACACTTAAATTGTGTGACAAAGCTTTCAGAATGCTTGTTTGCTAATACGGTGTAACTAAACAAGAGGGCCACTGACTACAACATTTCATTACTAAGCAGAACTTCAAGTGAATGAAATATGATCTAGAAAAAATGGAGGTTTTTACAAATGAAATAGAACACATGAAGGCTGATCTCCTAATGCAGAGATCGGCAAACAGCGCTCATGAGCCATACACACCTCTTTCAGTGTGAACATACGACTGTGAAGTAACATTGAAAGCATTTGAAGGTTATTATTTCTGATGACAATTACTGCATTTGCTTGGAAAAACATATTTAAGGCTCTTGAGTGATTTTAAAGTTGTTAGGAGGGACAGGATTGGCTCTTCAGTCTCAAGAATTTGTCGACCCCTGTCCTAGGGCATTAGCAAACTGAAATGGATTGGTAATGGCCACCTTGAATCAGGCATTAATATAGACTAGAAATAAGAAACTGAAGAGGAATAGCATTAGGTTATAGGAACCTTGCTTGCTGTTCTACTTGGCTTTGTGCTGGGCTTACAAGTTCAAGGTCAGAGGTTCAAACCCATCAATCACCACAGGAGATAAAAGTGGGACGTTCTGCTCCCATTAAGATTGACTGTCTCAGCAACCCAAAGGTGCAGGCCCACTGTCTTCTACAGGGTCTCTATAAATGAGAGTTTACCTAATGGCAGTGAGCTTTTGAGTGGCACATTCATCGTTAAAAAGAACATCTCAAGATCTACTGTGAGCCATAACTGAGAGAATCATATCCTCATAGCTACAAAAGATGGCTTAATATGACGGATTCTGATTTATGTACCACCTACTAACGGCAGCAATGTAAAAATGTAAGACTTCTACTAAGTGTTGCCATGAGAAATTCAACAATTGTGCATTAAATTCTTCTCATTCTTTAATGTTTCCTCTCCCCTACACTGCTATCATGACCCTAAATCTAGCTTATGTATCTGGCTAGACCAAAGCATCTACACTGATACAGATAAGAGATCTCAAGACCAAGAATCCAGGACACATAGACCCCACTTGATCAATATTGAAAGTAGTAAAAATGGGAGGTTAGGGGAAGGTAAAAGGAAAAGGAGGAGAAAAGAGAGACCTATTGCAATGATCAACGTACAACACCACCACAATCAACACCCCTTCCCACACACAGACACAAACAAACAAGCCACAGAAAGTGGGTGAAGGGAGAGAACAGCTGGTGCAAAATATGAAAAAAATATAAATTATCATGGGTTCATGTGGGTGGGACGATGGTGGAAGGAGGGTGAAAAAGAGGAGCTGATACCAAGGGCTTCTGTAGAAAGAAAACACTTTGTAAAAGATGATGGCAACATTTGTACAAATTTGCATAATACACTGCTATAAGAGCTGTAAGATCCCCCAATACAATGATTCATTTAAAAAAGATGTAGGTACAATTACTTGTTATTGGAATATGAACATTGGAAACAAAGAGGATGGATTGCTAGTTGAAAATAAGACCTTGATAATGAAAAAGACACTGGAAACTGCCAGCTAGAACTCAATAAGAATTACTTTGGGGCATTTATTTTTGTTTTTTGGGGAGGCATCACTGCCCTCTGGTGGTGGGAGTAGGAGGCCCAGCCTTTGCTCCTGTGGAGTTGGAATTGAACATACATCCCAGTGGGCCGCAGTCCCGTGCACAACCACTATGACACCAGGGCTCAGTCCACTTCTTGGGCATTTATAACGGGCATTTATAAATACAAGCATGTACATAGGCAAACATATTCATATATCATGATGGAAAAATACGTCTATGTGCATATACTTATAGGGTTAGTATTAAGACAGCAGATGGGCATTAGACTCCATTCAAGTACTTCCTCAATGCAAGAACACTCTGTTTTATTATATTGGCTTTTCAAGATGCTCATTGTCCTGACACTATCACTGAAGGCAAATGTGTGCATAAGAAAAGGGGTGAAGAAAACTGATGGTGTCCCGCAAGCAAAAGATATAGCATCTGGGGTCTTAAAAGCTTGAAAGTGAACATGTGGCCATCTATCTTAGAAGCAACAAAGCCCACATGGAAGAAGCACAGCAGCCTGTGTGACCTTTAGGTGTCAAAGGGATCAGTTATCAAGCAACAAAGAACTAAAAATCATAACATTGCATGCCCACCTTTCTGATATGATCACTAACGAAAAATTTGAGTGTAAGTAAAAGTGGTGAAGAAAGCACATGGTACCTGGCTATTGAAAGATATAGCATCTAGGGTCTTAAAGGCTTGAAGCCAAACAAGCGGCCATTTAGCTTAAAAACAACGAAATCCACAGGAAAGAAACACACCAGTCTGTGTGACCATGAAACTTAGAAGGGATCAAGTATCAGACCTTAAAGAACTAAAAAATGATATCATTATAAATGAGGGGGAGTACAGATTGAGGACCCAAAGCCCATGGGTACGTGAAGCGACACCCCCTTACAGAAGGTTCATGGGGAGGAGCTGATTCAGTCAGGGTAGTGTAGCAATAATGAAATATGCAACTTTCCTCTGGTATCTCAATGCTTCTCCCCCGCCCACTACCATGATCCCAATTCCACTTAACTAACAAATCCGGCTACACCAAGGGACGCACAGTAGTATAGATAGAAACTGGAAAAACGGAGAGTTCTGGACAGATGATCCCTTCAGGACCAGTGGTGAGAGTGGTGATACTGGGAAGGTGGAGGGAAGCTGAAGCAGAAAGAAGGAACCAATGACAAGAATCTACATATTACCTCCTCCCTGGGAGATGAACAACAGGGAAGTGGGTGAGGGGAGACAAAGGACAGTGTACAACATGACAAAATAATCATAATTTGTAAGTTATCAAAGGTTCATGGGGGAGGGGGAGCAGTGAGGTAGGGAAATATGAGGAGCTAAGAACAGGGGCTTAATTAGAAAGAAATTGTTTTGAGAATGAAGATGGCAAAAATGTACAAATGTGATTTGCAAACAATACATGCATGTATTCATTGTTATAAGAGTTGTAGGAGCCTCCTATAAAATGAGATTTTAAGAATTACTTTGTAATTGAAAATTTATTCAACCAGCATGTGCCCCTAGCAAGGAGGAATACACAGGAACCCAAGTAAAATTATCTGTGGAAAGAGAAGGTGGAGAGGTTCAGCAGCAGCAGCCAAGAAAGAAAAAAAAGTCCTAGGTCAACTGTGAATAAGACCAATTACTGATATGAAAATATATGGTATCAAGACAAAATATTACCTCTCACATACCCCGCCTAAATTTAGAAAAACTCTCAAGAATAAATTTGCCTACTCCCACCACCAGAGTGCAGTGATTCCCTCCCCCCCAAAAAAAGAATAAATTTGATGCATCAAACACTGAAGACAGAATACTAATAGATTTGGGGATTTACATCAGGAATATTATACATGAACACTATAAAAGTTAATGAAAAGATATGAAACAAATAAAAGACCAAAATGCATGTCAGAAAAGGCTCTGAATTTTGCTCCGGAATATAAAGTAGATAAAGCAAATGGAATGATAAAGTATAAAAACCTGAACAGATCAAGGGTGAGCCCCGGGGGCGTAAGTGGTTGAGTGTGGAACTGCAGTCTGGGCTTGGCGGTTCAAATCCAGCAGCGGCTGGGTAGCGCCCACGACCACCAGAGGCAGTGAAGCCCACAAAAAAAAAAAAAAAAGAAGAAACTAAAAAAAAAACTGAACAGATCATACCAAAGCACAGTTCAACAAGAAAATAAAGTATTATTCTAAAATATGCAAAGACAATCAGTTTTTAAATCTACATGAGCAGAAGTTAAAGACCAAAATAATAGATTCAAACTTTGTCTTGAAATTTTGAAGGGTTCTATGGGTAAATATTAATGATGTAGGAAGCCTAAAGAAAAGAGAGAGGGCTGAGCCCCGGTGGCGTAGTGGTTGCGCGCAGGACTGCGGCCCACTGGGACGGAGGTTCCATTCCAGCAGTGGGGCTGGGCCTCCTACTCCCACCACCAGAGAGCAGTGATGCCAAAAAAAAAAAAGAAAGAAAGAAAAAAATAGAAGTCATAAACAATGTCACTCCATCTAAAAGAATGGTTGATGTGCAACTACTTCAAGAAAAAGCATAGAGCCCAAAGCTGAATGATTTTGAAGAAAAAAGTCAAAAGTGACAGAAGGCATTTTTGAAAATCAAGTCTCAAAGGATTGACAGGATGACAATTTAAATGTTTCAACAAACTGCATTAACATTGGAAGCACTCATCTATGCTGACTGAAAGCACTTTATATTTGTATGCATTCTCAATGAAGGGGACCAAAAATAATGGAGACATTGTCAAAGAACATCGTTAATAGCACAGGCAAATCTTTTTTCTCTGAAAGAAAATTCAAGGAGAGTTGCAGTAGCGTATCTCCAAAGTGCTCTCAGGGATTCATGGATTTCAGAAGAGGACAAGGAAAGATGGATATAATTGTTGATATGGGATGGATGTTGGCTGAAAACAGCAACTACCAGAAAGATATTTAGTGGTGCTTTGTTGATTTTGCAAAACTATTTGTCTCCATGAAGAGTAGCAAGCTCTGTCTAATACTATACTAATTGAGAATGCCATTCCATTTCATTATGCTCCTGTGGAACATGTAAAAAGACCAAGAGGTAGTCTGTCAAACAGAACAAAGGGATACTGAGTGGCTTAGAGTCTGTAAAGAGATACATATCAGAGTTGTTTCCTCTCACCACACTTATTCTGAAATTAACCAATCTATGATATATAAGTGAAAAAGGACCCTGGCTGGCTAAAAGCAAAGAGGACTGGAGCACTTAGTGATCAAGAACAAAAGAAGGAGGAAATGTCCAGGAATTGATTGTGTTGATGACTACACAACTATTTTGAAGTGCATGATACATGAATATAACTTTTCTTACTATCGTTGTTTAGTCTAAAAATTATATACTTACCCTTTAACATTAAAAAAGGCATTGTGCATCAGATCCATTGAATGCAGTGTCATTTGATTTCATGACTGCTGCTTCCATCAGACTTGATTGCTTTAGGGTGCAAATGACCCAACCCATGGTATTTTCAATTGCTTGGCATGAATGTAGAAGTTGGAAAATGAATAAGGAACACAGCAGAATATGGAATAAGGAAGACATAAGAATGATGATATTGACAAAGTATATTGAGAATACTGCAGATTTCCAAAAGTACAAATCAATCTATCGTGGAAAAGTCTAGCCAGAATGTTCATTAGAAGCAAGAATGGTGAGACTTCATCTCGTATACTTTGGACTTAAAATCTGGACAGATCCATCTATGGAAGTGGACATCATGCTTGACATAGTAGAAGGATAGCAAAATAGAAGAACACAGTCAAGAAGATGGATTGACATAGTGACTGTAACAATGGACGCATATATGAATGATTATGAGGATTATATAGGACTAAGCAGTATTTTGTTCTGTTGTACAATGAGTCATAACTGATTCAATGTTATATAACTCAACAGCATTGACAGAAAAAATTATTCCTTAGAGACACATAATCATTCTAAAAGTTTTAAATCTCAAGAGGTAAAATTGGTAAAATACAATACACAGGATACCCAATATCTATTATATTGCTTCATCTCAATGTGTGTCAACTTGGCTAGGACATGATCCTCAGTGGTTTGGTAGTATTATGAAAATATAATGTGGCATTATGGGATTATTACCATTATACAATATGGTTTGATAAACAAATTGATCGTAAAATAATTATGGGTATAATACATGATATCCAGTTACATCATAGTCTGACCTTAGATTAGCTGTGTTTCCTTGAGGTGTAACCTGTAAAGCCTTTTATCTTCCATTAGATAAGGAAAGAAGCAAGACAAGAGAACAATTGGTACGCAGTACCAAGAAGAAAGAACAGCCTCGGACCCTTGGGCCCAAATCACTATAGTGTGAACCTCTGAGGGCAAGAGGAAGAAGGGTAATGGGAAGACAGAAATGCTAGACCTAAAGATGCTCAAAGAAGACATGAAATTTCCTCCTAAACTGTAAGCCTTCAGAAAGTAAAAAAGCCTTCACTTAGAGTGGGTGCTGTGAATTCAGACTTCTAATCTTCTAAGTTATAAGATAATAAATTATTTTAGTTACAGTGATCCACTTGCAGTATTTGTTAAAGCAGCACTGGATAACTGTAGCACACAGTGTTTACATTCACCTTTTTTCTCTTTGTAAAACAAGATAGATGTAGGCATTTTTACTTATACAGATTGGGCAATTGAGAAATAGAATAAAATAGTTCAAACTGATTTTAGAGGCAATTGGGTTGTAGTGAGAAATATTTAAATCAATCCATAGTTTCTAACATAGAGTACACATAACGTGTGACAATTCAGATTTCAGAATAAAAATGTTTACTTTGTTTTTATTTTTTAATAAAGCACAGAGGTTAAACATTGCCATAGAAAAAAAATAAAAGAATAATGTAGCAGTTTAAAAAATTTAATATATACACAGTGAGAAAAGGCAAGGGGATGTTTGATGTTTTAATTTGGCGTGTCTATTATATGAGTATAATCTTTATGGAAAGAAAATAAAAATGTAGATTAGATCACCTTTAGAATAATTTACTTTGCTTGTTAAGGAATTCAAAGCCCAAAGAGTTAAAGTGATCAATTAACAGTCACTCAGCAAGTAATCTGCAGAAGCAAAGGAGGTAAAACCTAATTTTTTGCTTTGAGTGTTCTTTCAACTACACAACATGACTGTCACATTTGTGTTCTCTTTTCTTAAACTGTGAGAGCATCATTTTAACACTTAATAAACAATTTTTTCAAACTTTTTCATGGTCAAAATACACTTTGAAATGATTCCCACAGCATGATGGTAGGGAAGGAGAACAATTCTCTCTGTAAAAATAAAGGGTGGAAACATTTTGAAAATGCTATGAAAACATTGGGAACTCTAACAGCCTAAAGTAAACATTTATTTTGGCCACAGTTTCTAAAACCTTTGCTTCCTTTGGAAATGCTTGCTTCCAAAATAAGTCTGTTTCTCTTTTCATATAGAAGCAAATGTTTTGCTGAATAAAATAGTTTATATGCTTGTAAAATATCACTATTTCTATATTATGGCCATTCTTACATATATCATTGTGTATAGAGGTTTTTTCACTGGGGAGGCGAAAGGGGAGAAAATTTTGAAAATTTCAAAAGTCCCCCAAACACAGACTTAATGTTCAAAAGTATAGGAAAACAAAATATCTATATGTTAAATTCAGTCATTTTATTGCCTGTTCTGAACTTTGGCTATATCTCTATAGCTGAATAAAAAATCATAGAAATTCTTATTAAACAAAAATATCAAAACATGAAGCTATTGTTTTTCAACATATCCTCCATCTAGGTCTAGCTAGATATTTCTGAAGGTGGTGTGTCTATATCCATTCCCCACGGAATCCTATGGCCTCTGATTTACACACCGTCAAAATGGCACTTTCTGCATCATCAGGGGCCTCAAATTGTGCTCCTTTAAAACATACTTTGAGTTTCGGAACCGGTTTGAAGGGGCGATATCAGGGAGGGAGGTTATATGGGGTAAAGTTTTCCAAGGGAATTCTCAAAGGACAGTTCTCTCTACCCTGGAATAATAAACAGGCACATTGTTCCAGGGACAGCAAAGTTTTCTGGGCCGTTTTCACAACAATACACTTCTCAATTAAAAAAATTCTTCATAATAAGCCTGTGATTGTACTGTGTCATTCAGTAAAATCTATCCAGTTTATCCCTTTAGAACTTTAAAAACATTTTCCATAGCATTGTGAGCTGAATCATTTGCCTTAAACTTGCCAACCCAATAAATTCCCTCAGAAACCACTGGTTTGATTGAACATTTTTAAGCACCTTCATGAACCCCAGACACATGTTATTGAAAAAGAAGGGGTCTGTAGCTTTCCATTTATCAGAGACATGTTTAACATGTTTTTCTTGTAATAAGTTCACACATACGGCGGAATATTTTTTAACTTACCTTCATAAGAAGTGTTGTATATTTCAAATAGGAAACTGAATATTTAAACTATTGCTTTTCCAAAGTGGTTACTTTCTAGTAATGCTCTACTCTCTTTGTTTTAAGGCCCCATGAGATCCATGCCAAGTAGACATTCTAAATTATTATAGTTGATGTATAGTTTCAAATTTTGTCAATAGGATTTTCTACCAACAGCAAAAAAGAGTGTTTTCCAATGTCATTGCAGAACAATAAGTAATTGGCATATAAGGAGATAACTGACATATGAAAATTTCAGTTATAAATCTGACAATGGTAGCAGTCTAGCCTAGAATCTAATTTAGAAGATGAAATAATTTCTAATCTCTATGATTTCATATTGTCTGACAGTTTTGCTTATCATGACTCATGCTGCATTTTCCATATATGTTTTTAGATTCTAATTAAGTTTAAAATTGTAAACTCGAGTTCAGGAGAAAAAAACATGCTGCTAATCAGGGAAGAATTATAATCTCTACCATCAATCAACTATGAATCACCATAGACTAGGCACAAGGTTCAATGCTAGGAGATCTAAGTCAAAGACAACAGGGAGCATGAGGCAAGCATATGAACCACAAATATTTGGTAAATTATTATTAGAAATCATAATTGGCTGAAACGGGAGCAAAAGTCAAACTGAAGTAGACTTTCTGAAGTCTTTCATGACATACAAGTTAATTTCAAATATATAAATAGAATCACAAAATATACCAGTAATATGAAGAAATACAAAAGTCATGCTCAATGGATACTGTTGGGTTCTGTGCAGATTCAAAGAAAAATTTTGATATGGGAAAGGATGAGTGCAATAGTTTGCTGAATTATTAGCCACTGACGTCTGTGTGAATATATCAATATGTAAAACACGGGGCATATTTCAAAACCCAGTCTTCATCTGTTGCTTTGGCTAATAATACTAGCGCTCATAGCTGAGCGCTGAAGAGTTGGGGAGCTCCCATCAACCTCAGCATGGTCTGCTCCTTGAAAGCGGAGACCACCCACGTGGTTGTGGTTAGCTAATTTCCATGTTCTACTTTGAAAGTCCCAAGCAGATGCACCCGGAGCTCAGTACTTTCCATTTCCTTTAAGAGATGAAAGCTTGTGTCAAAATGAGGTTCCTAAAAACTTGGCCCTATAGACAAGGAAGAAGAAATGTTTGCTCTGAGATGCTCTGGGCAAGCTCTACATTGTTATTGCCATTTCAGGTGTCAGTTAAGGGAGGGGCTTTGATTGTATGAGATAAGCCATTACTGTGACTTTTACTACTGCTATATGGTTAAAAGGAAAGGAAACACTTGGTAAATTATCACCTACTGTGTTAACAAGCTCTCTGCTAACGCTCCCATAAGCTACAACTGCTCTTTCCGTAGTTCAGGAAGTCTGACTTGCTGAAGACAAACCAGCAGAGCCCTGCTCTGTATTCGACCATCCATCTGTCTAACTAGAATTCATTATACCTGACCTCTCAACCTTGGTATAAACGAATAAACTTTCCTTCCAGAATTTTTTAATCTAATTTTTAAATGCAAACAAAACAGACATATATATATATATATTTTTTTTTTAATTCCTAATGGGAAACATCACGTCCTCTGAGTGGAAAATACTTGCTGGAGCACAGCAAACCCAAAATAAATAAGAGTCTGAAGAGGTGAAAAGACTAATAAGAAACATATGTAACACTATGGTTTATTGAACCTGTATAAAGGCAAATAAGGTGAAGGGACACAGATCATCACACTAGAAGTAATTTTTAAATCCAAATGCATGACAGAATTATCCATGTGGAAGTCGATGGACTGGAGAATGTTTTACTGTATATATTGTTGTCATAATTATTACATCAATAACAATGAGTTTGAAGAGGATGACAATGTTCTAAAATTGATTGCAGTGATGACTGTACTTCTTGGCATCATTGAATTATTGAACTGATATATGGATTCAGTGCCCATAAAACTGCTTGAAAACAAATGGGGAAATATGGCAGAAACCAAATAAGTGGACTATAAGATTTATACCAAAAACCTGGTACAAGAAAAAGAGATAAGCTCATCTACAAACAAAACAGACTGATAAAAGAAAACCATGGAAAGCTAGCACGAGTTTAGAGGAAGGAGTCGATGAGAACTTACAGAGGAAAAGAGCCTTTCTCCTGCTTCAAGGTTGAACAGGGCCTACGCATGAAGAGAATGCATAGCAGATAATATTCTAGTCGAAATCCTGGAGATGGTGATGAAACTGTTGTGAGACCTGAGAGGAGAAAAGCCTATCTAGCAAAAGACAAAAGAAGAAGCAGAAGAAGCAGAAGCAGAAGAAGAAGAAGAAGAAGAAGAAGAAGAAGAAGAAAGAAGAAGAAGAAGAAGAAGAAGAGGAAGAAATACTAAAAGAGGAAATAATAAAAATGCTTTACACCAGGCTTGCCATATAGAATCTGGTAATTCTAACAACAATCCTATAGTGATATCTATATTCTAGAGAAAAGAAAACAGGCTACAGTTGAATGATTTGCCCAGAGTCACACAGCATGTTTAGGCAAAATTCAGAGTTAGAACCTATGAACTATGACAGAATTTTTTAAATGAACTACAGTGACACATCAGATAATAAATGTATTTGAGTAAGAGGCAAAAAGTAGTCATTATGTTGCAGCCAAAAATTAGCTTTTGAAAATAAATTGTGAATAGGAGATAGGATGGAAAAAATTAAACATAAGATAGACTATTACTGATCAAAAGTTTCTTTATCATTTATGGGCATGAAAACTATTATAAATCATAACTAGGTTGAAATTTCTAATTGAACATGAATTTTAAAATAATTTAAAGTACTCATTGCATACTTCAGGTAGCCCTGGTGGCATAGTGGTTATTCATTAGACTGGGATTCGAAAGGTTTGCAGCTCAAAACCACCAAGTGCTCCTCCGGAGAACAATAGGTAGGGCTTTCTACTCCTGTAGACAGTCATAGTCTCGGACCGCCCCCCCCCCCCCCCGGGCGCAGTTGTACCTTGTCCCCTAGGAGCACGTTGATCAAAATTGACTCAAGGCAGTGAGAAGAGTTCAAGCTGAACTATTTCAATTTATGATCTGACCACATAGAAAGACTAACAGGAAAATGGGCTTATACATTTTAAAGATATTGAAATAGCTTCTTTTCATGCAAATACGCATATTACATAATGAAGAATATTATTAGACAGGTTAAAACTAAACATTCTGACAGGTACACCTTTTTATGCTACATATCTATAGCAAAACTCTACCTCCATCCATTATTTTAGGTGTTTTTAAGGTAATAAGAATTTTTAAGTCATATAGAGAATTGGTATCGCAAAAGTCTTCTCTGAGAAATTTTATCTACAATACCATCATTTAATTTGTCAAATAAAAATAGATTATAATATATGAAATATGCTTAAGAATGACATTTGAAGTTTAAGACATCAATTTTAAAACTACATATCTGTATTTATTTATCATATATGACAAACTGCAAACCTTGTAAGATATTAACCCTATTTATATAATGGAAGACAAATTTTTTCTTCCTTAAATATTTGATTTTTCTATGAAACAATGAATACTTAGCAGAAAAGTGTGAATAATGTATGTAAAACTATGATGTAGACCTTCCCCCACCTCTTTATGAAGACAACAGCCCCCAAAAAAACACCACAACTGAATAAACCAGGGTGCCTTTGAAGATATTTAATTAAAATCTAATCCCACATTCTTAAAAGCACACATAAATTAAGCTGTCATTCAGGAGATTTATGCATTCCCATTTGCATATTACATACAATTCATCAATTACTCATTTTTGAAAGCAGGGCCTTTCCCAGGGTGCTGGTCTGCCAACAATTCCAGCGGGCATCCTGCCACACAGCACCATACATACCCACCGCTGCCTGGGAGAAAGCCACTTCCATATGCTCCTTCCTTTGCACATCCACAGAGCTGCGAAAATTCTTACAAAACGATGACTACATTTTGATGGATTCTATTCAGCTTTTAAGCTTCTGCGTGACAAAAAGGAACATTTCCCTTAATCTTCCTGCAGCTATGTTGTCCTGGCAAGTCATCCCAGGTCCTCCCACTGATGGCAAGTTTTTAAATAATAGTCCAGATAAGGATGAATTGTTAACCCTCAACAGAGCCACACAGTGCTTTTAAACTATACACATTTCATCCAAGTTCATAGAAGGAACAACTTGTTTAGTGTGACATATTCGAGCAATTAAAAACAGAGAGGGAAGGAGAGGAGAGATGCCCAAATTAAAAGCATCATTCAGAACACTTGTAAAGCTCTCGATGTGGAAAAAATAAGATGCCCAAACTTTGATGCACTGAATGCCCCGCGCCCATCTACCAGGGACTATTTTTGAAGAAAAAAGGCAAATCTTTAAGGATAAGTCCCATGTTTACAAGGAGACCATCACAAAGGTACATTTTCACCAAGAACTTTTGCAAGGAAAGCCTTAATCTTGTACACCTAGTGAAATGAACAGTCATTCTATCTATTCCAAAGAGAAAATAGCATGCTTGTAAGGCACGCATTGCCCAAACAGCAAGTGATATAACGGGTTAAGCTATTTCTACCATAGATCAATAATTGCCAAACTGTTTTGCATGTTTACATATTTACATTTAATATATGTATTTTTTAGATTTACCGACCAACTACTGGCTGGAAAAATGTATTGCTTGGACTAGAAAACTTTTCTATCCATATCTAATCTCCTTTTCTCTCTTTCAAAAAATTATACCAACACTTTCTCTGCAACTTGTGCAGCTAGACAACTTACAAAAGTTAGGTTACAGCTACTGAGGAGTTTACATTATCCTTTACTATCTTATGTTAATAGGAGTCATTTACATATGGAGATAATATCACTCATATTTACATAGTCACAGAAATATACAACTAAGCAAAGTTGCTTTAGCAAAGGACTCACAGAAATTCAACTCCATAAATATATTTTGAGTTTCTGTCGTGTGAAAAGTGCAGTGTTAGATGTTACAGAGGAATGCAAAGATGAATAAAAAATAATTAGACCTCACAATCTAATGAGAAATTATGATACAGATGTTCACAAATGATTATAGTACTGAGAAAAACAACGTATTCTGAATCACAAGAAGAGGCAGAGAAACATTCCGCCAGAGGATACAGAGGAAGGTGATATTTTATCTGTTTTTTAAAGACAAGATAAAAATGTTGACTACATCATAGCGTCAATGTTCTACAGAAAGTTGATCTACTACTTTTTCTGTGTATTGTTCCAATTTTAGTTCATATTGAAAAGCTTATATAATAGAAATTAACTTAGGAAACTGATTAATGCTTCAAAGAAATAAAATGACTAATAAATATATTTTTCTTACTTATCTGCTATTATCCATGGTAAACCCAGCTGATTTAGTGTAAACTGTGCTATTACATACATCAAATATTAACCATGAGTCAATCTTAAAACCTATTGTCATTAGATATTAGCCTGTTGCCATACATTATAAAGACATAAATAGAATGGAGTTCATTATATCAGAAAATATTATATAATTTAGTCTATCAGAAAAGAAGAATCTTTATTTCTATCATCTTCTTTAAGTATGAAATCCTGATTTTTCCCAAATAGGTAATAGGCTTGTAATACATTTTCATTTAAATTTTATGCAAACTATTCTTATAGGAAGCATTTTAATTACCTGGAATGGAGGTTATTCTTCATATTGTAGTGTGATATATAGCATATATTATATTATTTTTGCTATATATCATATAGATGGATTGACATTTCTGTTTCTCTCTCTCTGTTTGTATGTGTAGTTAATATTATGCTCTGGGGCTAAATCTTGGCTCATAGAAATAATATTATTGGGTTTGGACAAAAGAATCTTTCATAGGAAATCAGATTTGGCCACCAGTGCTGGCAAAACAAGTGATAATCACTGTGTTGACAACTGCAGTATTGTGCAAATCCTCTACTTCTAACCACTATCAAATCTACATGTATTGTAACTGTGACTGAGAAAATAACCATAGTTGTATTTTAGTTTAAAAAATCCATATAGAAATTTTAGACTAATTTTCAGTATTGATTTGACTGGTTAATTATGACAACTTATTTTAAATAATCTAATGTAATGGGAACGTGCATAACATAATGTTACTGTATCTGGGCAGTTAGTAGTCATTTACTACTAGAGTGTTTTTCCCTTATAGGATATTGGTCTTCCCTTAAATATCACCTACTCTTTACAACTGTTTTATCACTCCTTGTCTTTCAAAATGAAAACAATGGATCAGGAACTGCCTACTGTCTCTCTTTAAAAAAGACATATTTCATGCAAAATGTTAAACATTGTATCTCTACCATAACTGTTTTGTTGTTATGTTGAGACAGTCTAATTTTGAGCAATGGCCTACTTATTGTGCGAAATTCCTGATTTCACAAATGTATTTAGATATTTTGTCTAAAATATTTCCTATGTGAAAAAGCATAGCATAATTCAAACCAAAGGGGATAAAAATTCTGACAAAACACAAAACTGCTAGAAATCCAAATATTGTATCAGATATAATCTATATCTTTCATTAACCATTCTAGACACTGTTTAAAATTGACTAGTAAATTAACAATTATTGTAATTCAGTAATAAAATGAAAATATATTAAATATAACTAAAATATTAGGGTAGCAAAAATTATAATGTTGTCTGTGTTCTAAGTTTGTTTTAAATATTTTGATAGGTTAATATGTTTTATGAAAAGAATATGAACTGGACACTATATATGATCAAATTAGAAAATATTTAAATATGTTGTCTTTTTACTAGTTCAACAGTTGCATTATAGTTATTTTATATAGAGACATATGAATATATGTACACATTCAATTCCAGTTCTAGCCTCAGAGTTGGATTAAAATCAAGGAAAAAGCTAGAGCTCAACTTGTGATTTTGTAAATACAAAAATGATTATAATTTGGAGGGTTGGTTCTTGAAAATTAGTGTTTTTGCATTATAATTTGTGATATATATTTTGCATTATGTATTTGCAATATAGTTTATTGTTTCTTTTGCATTATAATTTGCTTTAGTTAAAATCCTTATTCTAGATAATAACAAAGGATTAGATTAATGTCTAAATTACATAAATGAGCATTTGAAGCACAATATTCCTTCACACCATATTACTTTTCTATTAATTTCCACTTTATATGTTATATAGAACAGCACTTTCCTAATGTTAACTGATGCAATATATATACTACATGACATCTGTCTTCAAAAATCTAATGACATTATTATATGATATATGACTAGCTCTGAAGCTTCTATGTTGGAAATTGCATAGCACCTAACAAGAAAAATAAATGTCCTGTCCATTGTGAAAGTGGTTTATATGTTATTTAAGCAAGAAACCTATTGGAAATGGCAAGAGTCCTTTCAATTCAATTAGAGATGTTAAAGTGCTGAAGTAAATAGTTTGATAATCCATTAGGTGCTAACAGAAGCACAATAAGCAGAGGATTTTATAAATAATAACTTTAAGGAAAGTCATAATTCTTGCCCCAGGTACAGTTCAATATGAAGTATTTTTCACCACTTTTTTGCAACACTCACACAGTAAGTACTGAATAACATCAATTTTTCTGTCCAGAACCCTGTTTCAATCAAAATAAGATTAACAGTGCCACAACAGAATATCAATGAAATCTCTAACTTACCTCCAGCATCTGTCAAGATAGAAAGAAACTGAGCTTCAGTAAGAAGCAGAGGCTGTAGAAGCTCCCAAACTCATGTTTGAGGGATGGGGCAATAATTATCTCAATTGAATTTTAAAGGACAATCATGTGTTGAGTTGTAAATATTTTTCTTGATTATAACTAATTATATATAATTAGATGCTTCACATAATCAAACACATACACTCAGAGACTCATATTTCCACATCAGTAGGAGTCTAGAACATGGTAAACACTTCAAATGTCTTATTGAATTACTGAAGTCGCTTATACTTTCTGCAGGAAGCTCTCCGTTTTTTTTTCATTTTCACATCTGTGATACCTCAGTGTTAGAATTGGGACGCCTACTGATGACTGAGGCTACCATGAGCTGCACTGAAATCCATCCTTCCCACTTGCTAGTTCATATCAATTTGTATCTACGCTTCCTAATTGGTATAAGCCAGATGAGAAGTTAAGACTTTAATTCATAGATGTTTAGGTATTAGTGTATTTTAGATTTCATTAGACCTTTAATACAAGTACTTAATAGGCTCTCTAAGCTGGCTTGGTAAGTTCATAAAGTGCTGGAATACTATCATTGCAGTAAGCATGTAAAAAGTTTCTAAGGCAGTGGGTCTCAACCTTCCTAATGCCAGGACCCTTTCATACAGTTCCTCATGCTGTGGTGAGCCTCCAACCATACCATTATTTTCATTGCTACTTCATCACTGTCATTTGGCTACTGTTATGAATCGGGTGACCCCTGTGAAAGGGTCGATTGACCCCCCAAAAGGGTTGCAATACACATGTTGAGAACAACTGCTCTAAGGTATCACTATGGGAAATCAGAATGGTTTATGTCTTTAACAAGGGGGTCAACAAATTGGAAGTAAATCCATTATACTTTCACTTTACGTAGTGAAAAGTAAGGAGTCATTAAAACTGGTCAAAAACTAGAATACAATCAATAAAAAAGATAAGTACACCAATTAAAAAAATAAGCAAAGAACATGAACCAATAGGTCACCAAACATGACAGGCAGAAGGATAGCAGTCATATGAAGAAATGCTCACACTCACTAGCTATCCAGAAGATGAAACTCAGAGCAAGGAAATAAAATCTACACCAACAATGGAAGTCTAAAAAAAAAAAACAAAGACAGAATAATATATAACTTCATACAGCATATAGGGCATTGTGTAGTAAAACCATGTTTGTCCACCTAACAACAGTTTCACAATCTTTTTTTTTGTTTTCTTTTGTTTTTTGGGGGCATCGCTGCTCTCCGGCGGTGGGAGTAGGAGGCCCAGCCCCACTGCTGGAATTGAACCTCCGTCCCAGTGGGTCGCAGTCCGCGCACAACCACTACGCCACTGGGGCTCAGCCCTCAGTTTCACAATCTTGATGAGGGAATCTTCCACTTTCTCTGACACCATGAATTTTCAGTCTTAAGTATTCAGGTTGTAAGTGTGTCAGACATAGAGTCCTGTTCGCCCAGTTAATTTTATGCATTGGTTCTCACTGATGCAGCTTCTGGAGCAGACCATGGGCCCTGAAAATCCCGGATTCAATGCCCCAGCATTCCACAGCACCCGGCCTGGGTCCCAGAATGCACCCAGAAGCCCAGTCAGTTTGGCCCATTTGATGTCTACCTCCAGGTACAATACCATTCTAAGCTATCCCAAAGCATTCTCAGTCATTCTTCCCAGCAACTGAAAGTATCCTCCCACTTTCCCTACCAACAGGTTTCTCCAGACCTGTTTGGTCTCTTTCCCCTCTCCTGACTTGGTTTTTATCATGAGTGTCCCTCATCCCTCCACCTCGCCAGAGCTTTGAATGACAATCAGTAGACAACATCCCCTTCACTTCCCTCAACTATTTGATCCCAGCTGACAGGAGGCATCTTATAGCAAATGACCTTCAAAATGCATATCTAGAGAGGACGGTGTATAATTAATTGGCACCAATCAGACTCTATCAGGCTGCCTCCCTTGAGACTCCCTCCCCCTGCCCCAGCCAAAATACTGAGCTCGTGCCTGTCCTGCTGCTTGTTTCTATAGTGCTGGACTCATCCTTCTGTGATTGATGGACTTCACTCAACATAATGTCTTCCAGATCCCGTCATGTCATGAGTTGTTTCATGGTTTCATCGCTGAGATTCTTAACGAACATTACTGTAAAATTTTCCTGGTACTCATCTCCTATTGCATGTGTAATTACCACCCATCCTTGAAAGGTTTAATTCTGTATAAGTGAGTAATTCTGATGCTGCGATATGGAATTAGAGAATATTAATGGAAGATCGTTGCATTCCAGGGAGATGATCAATAAGACTACCATCAATTAACAAGAGAGTTTGAAAAGAAGTCAAATGCAGATAAAAGCAAACAAACATCCAGAAGTGGGCTTGGGGATTCAACTAAATCTTAGCCCCAACTGAAGAAAAATTATTTCTTATATCACGTCCTTGCTCAATACTTGCCCCCAGTTGGGAACAGAAAAGATACAGATGCTGTGGCAGTCACCTAACCCTGTGTCAGCTTGAGGGCTGGAGTCTAGGCTGTCAATCTGGAGATAGTCAATGAGACCTCTGTGTGGGCGTGGCCTTCTCCTGAGAATTCTGGGAAATATGGTCATTCCTTCATGGATGTGAAGACACTATCTCTCCTGGCTCACTTCTTTGGCGACTTTCCATTGAGAACATTCACTGCCTGAGACACTCAACTGACAAGGCGGGCTCCCAGATAGATATCCCTGTGGGGAAGCTACAAGGACCTCTTCTGATATAGCCAGATATCTGGATGTACTAAAGCCATGTGGAGACTCCTGCCAACACAGAGATGTTTACAACACCACTGATTCCAAAGGTATTCTACCCATATGGCTTGTGACCATTCTGCATTCGGAGTCATTCCATGTGCTTCGTGAGTCTGAAGAAGACTTTATAGATAGGTATGAGACATATGAACTATATCATATTAATATGGACTTGATCTGGATTGGACTGGAATATTTTAGTAATGTACAATTTCCCTTTATATAAAACTCTCTCTTATACACATAAGAGTTCCTATGGATTTTTCTATAGTCTACATGCACTAACACTGATATTATAGCAAAATGTGATGGAAAAATTAGGTGATGCCTGAAAATCAGATAAAATAGCATCTGGCATCTTAAAAGCTTGCTTCCAAACAAGTAGCTATCTAAGTGAGCTGTCAACTAAGTCCACATGGAAGCAGCACACCAACATCACTTACCTATGGATTGTAGATCATATAATCTGATGTTGCTCAGTGAAAGAGTATCAGAGCCTAAATTGTGAGATTCTAGTTTGTAGAAGACTAAGAATGACAGTGGGTGCCCAAGATACATTTCTGGGAATCTACATATGAAAGAAACCTCCAGCTATTTTCTTTTATCCATAATAGCGGGATGGAAGGTACATTGTTACTAAATATAGTGCATTAGCGTGATGACTATAGGAGATCAAAAAGATAAACCTGACTTATGGATTAAAACCCTGTCAACTAATTCCCCTCCCCCCTCCTTTATATATATTAGGCCTGATCAGGTTGTCAATATATTATGTATTTTTTGTTCGGTTTTTGCTTGTTCATATTGGGGTTCATCTCACATGTGCTATGTCACACTCTTGAATTTTTATTATGTTTAACTGTTTTTTCCCCTATATAAAACCCAGGATTGATTAATCTATAAGGGCAGCATGAAGAACAGGGTTTCTGGCTGGGGGAACACACAGCTGACAGGGGTAGAGAGGAGCTGATGTCAAGGCCTTCAGGAAGGAAATGAATGCTTTGAAACTGATTGTGGTATCAATTGAACAAGAGTGCTTGATGTGACTGAACTATGAAAGGATGTGATATCTGTATTAACTCCCGATAAAATATATTTGAAAATAATAATAATGATGATGACCTAGGGGCACGGCAGGTGAGATGGGGTAAAATGGGGAGCTAACAACAATGACTATAAGAAGGAATCTGAAATTGATCGTGGTCATGATTGTACAACTTGTCTTAATATGACTGAATGATTAAATTGTAGGACACGTGGGAATAAAACAAGGACAAGCAGACATATTTTAACATGTTGGGATAAATGTGGAGATATTAGAACTTTCCTACACTGTCGTAGGAAATACGGAATGCGACATGGCCCTATTGCAAACAACTGGGCATAGAAATGTCATACTATTCAGCAGTTGCTCTTCTGGGTTATTGTTGGGTGGCATCGAGTCTGTTCCAACTAATAACAAGCATATATACCAGATAATAAAATAATACCCTTTCCTTCCCATTCTGGCTTCTAAGAATTATTCTGACTGCACTGCTTCCCAGACAGATTTGTTAGTTCGTTTGGTAGTCCAAGGTATTTAAAATAGTTTTCCAGCACCATAGTACATATGTATCAATTATATTTGGGTCTTTCTTATGCCACTGTCAACTGTCACTTGGATACAAGTTGATTGAAAATACCATGGCTTGGATAAGGAGCCCCTGAATGCTCAAAGTAACACCCTTGATTCTCAACAATTTAAAGACTTTTGTGCATAGATTTACCCGATGTAAAGCATTCTTTGAGCTCTTGATTGAGCATTGATGGTGAACACAAGCAAGATTAAATCTTTGACAACTTCAATCTTTCTTGTGTTTATCATGGCGTTTTCTGTTGCTCCAGTGGTGAAGATTTTTGTTCCTTTACATTCAGTTTATAATCCATATTGAAGGCTGCAATTCTTGAATTTCATCATGTGCTTAAAGTTCTCCTAACTTACAGAAAGCAAGGTTCTGGCATCTGCTTTATTGCAGCGTGTTATTAAGCCTTCCCCCAAGCCTGCTACCTAGTTCCTCATAAAGTCCAGCTTCTCTTTATTTGTTCATATTACAGATGGAATAATGTGGTGAGAGGATACAATCCTGAGGTGCACTTTTCCTGATTTTAAACAATGCAGTAATCCTTTGTCCTGTTCACAAAACTGTCTCTTAATCCATGTACAAGCTCCTCACAAGAACAATAAGGTGCTTTGCAATTCCCATTCATCAAAATCTATCCATATTTTGCTATGGTCCACACAGTATACATTTTTTGCATAGTGTATAAAGCACAGGTAAACATATTCCTGGTATTATGTACTTTCAGCTAAGATCCATCTGGCATCAGTCATTTTATCGCATGTTCGAAATCCTTGTCTGAATCTGACCTGAACCTTTGGAAGCTCATTGTCAATGTACACCTGCAGTCTTTTTGGAGTAATCTTCAGCTAAATGATATTTGCATATGATGTCCATGCTATGCTCTATAATTTGTGCATTCTATTGGGTCACTTTTCATTGGAATTGGCACAGGTAAGGATTTCTTCCAATCAGTTGGCAAGATAAGTTGTCTTCTCAATTTCTTGACATAGTTGAGTATTTCCTGTGCTTCATCAGTCTGTTGAAATATTTCAATTGTTATTTGTAGCAGTCACATACTTTGGTGTTGATTTCATTATTGGAAGTGTAGAGGGGAGAGTCTAGCCTGTCAATCTGGAGATAACCAATAAGACCTCTATGAGGGCATGGCTTTTCCTAAGACTTCTGGGAAATCTCGTGATATTTCCCCCATGGAGGTGAGAGACTTACAGCCCAGTCCTTGGGAGATGCTCTACTGACAAGACAACATGGCAGCATGATGATAGATCCTGAGTCTTGGAATCTGAAAAAGCTCGGAGGAAAAGCCACATGGGCTTATCCTGATAGAACCACACCTCTGGGGGCTGGAGAAGCCACAGGGAGACTCCTGGCAGTGCTGAGATGCTTGGGAGTCCACGGGGAGACTCCTACCAGTGCTGAGATGTTTCTGCTACCATTGGATGCACAAAATTCTGCAAACACTGGCCTGTGATTGTCCTGGCATCATTGCATGTGCTTCATGAGTCTGAAGAAGACTTTATAGATTGGTATCAGACATATGGGCTAATATCGTACTTGTGAGTTTGGACTTGACTGGGTTGGGATGCTTTCTCAATGTTCCATACCTCTTGTATATAAACATATTCCATATATACATATGCATGTTTATGAATTTGTTTCTCTAGTCTACTCAGACTAACACAGTATTCCATCAATGCCTGATGCCTTGTTTTGGACTAATAATGTCAATGCAGCTTGGGCATTTTACTTTAGTATCATTGGCTCTTAATCATATACTACCTCTTGAAATGCTTGTTGCATTTACTCTGTTGATCTTCTTTGGATGTTTCTATATTGTTTAAAATTTGCTCCCAGAAATCTTTCAATCTTCTATCTCAAGGACAGAATTTTTTCTTTAGCTTTTGCAGATGTCTATGTGCAGAGTGTGTTCTTCCTTTTTGCTTCTCTAACTTTGCACGTTATAATAATTTCATTTGTCTCCTCACTTTGTCCTTTAAAATTTTTCTGTTCAGATCTTCACATCCATCATTTCTTTGATTTGCCTTAGCTATTATAGATTAAGAACACATTTCAGAGTTTCTTTTATCATAATAGTCACCTATGGCCTCAATAAGCACAGTATGTCCTCTTCTAGATTATTATTAGAATTGATAGAGTGAAAGTTATGCTGAGTGTGTTCTTCATTTTTTGTTTTATAAGTTTCTGCACATTTTCTTAAAATATTTTACTTTATCTTCTCAAGATGTCCTTTGAAATTTCTTCTTTTCCTTATTACTTCCTTGTGTCTTAAGTACTTTACAATGGAGAGCAAATTTCAGAGCTTCTTTTGGCATCCACTTGGGTGTTTTAATTTTCTTTCCTGTCTCTTTAATGACCTTTTGCTTTCATCATGAGTGATGTCCTTGATGTCCTCCCACAGCTCATTAGCTCTTCTGTCATTAGTTTTCACTGCAGCAGATCTCTCCTTAAGATGTTCTCAAAAGTCAGATATGATAGATTCAAGGTCATATTTTGGCTCCCTTGAAATTGTTTTAATTTTTTTCAGTTTCAACCTGTGCTTACATATGAGCAATTAGAGTATTGGTCCACACTTAACTACGGTCCCAGTTTCAGTTATTGAAATTGAATTTCTCGGTTTTCTCTCCCCATATATGGAGTCTGTGTATTCCACCCAGTGAGTCCATGTATGTAGTCATCATTCATGCTATTGCAAAAGGGTGTTTGCATTTACCAACTCATTCTTACAAAGTTCTATCATGTGATCACCAGCTTAATTTTTATCACCAAGATGATATTTTTCATCTATTTTCCCCCTCTTTGTTTCTAACTTTTGCATTCTAATTGTGAATAATTATTAATGCACCTTGGTTTCATGTTTGATCAACTTCAGACTGAAGATGCTATGAGAATTCTTCAATTTCTGCATCATAATTTTCAGTGGTTGGTACATAAATTTGAATAACTGTTGTATTCATTGAATTTTCTTGACAGTGAATGGATATAATCCTATCACAGTCTTGTACTTCATGATAGATCTTGACATGCCCTTTTCGATGATGAATGCAATGCCATTCCTCTTGATATTGCTATTCCCAGTGTGGTCGTTACATTAGTTTTTGTCAACATGAAAGTGAAGGGTTGAGTTCAGCTTATCAACCACGTCACAGCTTGATGACCTCATTTGGAAGCACTAAGAAGATAATTAGCTTGCTGGAGGCAGGATACACACTCACTTCCCATGGGACAATCCTGGGAACAAGACAGGTGGAGCTATACTAGATCCCTGGAGCTGAGAGACTCAAATGGAGAGTACTGACAGCACTGAGATGCTTCCACTACAACTGGACCCACAATACTTTCCACTCACTGGCTTGTGATCTTCCTGCATTCAGCATCATTGCATGTGCTGTGTGAGTATGAAAAGGAATTTATTATTGGTATCAAACATATGGGCTAATATCAGACTTATGGACTTGATCTGGACTGGGTTAGCATATTCTCTCAATAGTGAATTGTGCTTGTATATAAAGCTCTTTGTTATACACATATGTTTATAAATTTGTTTCTATAGTCTACGCTTAGTAACACACCCAGCATAGTAAACTATATTATTTTAGACTAAAAAAGTCTAATACCAATCAATTTCATGAAATTAACACCTATGATATCAATATTTAGACATTCTTTTCATTTTTTACTTCTAATTTTCTTAGATGCATATTTCATACATTCCAATTTCTGAATTGTATTACCATTTTACATCTGTTTTTTTCTCATTTGAGTTATGGCTACCAGCAAATGAAGGTTCTGAAACCTTAACTCCCACAGGCTACACTTTATCCACTTCGTTATAGTAAATTACACTTTGAAAATATAGCTCTTTCTCAGTCAGATATTGAGTGCCATTCACTTAAGTGGTTCGTTTTCCAGCAATGTATCTGACAAGGTTTTCTATTCATTAGACCTTCAGTACATAATATTATATAATATTCAGTATATAATAATGGTTCAATGTTAAGAACAAGGAATTTATCCAGCTAGACCAAAGGATGTGCACTGATACAGATAGGAACAGGAAACACAGGAAATCCAGGGCAGATGATCCCTTTAGTACCGGTGGTGAGAGTGGTGATACTGCGGGGGATAGAGAGAAAGTGGTGTAGAAAGAGAAACCTATAATAAGGATCTACATATAACCTCATCCTTGTGGTACAGACAACAGGGAAGTGGGTGAAAGGAAACATCGGACAGTATATTATATGACAAAATAATAAAACTTTCATAAATTATCAAGGCTATGTGAGGATCTAAAACCAAGGACTTAGCAAATCTTTGAGAATGATGATGGCAAAAAATGTACAAAGGTTCTTGGCATACAATGGATGGGTATATGGATTGTAAGTGTTGTATAAGCCCTCCAATAAAATGATTTTTTAATGGAAGGATTTTAGCATCTATTTCCTCTATTGTGAGCAGGTGATTCCTTCTTTGAAGTCTGTTTTTGGTTGGGAAGCCCTGTTGAAATCGGTTCACTTTGTGGACTCTGATGGCATTTGGAATGAAAGTGATATAGCTTCCAGCATCAGAACACACAAGCCACCACAGTATGACAAACTGACAGACAAGTGGTGTGAGTGTAAGACCCATTGTGCAAAGAGACAGGTATACCATGTTCATTGCAGTAATGTTCAAAGTAGGACAAAGATGAAAACAACCTAAATGCCCATCAGGAAAAGAATCAATAAAGGAAATTTGGTACATACATGCAACTGAATACTACACATTGCTAATAGCAATGCTAAACATGGCACAGAATTCCTATTATCTCTCCTGAGAATGAGTGTTGGCCTTCTACAACCTTGCACTTACATGCAGAAAGACCCCCCCAGCCTGTGGAGGAAGCAACCTTACAATGTAACTGACATTGGCTGGGTATTTTGGGATACAGGCCCAAAATATCACAGAGAATGAGTTTCCTGGCTTGATGCAGATGCATCAAATGTACTCAAATATCCAAGGGCCCAAAGGATGCCTATATTGATGCATGCCTGAACATGACTGTGGAGGTAGCTGGTATCACTGAGACCTGCATCTCGCTGGTAGTTGCAGTGCCTTGGTCCAGTTTAACATCTTTTCCATCTAGGACCATGCAGTAGCTGTCATCGCTAAGTCTGCCATGATGGTGTATGACTGGAAGGGTGCAACAGATGAAGAGTATCGGTGGTGCTTTTAACAACACCTATATGTCCAATGATGAGTCCCTCAACATGATTTTGAATGATGTCAGTTGCCTTACCAACGTTATTCCCATCAAATACATGCAGCTCCTGTTAATCATGTGAAGCATCTCTGATGAGACAATGATTAAAGTCCCTTGCCTATATAGGATGAAGACCAATGGGATCTTAAAGGTACCTGTTAACAGCATCACTCTGTTACTGTGGAAACTATAGTATCTACTGTCAACTTGAGGAAGGTGTAGACTAGCCTTTTAATCAGGTCCCAGCTTGATGACCTCATTAGGAGGTGTAAAGGAGATAAATAGCTCAGTAGAGGCCAGATACACACTCTCTCCATGTGACATCTCTGTTGATAAACCACATGTAGCTACACTGATGGAGCTAGATTCCTGGAGCTGGAGGAGACACGTGGAGACCCAGGCCACCACCACTAGATTGACTGGCCTTTGATCTTTGATCTCCCTGCATTCTTCATCATGCGTTGCATCAGTCTGAAGAGAAATTTACATACTAGTATTGGACATATGGGCTAATATCAGATTTATGGACTTGTTTTGGACTGGGCTGCAAAGTTTTATTAATATACAATTACTCTTTACATAAAATTCTTTCTCATGTACATGTGAATGTGTCTAGATTTGTTTCTACAGTAAACCCAGACTAACACGGTTACCAAAAGCAAGTTTGACAGCCTCTTTAACTACTCTGTGTCCCTCATAAATGGCATCTAAGAGATTACAGGTATGATGATTATAGGCATTGCAAAAGTGGTACCAAGCTTTGGCGACAGGGGCAATTGCTGTGCTCAGGTAATGAGAAATTTTGGGTTTCATGCCATCATCATTGAAATTGAACCATCAATGAGTTGCATACCACTTTGAAGGGCTATGAAGTAACCCCCATGCTGAGGCCTGACAGGAGGGTCATATCTCTGTTATCGCTACTCCAAACTCCATATTCATTGCTATTGAATCAATGCTGACTCATGGTGACACCCTGCGGGTTTCTGAGACTGTAACTCTTATCAAAAGTAGAAAGAATAGTCTTTCCCTTATGAAACTGCTGGTCGTTTAGAACTGCCAACTATAGGGTTAGGGTTAAAGTTAGGTTTAGAAAAATAATAGAACTGCCAACTATGCAGATTGCAGGCCCACTTATAATCACTACATCCAGAGACTGTGTTAATACCATCCTTGGCTGACACTTTGAGCAGATAAAGGATGATGCTATTATGTATAATACTGAAAATTTTGAGACATGGTGATTGAAGTTAATTGAGCTCACTAGAGTTATGTGGAGAAGGTAAAAATAAGGAGGGATAAAGTGGCTGAGGACTACTGGCTGAGGACCCTCTGGCCCCTCCTTCTCCTAATTAAGGGCTGGCTGGTCCACCTAGGTTGCACCACAGTTCACCCCTGTTTTCTGATGAGCAGATAAAACTATGGAACCGCCCAGACAGGTGCACTGTTGGAATCCACTTCCTGATCAGGAAGCAGTGGGTGAAGCTCACTTGACGAAGCTGCATACGAAGCTGCACGAGCCGAGTGGGAAGCAGGGCCAGTACCTGGGCATGACTGTTGAGGACAACTTCAAGCCTGATCACTACCACTACTGAATGCACAGATGGCTCTTGGCTTCCAAATGGCATCCCTGACTAGGCCCCAACTCTCCTCTTTAAAAAAACAAATGGCACTAATATGAGGTTGGGTTGTCATTGGACCCTATAGTGTTCCTCATACTATTCCAGGCATGACAAGGGGAATTGAAAAATGCACCCCACAGCCCTGGTCATGATGGAGGGAAATATGGGGGAGATGCACACAGGAACCATGAGTTCCAGGATCTTGAAATGTCTTACTTAGTCAGTCTTTACCCTGGAAGGGGTCAACAGTGGTTAAAAGCCATGCACTTCACACCTAGTCCTCACGTGGGACACATGGCATGTGCCTAGTTTGCAGCTAAATGGTTCCTGTGCTCACAGCAGATGAAAACGTGCAACTGCACTGTGAAGTCTTTAGAGTTTGAATGCTCGTGAGACCCTAGCTAGGGGCTAGGGAAGCTCATAAACCTGTGAAAAGTGAGGTTGGCATTTTTTCAGCTCTATTTTAGAGGAGTTATAATAAACATTTAGGCAACAGCTAAGAGAGACAGAAAAGTGACATCAACAGGTTGAGTTTGACCAGACACATATAAACAGGCCTATGTCTGTCACCACTTTGCAACCTGCTGGTTTCTATCGCAAGAGCAAAAATGCCAAATTAGCTTATCCCTTGTTAAAGGAGAACTGAAAGGTGGTCTAGGAAAAAATACAAATTGGTGTCTAAAAGTCATAATAAAAACAAAACAGTTTTGGAACCGGGAAGCATCTCCTGGCCTGAAATAACCTAGAGACTATGGTGCTGAAGGAAATTAGTCCTTCAGAAAAGGACAAGCCTGGTATACAGTCATAGACAGACTACCCCAGGTATGGAACAGAATTTGGAGATTTCCAAGGACAGGGAGCGGACAAGGGAGCAAAGAAGAAGCCATAGGCCAGATGGTTGACAGATACAACTTTGGGTGAAAGGGAAGCCATTAATCCCCCCAAAAGTGGGGGAAAAATCTAAGGGGGTTAAGGTATGCTATTGGATAAATAGTTTAAATTATGTAATATAAAATTGAAGATCTGAATTTTAAATCCCCCACCTAATTCACAGTTTTAAAATTATTAAAATTTTATGAAGGAACTAGCCACTGAGAAGAAGGAGCAGGGATAAAATCACTAAGTAGAGATCTGGTTAGTTCAAAATAGAATAAGGAAAGATGATAGTTACACCAAGAATTTGTGTTAATACGTATATACATGTATTAATACATATATCATTCCATAGTTCAATTACACCATCCGTGTTGTACAATTGCTACCATAATCCATTTCCATTCTTTTCCTTCCTGGATTTCTTGACATTAGCTCCCTTTATCACCACCACCCACTGTACCCGCTATACGTCCTTATTCTACTTGCTGTCCCTAAAGGCTCTTCAATCCCTAAAGGTTCATATACTGAAAAAATGTAAGATATGCATTATTCTAGCAAACCTGTGACTGACATTTTAAATTTCCCCTGACAAATAGCTCCCATTATTTGTGCAAACAGTGTCCAGCCATAAAAGGCTTGCTTTTCTACAAGTGAATAATTTAGGTTCTGAGACATGGAGTTAGCCTACATTAGACTAATCTCCCTCCCTCAACAGGGCTTTAAAAATTTAGAGGCAGGGCTATTCAAGACAACATTAATGGACGATAGTTACACCTCAAGGGGATAATCGATAAGATGCTTTACCAAAATTAACATTTCAAAGGGAGCAAAAGGCAGATACAAAAAAAACAACAGCAAGACAAAATTATAGAACCAGGAATAGATTTGGGGCTCCCATGAAAACTTAGTTCTAACTTAAAAACAATTAGTTCTTACATCATGGCCCTGTCTAATACTCGACCTCAGGAAGGGAACACAGAAGATATGTGTGCTCTAGAAAAAAATATGGTGACCAGATAACATTGTGTCTGGGGTCTTTAAGAATTACAAAAATAGTTAAATTAAAAAAAAACAGCGAATAACTCCCTAACCCACAAATAGAGTGAAAGGAAGAAAAGAACTCTTCCACTAATGTTTCTGTATTTAGAACATTGCCTGGACAGAAGTATCTTAATGCTGTCATTTAATTTGGTAACTTTATATACGTCATGGTATTTCCCTTATATTCTTTATTCTGTTTTGTTATCCAAACACTGATGATCCTAGTCCCAAACCATTTGATAGATACTGTACAATTCTAGATTTAAGTTACTATCCAATTGTTATCATAACTTTTCACATCTTTCATTTAGAAGAAGAATTAGAATTTAATACCCTTTTTTGGCTGCTAGTAATAAAAAAGAAATAATGGCATGTTTAAAAAAAGGAAAGAGGGCAGAGCATTACTTCTGCTTGAAAAGTGCTTTTATCTTTAGAAGCATTTGTAAACCAAATGATAACACATACAAAGAGCATCATATATTAACCAAACCCAAATCATTGCCATCCAGTTAATGCCGACCCTTAAAGACCCCAAAAAACAGGGTAGACCCACCACTGTGGGTGTCTAAGACTATAACTGTAGATGGCAATAGATGGTTCCAAACTGCTGACCTTGCAGATTACAGCCAACTTTTTTTTTGGGGGGGGACATCACTGCCCTCTGGTGGTGGGAGTAGGAGGCCCAGCCTTTGCTCTAGTGGAGCTGGAATTGAACCTCCATCCCAGTGGGTCGCAGTCCCGCACACAACCACTACGCCATTGGGGCTCAGCCCTACAACTCACTATTTTACCACTGTGACTAAAGCTACGTAAAAGTAGGAAAATCTAACTTTTTTTTTTTACTGTATGAGCAATCACCCCACCAACCACTCATATATGTAGCCTACTTCTCTTATTACCTGAAAGGATAGGTTTATATACACATTGTGGAACTACTGGGAATCACATAGCACCTATGAACTGTTCCAACCATTTTGCCCCCAAATTATAAAAGTAAATTAGCCTCTCAAGGTCTTTATAGTTACCTTCAGGACAGCATAGGTTATCAATGGCATGTAAGCAACTTAAATACATTATCCCACATTCATATTCTACTATACAGAGAGACATAAGCACAACTTCAGATAATGTATTCTGAAAAATCTTAAGGAAAAATCATTAAAACCAACTTCTATCCCAAATAAATATACACAGATCTTTTCTTTTTATGGTTCCTTTCACTTGAAAGAACTTACAGATATCTGTCAGAAACTGTTTGTGATAGGTAAGTTCATTTTTCCAACCTGGCCAATAGAAACATGTGGGATTCATCAGGTTGCAGTTTGATTGGAGGGCAAAGAGATAAATGGCTCACAAAGGCCTGTCCCTCTTTCTCTTGTTCTTTAATGATCAGACCAGCATACAGCTGCTTTAGCTAGCTATCTGTTTCAACTTGTGAGCTACACTACCTGTGGGACATGCAACCCATGAATTGTGTTGCTAGAGCTTCTGGTTTCTTTGAGACCTGCTTCATCATAATGCAGGTATATCCATCACTTGAGCTTGAGTCTGGCGAATCCTGCTGTGTTGCAATGATTATGATGGGCCTGCTTTGCTAAACTCCTGAGCTGCTGACCATTGATGACTTACCCTGCTGCTTGTTGCGTGTGGGCAAACACTGCCTGCATTGCCCGAGGGCAGATTCAAGGCAGCTTCCTTGATCTTTGATCCAGTACCCCTCATGAGTTGAAGGGCTTCCAGTGTACAAACTATTCCACAGAAGTGAGTGGAAATGAGACCTCTGTATTGCTGTGTGAATTAATGAGCTCTGATATGCTTTAGTGTTATAGAAATATATGTGTGTATTTATATGCATGCATATAGAAATATATGTAAGTTTATATAGTACAAAGGAATATAACAGCTCTCTCTCTCTCTCTCTCTATATATATATATATATATATATTCATAAGTATCCTGATTTTGTTTCTCTAGGTTACACTGCCTAACACACTGAGGTTTCTGGATGTAAATCCTGCTACTTAGGAATGCCACAAATTCAAAACTTGGCTGTTCCAAGCATTAAACATAACTTGGTCAGCACTCCAGGCTCCTTTCCATGATTAATTGCTAAGTACATACAAATATCACAGACAGTAAAAAGGCAATTTACAGGGGAGGTGAATGTTTCTGACCTCTTTAATTTGTTTGTTGGCTTGTTTATTTTGCACATGGTAATCCATGAGAATCTATGCTCTTGTCCAACCTTACTTCTAAGTCCATGACCTCTCTACTTGCTACCTCCAAACTTCATCATACCTCATCGAGGCATCACCAAGCAAACCAAACAATCTGCTATCAGTCAATTCTTACTCATAGGTGGCAAATCTTTTCAGGAGACTCATCTTTCTCCTCTAGTTCAACACTTACAAGACAACATCTGCTTTTAATTTTTCTTGGGATTTCCTGATTGCTGAAGAAGTTTAATGCACTCAGCAGCTAACTAACCAAAAAGATGGAAAATGGATTCCACCCAGAGGTGCCTCGGGAAAAAGCCCTTGTGATCTACTTCAGAAAATTAAGTCATTCATGATTGTGCATCACATTTCTACTCTGACACACTTGGGTTTCCATACATCACTATCAATTTGATGCCAAATTACTTTCACTACCCCCTCAACTTTGTGCTAAACTATGGTGACTTTCATGTTGTTGTGATGCTGGAAGCTGTGGTACCAGTATTTAAAATACACAATGATATCAGCAGAATTTTCAGACTAAGGCAGCGCAAGAACAAATGACATGTATTATACTTATGAAAATTAGCAAATGAAAATCTTGTGAAACAAAACTGAATATTCTCTGACTCGCTTATTTTGGACACATCCCTAGTGAGGATTAACTACTACAAAAGGACATCAGGTTTGTTGAAGTAAAGGCCAATGAAGGTACAAGAAAGCCTTCCCTGTGATGAATTTGCAAAACACAAACAAATGTGGTCTTGAATATGATGGCAGTGTGTGCGTGAGGCAAAACCAATGCAGACTTGATTCTGTTGTACGTAAGTTGCCACAAGTCAGAGTTAACTGGATGGCAGATGACAACAACAACCTTGTACGTATGCTGCTACTGTTCTAGGCTGGGGAGTGGCTTCTGAATCACGATGATCCTATCTACAACAGACTAAAAGTGCTCCCATAGAGTTTCCTAGACGATAATCTTTATGGGACTATTTATCCAGTGCAGTGACTGGTGGATTTGATTTGCTGATATTATAGTTAGCAGCCAGCCACTAAGTATTGTGTCACTGGGCTCCTTTTTTATTCAAGGACTCAGTAAACAAATATATGAATTCTCTATACTACAAAATTTACAGTCCCATGGAAAAACTAAATATATGCATCTATATATTTCCATATTTAGTATAGTTTTAAAAATATATTGTCATATGCATGAAAAATATTTATATTTTTATAATAGGCTGAAAGACAGTCAACATGTTCCATTATAATAAATAATAAGAATCTTCAAAAATATCATATTCAGTTATATTTAATGTGTATCACAGAACTTAGCCACCAGAATCTGTTCAAAGTGATAATTTAAAATATAATGAAAGTCTTTTTCCCAAAAAATATGTTATGATAGCATCCTACCTTAATAAATACAAGTTTATAAATGCAATGGACTCTTTTTCATATAACCAGGGGTTTTTCTATAGCTCAGAGTCATTTCTCTGATCATAATGATCCTTTGTATCAGATTCGAGAAACAAAAAGCTAATATAGTAGAAAAAGAAAGAGTAATGATTTCAGAATACCTCTTGGATTCCTTTAACTTGCCATATTCTCCAAAAAACTAACTAGAATTCCCCCAAAATGTAAGTCAGATTTAAAGTATTTCATGTTAGGGTTTATCTCTGTTGCATTTTGTTATCATTGGTAGCGTTCTTGACTCTAGGTTTCTGTTTTCCTGTATGTAAAACCTAGGCTGAATGAATCCATAGAAACAGTGATTGGAATATTTTCCTGAAAAGTACAGCAAGGAGGGTAGCAGGGAAGGCGCTGATAACAAGGAGTACAAGATTGAAGAAAATGTTTGGAAACTAATTGTGCTAGTGATTGTACAACAGTTCTTGATATGGTTGAACTATGTAAAAGCATGAAACACGGATTCAGTACCAATTAAATGGTTTCAAAGAAAAGCAAAGTGTTTGTTTACCAGTTAGTCATGACTTGGCTGTGCTTTCACCAGTCATTTTCTACATGCACCCCAAAATGAGGAAAGCATCTACATGCTATTTTTGAAATATAAATAGTTAATTAGAAGAGAGAAAGAGAGAGCTGGATGCTTCAAAAATTTTATGGAAAGCTTTTCAAAGATGAATCAAGAGATAATTGGATTTATTTGAAACCTGTGAGTAAATGTAAATTCACACAGTTTACTATAGGATCTGGCAGTGCTATTTGCTTTAATAGCAACTAACATCAATCATAGTATATGCACAGGTGCTTCAAAAATCCAATAGGTTTTAATTCTACTTTTAGATGGAATTTTTGAAGCCCCCTCTTATACATATACATCCAGACACTCCCTCCACTTGCTCACTCGCAGATAAGACTGCTATAATTCCAGTTCATACATGCATGAGGTTATTCCAATGCTTCTCTGTGAACAGTGAATGGCTTCAGACAAGTTATCTCTGTAACACACTTGTCTTAGTGCCAGCCGTCTGACATCCAAAATAAGTAGGGAAAAAGAAGATACAATTATAACAATGGCATAGGAGGGGGCCGAAGAGGCCAATTAAATTAAAGGTAGAAAGATAAGCTCAGAAGAATATAGTAACTGATTTTTGTGATTAACAGAAGTAATTTTGATGGATTTTTCTTGAAGGACACAAGGTAATCATGGGGAGACAGATTTGGATGGGGGTACCTATTATGAAGACATCTTAGGTCAAATAATTGAAAAAAATGCAAGAAAATTGCACTGAGGAATTTCTTGCCCTATCAAAACAGTGCACCTGCTCAGCCTTGTGGCAAAAGACATCCAATAGAATTTCATTGGGAAACTACTTTATCTTCCTCAAATCAAGTAGAGAAGGAAGACCATTTGAATTCCCTGGGAATGCCAAGACTACTCTATTGGTATAAATTGAAGAGGGCAGAACTAGTTAGGGAAGGGTAAAATATATGAAAACTCCCCTTTCAGAAATATATAGACTTAGATGGAGGAGTGTTAAGAAACTACAGTTTCTATAGTTTGATATTTTGTTTAATTAAGGTTTCTATAACTTAATGCTACAGAAATACTTTTTACTTCCCTTTATGTAAGTTTACATGTATATAAAACCATCATAATAAGCATGATGCTGTACCTGTGTACTTGTAATTTACTTCCAAAAATGTGCATGTATGAGAGCAATACATACATAAGCTTCAAATTGCCTCCACACAAAATTTTCTTATTTCAAATGAAATTTTCATTGTTTCCTATTTATTTGCAAATTTCAGTTTCATCAAATTTCAGTTTTGTTTTATCTGTTCTTCATTTCCCATTAAGCCTCAGCATTGACTTCACTCTACTCATCTTGCTTTACCCACCAAAACATCACTCTCAGAAAAGAATGCACTCTTGTCTAAAGACAATCCTTGTTTTATACAAAATACATAGAACATAAATCTAAGAAGGTAAACTATTCTCTTCAAAGAGAGTCATTAAGGACTTGCCTTATATTATATTTATATTTGAGTGTATTTTCTTCTCTTTAATTCTGCCATATTTTATTTGTTTCCATATCACTGATGCCTTAAAATACATGAAAAATCAATATTTTGTCTTTATGTATATATGGAATTTGTTTAATGATATTTATCTATTTATAGTTTCATGTGATTTGCATACCCAGTTTTAGTGAAGGTTAAGCTAATGTTTCCAAGATTATTATCTTTTTATTTAAGAAGTTCTCTGAGAATTTTTTCCACAGGGGATAAGGAAAACTTATGCAATGAGAAAAAGACAAAAGCTTTAGGAGCGTAAGTGTCAGAAGCAAATTAGACCTTTGAGGACATAAAATCCAAGGAAAAACTAATATAATGTTTCTATGAATTTGTAATTGCATTCCAGGAAGCAAAAAGTACAATAAACATTTTATGTTAGTGTTTTACTTTCACGGAGAGTCCATCTTTATAAACTTTTAGATGGTCATATTTTGCTGACATTTACAAACATTTCATGGTGATCTTACATGGATCATATCAATCATCTATACAGTTTAAAGGACACCTTGCTAAATAAACTGTCATGAAAGATTTATAGAGATTTTGATAAACATAAAGACGATTTAGTTTAACTTTTAAAGATCCATTATACCTCTTTTCTGAGGTGTAATATCATCTCTAAAGCACTATGAAGCTTTTAAACAGGAGCTAAAACAAACAAACAAAAACAAAATCCTTCCTCTCTTGCTCTTATTTGCATAGCATCCTTCTCTCCAATGTTGGGAGCAGGCTGGGAAGTAGACTCTCGATCCAAATTAAATATTCTTTGAATTAAATATGTGTGCAGTGATGCAGTTGTAATGAAAATTAGCCATGAATTCACCGTAATTAGGGTTTATTTACTAAAGAACAATTACATCATGATGCTGTCCTAAGTCACTCATGCTAACAAATTCTTTGCTCAAATACTTGCTAACATTTGTATTCATATATCCTGAATTGGGAAATGTATGATGCCAAAGATGGAACAAATTGGGAAGTATATGATGCCAAAGATGGAACAAATTATTCCTACGATACTAGTAAGACATTCAAATGCAAGGTGGTTTCTAAAAAACTAGACTGGAATTCTTGTGTGTTTTTTTTCCTTTTTAAGACATAAATGTGGACCCGGGGTGTGAATAGCCTGGCAAACATTCAGGATGCTTCAGAAAATGACACTTGCAGATGCAGTAAGGCTAAGATGTAGCACACGATCATTTGGTCTTCATAGTGATCATTTACATTTCTTTTAGTGCTTGGTATTTTCTCCTTACTTTTTGAGTGAAATTTGCATCTGCTTAACATTGTTATTCTTGTTAAGGTTTTTTAAAGTCTTTTAAAATTGTTGTTGTGTGCTTTTCTGTATATGAAATCCAGGATAGGTGAATCTGATATCAACAGTGCTAATCCTTTGTTTCAAGTTCTATTCTGAATCTGTCCCTAATCTCTGACAGCTCCCTGCCAATGGACTGCTGAAACCGGAGCTGAATGATCTTCAGCAAAATTTTACTTGCGTATGATATTAATGGTATTTTCTTTGACAGAAGCCTTCTGATGGGATGAGGTCAAATGTGTATCTCTTCCAGTCAACTGGCCAAGTAGCTTTCTCCCAAATTTCCTAGCACAGACGAGTCTTTCCAGTATTTCTTCAACTTGTTTAAACAGTTCAGTTGGCAGTCCATCAATTCCTAGAGATCTTTCTTTGGCTAATGCTTTTAGTGTATCTTGGGATTCTTCATTTGGTGCCATTGGTTCTTTCTCATATGCTATCTGCTGAAATTGTGGAATGTCAAGTAGTCAGTTCTTTTTGGTACAGTGGATTCAAATTCACTGTATTCTTTTCGTCTTCTTTGAATGCTTCCTGCATTGCTCAATATTTTATCCTTAGAATCTTCCGACATTTCAACTCAATAATACATCTTTTCTTCAGGTCTTTTAGTTTAAGATGTGCTGGACATTTTCTTATTTTTTGGTTTTCTATCTCTAGACTTGCACTTTTCTTTTCTTTTTTTTTGGGGGGGGGGCATCACTGCTCTCCGGTGATGGGAGTAGGAGGCCCAGCCCCACTGCTGGAATTGAACCTCCGTCCCAGTGGGCCGCAGTTCCGCGCACAACCACTACGCCACCGGGGCTCAGCCCTAGACTTGCACTTTTTCAGTATAATTTTTGGCTTTGACTTCTCCAGTTGCCTTTTAAATTTTTCTGTTCTGCACGTTCACTTCATAAGTCCTTCCAATTGCCATAGCCACTTAAAATAAAGAACAAGTTTCAGAGTCACTTTTGACATCCACTTTGATCTTTATATTCTTTTCCATACTTTTGATGAGCGTTCGTTTTCTTCATGAATGATGTTCTTGATGTCCCCCACAGCTCATCAGGTATGTTATAAGTTAAGTGTTCAACACTTCAAATCTGCTCGTGAGACGGTCTTGAAAATGCAGATGGTATATATTAAAAGTCATATTTTAGATTTAATGGATGTTTTGGTTTTTATTCTGCTTCAACCTGAAGTTCACCTTCAACTTACATATGAGCACTTGGCAGTAAGTCTCACGGCCAGTCTTGGTCTGGGTTTAACTGCTTCAATTGAGCTTCCCACTCTTCCCTCCCACAAAGTGAAAACTCAATGCCATCCAGTCAATAATGACTCATAGCTACAACCAGGTGTGTTTCTTGGACTCTAGCTCTTTATAGGGGTAGAAAGCCCAGTCTACCTCTTGCAGAACTGCTGGTGGTTTTGAATTGTTGTCCAAGCAGATTCCAACCCTAGGAATAACCACTACAACCCCCAGGACTCCAGTTCTTTCCCCACAGATGCACTCAGTTTGGTTTCTGTGTTTTTGTCTATTCCATCTGGAGAAGTCCATGTGTACAGTCACTGTCTGCACTCTCTGGCCTGCGACTGTCCTGGCATGTGTTTTGTGAGTCTGAAGAGGACTAATGAATTGGACTTGGACTGGACTGGGCTGAGATACTTCCTTAGTGTTCCATTCTTGTATATAGACCTCTCCCTTATATACATATGCATGTTTATGAATTTGTTTCTCAAGTCTACCCAGACTAAGACAGTTGTTTGTAGTGAGTTCTTCATGTGGAAGTTCCACTGAAATCTGCCCACTTTGGATTCTCTTGCTGGTATTTGAAATATCAGTGACTTAGCTTCCAGCATCAACGCATAAGCCATAACAGTATGAAAGACCTACGGACAAGTGGTAGTAAAGCAAAGATTTATACCAGTGGTGACTAATATATCATCCAAATAGTTGAAGCCATTATATGTAAAATAGTAAGCTATATGTTATATATGTTAGAATCCAAGAATGCATAATATTTACAGTGAAATCTTCAATATACTAAATTTATAAAATTTATGCAGTTTGAAATGCTCTTTAGCTTTGTTTCTAAAGATGAAACTTGATCTGTAGTACATTTTCATATGTAGAAAAATATGCTGTAATATACTAAGATGTAATACTAAAGTGATTAGAGTATATTCAGCAAATTTTATAAAAGAAAAGTCATAGTAACTGACATTATAAACATGATCATCTTTATTCATGTACATGTATTTTGAAATGTCATGCTCTTAAAGAGATAAAGTTTAGTCTTCTACAAAGAGTATGTAGAATATTTTACTATTTCAGAAACAACAAAAATCATAATGATGTGAATAGGGGAAGGAGAGCGGGGAGAGACTCAAAGCCCATCTGTAGACAATTGGACATCCCCTTACAGAAGGGTCACAAGGAGAGATGAGCCCATCACGGTGTAGTATACAGCTTTCTTCTAGTTCTTTAATGCTTCTCCCAACCATTATCATGACTCCAGTTCTACTTTAAAAATCCAGCTAGACCGCAGCATGTACATTGGTCCAGATAAGAGCTGGAAGCACAGGGAATTCAGGACAGATAAACATCTCAGGACCAATACTGAGAGCAGTGATGCCAGGAGGGGAAGGGGAAGGTGGGGGGAGAAACAGAACACCCCTCCCAAGAGGAGGATGGAGAACAGAAAAGTAGGGGGAAGGGAAACAGTGATCCAAGTAAAACATGGGGAAACATTGGAAATTATCAAGGGCTCTTGAGAGAGGGAGGGAGGGAGGGAGGGAGGGAGGTGAGTGAAGAGGGGGGAAGTGAGCTGATACCAAGGGGTCAAGTAGAAAGAAAATGCTTTGAAAATGATGATGGCAACATATGGACAAATGTGCTTGACACAATGGATGCATATATGGATTGTGATAAGAGCTGTACGAACCCCCAATAAAATAAATTAAAATAAAATATTACTACAGTCTTGTTTTATTTTCTAAAATGAGATCATTTCTGTAGATCACTTTCTCAAAGAAACCATAGTGACTTCTAGAACTGATTTATTTAGATGATAAGTCAGCATATTGAGTTTTATAGCTTTTTGAAATTTTAAACCAAGGGAAAACAGAGTTGTTAAGATTGAAGTGCAAATAAATTTAATTTTAAAATTAATACATAATGACAATTCAGTTTTTAGAAACCTGTTGGGAATCATTAATGAATGTTATAGAAAATTTAAAGTAAGGAATCTATTATCTATTTATTGTAGATAATAAGACCAGTGTCTTTTGCTATGGTACTGAAAAGAAAAAAAAACCAAGATCCCTAAAGATTATATATATATATATATATGTATATATATATGATTGCAGATATATATAGAGAGAGAGATAGATAACTGGGTTTTGGAATATAAACATTAAACACTCTACTTAATGAAGTATAAGTCTACAAACTTACTAGCATCATGTCAAACTTGTTATAATAAAATTTATTGTCATTCTAATCATTAGGTTTGGTAAACTGAAAAGATATGTGCTTTCATTCCCTAAGTAAAACAGAAAATAAGAAAGAGAGGATGGGAACACACACACAAACCATACATACACAAAAAGCAGGACATTTTACCAATTTTAGTATTCACATGTTTAGTTTAGTAACTCATGGCCAATAAAATAATGATGTTTTATACATTACTTTGTCACATAAATTTAGAATTAAGTAAGTACATGTGAATCTTAATGAATTACAATGCACAGACAAAAGGACATGATCTTGTGGTGGCAGGTCCATATGTGTATTGAAAGGTAGTTTTAAAAGAACTTAAATAATTCTTCCAGAAAACATTCTTTACTTTTTCAGTTCTTGAAAAAGCTTAGTTATGTCTTTCATAAAATGCTTTCATGAAACATCCAGAAACCTTCATGATTTTCAAAAGGCACACAGCTTCTTCCAAATTACAATTCTTGCTTTCACATGGAAGCCAGATTTACATATGTGAAATATGTGCTATAAACAATTAAAGAAAAAATATTGTGGTATTTTCAAGTCTGACATAAAGCAAAAATGCTTACTTTGGAATGATTACAAGATTAGAAATCAATATTTTTTATTTAGAACATTCATCTTGCTTGTTTTATTGTAAAAATTTAAATTATTTTTTGATTGCAATTGATACCTCTCCGTGGGACTAACACAGGACTTTCTGCTCACACAAAGAGGTATGGTCTCCAGAAATTGACAGGGCTAGAGCTACCCTGTCTGAGAGCATTGCTGTCATTTGGCAGAAATACAATGGCATTGAATTTGTAAGGTAAAGTTTGCCTCAGATGTCTAATATTTTATCTTCAAAATATCCTAATTATAATTTATTTGGCTCTTTGGAATAAACATTGCATGGTTCAAATTTGAACATGAAGTGAACTTTTACAATTTATTATCATTGGGTCTTAATTTTATACAGACGATGTACTGAACATCAACATGCTATATTTTATGATCACATCTTCATTATCAAAAGTCCTGAAATGAGCTATTATCATCTAAATAAACCAAATGGTATGTATCAGTTGACGCTAACAAAAACTTTCAGAGAGAGAGAGAGAGAGAGCACTAGTGTCCTTTGTTGCTTTCTTTCTTTAGTCCATTATCTCCTTCATTAATCACATTCTATCAGCCACTGACACTGAGAGAGCAGCTTTATTTCGAGATTGTGTGTGGTGCTTTGCCATTACTAACAGGATCTTAAACTTATCATATTAAACGGCTCACGGTTTAAAGCACAAATGTCAAACTGAAGAATCACTCTGTATGTGGTTAAGGACTCGACTGCTAACAACTAGGTTGATGGATCAAACTGTGAGGTGTAAAAAGGCCGCAATCACCATAAAAATGTACAATCTCAGAAACGCTATAGAATAGTTCTATTCCGTCTGAAAGTGTCCCTATGAGTTGGAATCAACTCCCTGACATTTTTATTATATAAAATATGATACAAGGAGTTGAACAATAAAAACTCCCTATAAATAAGTAGAGATAAAATGATTCCATTTTAAATTTACATACGGAGAAAGTAACAATAAGAGTAAGAAAGAGGGTCTAAAAGTAAATTTGGTATTTTGTGCAATTCCCAATGAAAATTTCCAAAACAATTTGAAATGAACTAGAATATAGTCAAATAAAAAAAAAAAAACCTCACCACCATCAGAGTCAATTCTGACACATAGCTATCCTGGTGGATTAGTATATTATGTTTTGGGCTGTTAATCTCAAGGTCAGGTTCAAAACCATTTATGGCTCCACAGAAAGCAGGAGAGTGTTCCTATCCCCATCACAATGTACAGTCTCCAAAACTCACAGCGGACAATTCTGCACAATTCCAAAGACCAGGTCCTTATGAGTTGTAATCAATTCAATGTCTGTGACTATTTTTTTTTGGTTTGTTTTTGGTTTTAAGTATCTCAACTCAGTTAAAAATTAATCAATTCCTTCCTAATCTCGAAAAAACACAACCCAAATCTCAAAAAAGTGGAAACAAAATGCAAAAAATTCAGCTGTTTGAGTCACCAGTCCCTTGCTAAAACACATTTTTTGTTGTAAAACTGAACTGTTTTTAAAATGAATGCACTGGGCTGAGCCCCGATAGTGTAGTGGTAGAGTGCGGGACTGTGGCCAACTGGCTTGGCAGTTTAAATCCAGCAGCAGCAAAGCTGGACCTCCCACTCCTACCAGAGGGCAGTGATGCCTAGTAATTAAATAATAATAAAAAATGAATGTACTGCTTGTCCTTTCATTTCTGCTCAGTTTTCTGTATATAGGGAATGAAAGAGGACATGTTACTAGACACAGGATCATTTATCTACACCGCCACTGGGTTTGGGGCATCCAGAAATTATGCAAATGAAATGCTTTATGAAAATCAGAGAATTTACCTGCCCATTAGTATGAAAGGAAAATAATTCCTATGTAGACATGTCAAATCAATACAACAATTTAGGATTTAAATTGACTACATTCTGCTGGCATAGTGTGCTATGTACTGAACTTCAGACAACAAGATCAGTGGTTCAAACCTAACCACTGTCCCTTGGGAGAAAGATGGAGTTGTCTACTTCTGTTAAGATATAAAGTTTTTTCATATTTCAATATTTTTCCTATACAATATTTCAATATTACACCCATGATCTGTACATAGATCAATTGTATGCAGGCCACATTTGCACACTTGTTGCCATCATCACTCTTAAAACATCCTCCCTCCACTTAGCAATGGTGAAATATGCAACTTTCCTCTAGTTCTTAGTTGGTTTCTCGCCCGACCCTACTCCCATTATGACACCAATTCTAACTTACAAATCTGGTTAGACCAAGGTATGTACACTGATACAGATAGGAACTGGAAACATGGGGAATCCAGGACAGATAATCTCTTCAGGGCCAGTGGTAAGAGTGACGATACCGGGAGGGTGCAGGGAAGGTGGAGTAGAAAGAGGGAACCAATTACAAGGATTGATTAACCTCCTCCCTGGGGTATGTACAACAGGGAAGTGGGTGAAGAAAGACATTGGACTGTGTAAGATCTGACAAAATAACAATAATCATAATTTATAAATTATCAAGGTTTATGAGGGAGAGGGAACGTGGAAGAAGGGGAAAAATGAGGAGCCAATACTAGGGCTCAAATAAAAAGAAAATGTTTTGAGAATGATGATGGCAACAAATTACAAATCTGTTTTGCATACAATAGATGTATGTATTGATTGTGATAAAAGTTGTATGAACCCCCAATAAGTGATTTTTTAAAAATTCAATACCAATGATTTTGACATAGATTTCTGACAAAACCCTGACATTTGATCTCGAAAATAGAATAGCTAAAGTACCCGAAGAAATGATAAAGTAAAAGAACACAAAATTTCAAAGGGTAGTTCAAAGATTAAAAATAAAGTTTGATAATGAAATACACACACACTTGAAGGTAGAAAATCAGCATACCAGAAGTTAGAAAACCAAATGGAAAGAGCACAGCCAACCTACCTCAAGCTGAAAGAACGGATTAAAACATTTAAGCCTGAAGTTGTAATATTGAAATAATGTATTGGAAAAATATTGAAATATGAAAAAAGTTTCATGAAGATGAAAAATATAGAGAGAGCCAATGTGTCAAAAAAGAATTGGTGGGCTGAGCCCCGGTGGCGTAGTGGTTGTGTGCGGGACTGCGGCCCACTGGGACGGAGGTTCAATTCCAGCAGTGGGGCTGGGCCTCCTACTCCCACCGCCGGAGAGCAGTGATGCCCAAAAAACAAAACAAACAAACAAACAAAAAAGAATTGGTGACATTCAGTGATTTCAAGAGACAATCAACACATGATCAAGAACAATCAATGTTTAAGAAGGAAGTAGAAACTGCAATGAAATAATTAGGGAAAAGGCAGCCTCCAGGAACTGACAGAATACAAACAGACATTTTAAAGAAATTAAAGCAGCTGAGGAAGTGCTCTTTAATTTTCCCAACACATTGGGCAGACACCGATCAGACTGACTGACCATAAGTGAATCCACATGCATACCCAATCCAAAGAAAGGTGGCCCAGCAAAATGCAGAAACTAGCAAACAATATCATCAGTTTAAAATTTTGCTGAATTGAATCCAGAAGCAACTACAGCAGTAGATCTATAGGAAGCAACCAGAAATTCAAGCCACATCCAAAGGAAGCTGTAGATTGAGGCATATCATTGCTGATAAACACATGGAATGTGGTGGAAAGTAGATCACCCCCTGTATGGAGCGGCTCCTCAACTGTTTGTGTTGGGTCTCTGACCTGAGCCACAACTCCGTACAACTGACCGGACACTCACAGCAGATCCCATTATGGAGATGGTAAAGTGTGCTAGATCACATCATGTGGAGTTACTAAGTCCCAACTGCTCAGAACTAATAACCCGGATCCAGTGAAATTGTCACAAAACCTATCACAAAAAATAAGGAAAGAAACTGGAATACACGAGGAGAAAAGCCAATCAGAATTGGAAGAAGGCTCATTATTAACTTAACATATGCATATGACTTACCCTGCATGCTGAAAGATAGGACTTGGAAATTATACTGATGAAGATCAAAGAGTTCCATATAGATTACAATTCAGCATGAACAAAACAAAACTCAAAACTAGACTAATAGATAACATCATGTTAACTGTACAACAGATTGATATTGTCAAATATTTCATTTTACTTGGATCAATGATCAACCTTTATGGAAGCCTTGAGCAGAATTTTAAATAACAAAAATCTCACTTTGAGGACTAAGCTGCCTCTGATTCAAGTAATTGCATTTTCAATTGTTTCATATATGTGTGAAAGTGGGACAAAGTTTAAGAAGAATGAAGAAAATATGCATTATGGTAGTGGAAAAGAATATTGAAATTACCATAGACTGCTAGAACAACAAACAAATCTGTCTTAGAGGAAATAAAGCCACAATGATCCTTAGAAGTGATTATGAGTGTGGGAGCATTGGGCAAGTCATTGAGAGGCTTGATACGTTTTGTAACTTGGTGAATGCAAAAAGGGTGATCTGATATGTAAATCTTCACCTAGTCACCAAAATATGTGGGAGAGAAAAAGAGTGAGGATGGTGAGATTTCATGGCACAACCTCCACACACACTCCATAGCTAAATCACCTTTAAAATGAGTTGTGTGACCACAATCCTTTCTAGTGCTCCCTAGCCCCTCCTGCCTTCATTATTTACTCCCCAAGTCTCCTTTCCCTCCTATCACCCACCCCAATCCCGGTAATCTCCATATCCCCTTTTATCAATTATTGTCATTATGTATCCACTCCTCCTGTACTTCACAGCTGAGAGACCCAAAAGAAAACAATAAAAAGCAAAATCACACTAAAGGGGTAAGGATAAAATCATAATAGTTTAAAGACAAAACTGAAAATAATGCTTAAAAGGGGAGATTCAGAAAACCAGGGAAGCAATTTCTGTAATGGGACAGAAAGAGATACTTCTCCCATAACAAATTCAGGTCATATCTATAGGGTGGTCCACCATAATCAAGATTACATTGGTCTCTGCCTGATAAGGCTGTTTGAGACTCTTGCCTGTTGCTAGAGCAGATCTGTCAGTGGCTGAGTCTTTCTAGATACTCTGTACATAATTTTGGACTCTGACTGCTCCCCATAGTCATCCACAAAATGGGTCTTCATACTTTTATCTCTGAAGCTTTTCTCTTCACCATATTCAAATTTTGTAATTGTCATCTTTGGATCACACAGCTGGTGTACTTCATTCATGTGGACTTTGCTGTTTTATCACTTAGATGGCTGCTTGTTTGAATGCAAGCCTATTAGACTTTAGACACAATTCTGATTGATAGCCAGGCACAATCTGCTTTCTTCACCAGACTTGGCCATAGCACTCTTATCTTCAGTGATCTCTCTATGATGTCAACTATTGAGCAGGCCTATGTTATAATAACTGACTCTTGTTGGATTGGGCTAAAATTAAGTGGCTCCCAGAAACCAATTTCATACCCATGGGATATAAGCAACTCTCGTGTGCTTTGGTGGTTATATTGTAAAAACAATTTTAAACCCACAAGAACAACAATAAAAGAAAATAAAGCAAATGAACAGAGACAGAAATGAAAGGGGTGGCAAGCAACCTCCCAAAAACACATAAAAAAGAAAAGCATTTTCAATCATGTCACAGTGTATAAGATGATTACTTTGATAACATCAATAATTTGTACAATATCAAAGAGTTTAAGGTGTTGTGCATATGATGAGTTTATGCAAAGCCTGGTCCATGTGCAAACAGTATGCTATGTGATGTCAATTCTATATATATATATATATATATATATATATATATTTCTCAATTGATGGGATTCTTTGCAGTGAGCATGGGGGTGGTGGTGATGTTGGACCTTTCACGGTAACCTTTCTTATAAGGGTAGATCTTGGCCTATCAGAGTAATATCTATTAGAATAATGCAAGGATATCATCGAGGCACTAAATATATGGTGGATTTGGGTCCCCTTTCACTGAATGCCCACTAAGCCAGAGATTCCACACGAAACCCAAGGACTGCCCTTTCTACATTCTTGGGTAGCCATCTTTAACTTCCTTTCCAGTCTGGGAATTTCAGTACTAAATCCAAGGGTCAGGTGTCATATTAAGATAGGGCTCAGTTCCTTCAGTTGGGCATCCACATTGCATCTTTCTGCTGTGGTCTTTTGTGGATTCCATGTTCCCTATAAGGCCAGCTTCTGAGTGCAGACTTGTGCTTGGACTGTGGCACGTTCAATGGGAGTTAAATAGAAACTTATAAAGTGCCTACCCAGGGGCATAAAACTTCTTTTATTTTCCCTTTAGATTCCCTAGAGTTATCGTTTAGCATCACTTCTTGGTGTGTGATTGCTCATCCTTATTTACCCATCATGCCCTCCAGCAGAAACATAAGTGCCTCCTCTTAAATGTAGAGACTCCCTTACCCTTGTTTTAAGGTGATTTTCCAGCCTTGTGTTAAAAAGCTTTCCATCATCTTGTGATGATTCCTGCATAATTCAATATCTTGTCCATAAAATCTTTCAATATTTCAAATCAAGGCTTGAAATTTTTCTTGATTTTTAAAAGTCATTTTATTGATAGTTCTTATAATGCTCATTACAACTCATACATCGATGTTATAAGGCATATTTGTACCCATGTTTCTATCATTCTTTTCTATACAGTTACTTTCTATTGAGTCCTTGGTATCAGCTCCTTTCCCCCCCTCCCCCCCACCTTCGAGACCCCGTGATAGAGTATAAATTTTTATTTCCCTTCCCCCATGGTTTCCGTTGTTCCTTCTCTTGGAGGGGTGTCTGTGGTTGTGTGTTGATCAGTTTCCCCTATGTCCCCTTCACCCTTCTCATTTGGTATTTCTCTTCCCACTTCTGCTCCTTGGTTGATTGTATCCAAAGCCCTTATCTCTTATCTACAGAGCATGTGTCCATGCTCTGTTCTGGTCCGAAGTGAGAGGCATCACTGGGGTCATGGTGGTGGAGGAGAGGAAGTCTCAAGGAACCAAAGGAATACAGTGTGCTTCATTGGTGCTTTATTACACCCTTGTTGAACCAACCTTTCCCTGTGAACCCACTGTGGGGGATGTTCAATTGTCTATAGGTGGGCTTTGGCTCTCTGCTCAGATCCCCCTTTTTTGTAACCATATGATTTTGTTCGTTTGATTGCTAAGGGTCTTCTGATACTTGCTATCTGGTTCCAATGGTACCTCATGTTCACACAGACTGGTGTGCATCTAGTATATGGATTTGTTTCTCTGTTGGATAGCCGTTTGTTTCACTTCAAGCTTTTAAGATCCCAGATGCTATATCTTTTAATAGTCGAGCACCATCTACCTTTTTCACCACATTATCTTATGCACCCATTTTTTTCTTCAGCGATTGTGTCAGGAAGGTGAGCATCTCAGATGGCCAATTTATTAAAACAACGCATTCTTGTATCAAAGGAAGGTATGAGCAGAGGTCCAGAGTCCATCTACTACCTCAGTGTATTGTCATATAAATATATTACAGAGGCCAATATTGATATTGTTCTTACATTTTGTTTTTCTAACCTTAGTTTTTGAACATTTCATGATAGTATTTTACTTTTCCTTCTTGGGTGGTCCTTTGAAATTTCTGGTAAACTCTCTGACTTCATCTTTTCTTTCATTTGCTTTAGTTATTCTATGATTATAAGAGCAATCTCAGAGTCTCTTACTACATCCACACTGCTTTTCTCTTTCCTGTCTTTTTAATGAAATTTTGCTTTCTATCTTTATGGTGTCCTTGATTTCATGTCTGTCATTAGTGTTCAATGCTGAAAAATCAGTTCTTTAGATGTTCTTGAAGTTCAAGTGGGTTATACTTAAGATAGTACTTTAGCTCACTTAGTCTTGTTGTAATTATCTTCAGTTTCCACCTGAGCTCACATATGAGCAAGTCTGTCAGTCAAGTGACTGTCACTCACTGGGCTGGTTTTAGCTGCTCATATTGAGCTTCTCCACTGTCTCTGCCCATATATATAGTCAATTTGATTTATGTATATTTCTTCTGGAGAAGTCCACATGTAAAAACGTCCTTCTATGTAATTGAAAAATGTTTTCAATTAAAAAAAAACATTTGCCTTGTAAAATTATATCCCGTGATGTCAGGCTTCAATGGTATCACCAAGGCCCTATTTTCTAACTCTTGTTCCTTCCTCTTTATTTCCAACTTTTACATCCTAATATCCACTGATTAACAATGTCTCTTGATGGCATGTTTGGTAATATCAGCCTGAAATTGCAGGTAGAATTAATTTTTTTTATCACCATCCTTGTTTTTTGGGGAATAAATTTGAATGATATTTGTTTTGATTGTGTGTCCTTGAATACAGATAGGCATAATCCTATCACATACAGAATTTTACTCAAGATAGAGCTTGAGGTGTCCTTTGTAGAAATGAATATAACATTATTCCTCTTGATGGACTCATTCCCAGCATAATAAACCAAATGATTTTCTGATTCATAATAGTCAATTATGGTCCATTCCAGCTCCCTAATGTGGGTTTTTTTGTATTCTATTGCATTTTGCAACTTTTAATACTATTGATATTTTTGTTAACCTAGTCAATTATATAGAACTTAAAACACTATTGAGAGAAATAAATTATGCATGTGTAGGCCAGCTTTTCAGACCCCATTGTTGATGTATACAGATGGAACCCTTTAGTGAATTGTCACTGTTTATATTAGCGATGGATGTGGTGATAGGCAAAACTTTCAATAATTCTCATCCACAAAGAAACATACTAAAGCATGTTTCAAGAAAATAAGGAGAGCATTAAAATAATAAACATTTGTAGCCCTGGACCATCATTCATCGGGCAATTTCAAAGCAAGAAATCCAAACCAAGCAGTTGGAAAGCTGTCATCTGCTTCTTCTCTCACAAGGAAAATTCAGCTTTTAATCCAAGGGAGTTTGTCAGTGCGATAAATCAGTTACAGATGAATTTGAAATGCTCTCTGGCCTTGTAATCTTCTAATTTGGTTTTCCAAGCAAAGAGGTAACAATCCTGTCTAATGCCCATGAACTCTATATCGCCCCATTTATGCACACATTTGAGAAACCACTTTGAGAGAGGTGACCTCACCCCTGCTAGTGCGTTTCTAACGATGTGGGAGAGAGAAAATCATTAAATTTTTGTTACACAACATTGTGCTAAGGTTACCCCCAAATCAACCAGCATCCCTCCAAGAAAGATAAGCGACCCTTAGTAGAAATTCAAGTCAAGATAGGGCGGGAGGCAATTGTACATATATGTCTCAGACTATTGCACTAACATTGGTTTGTTATCAGGATAGAGCAAATTCCCATGAGGCAAACAACAACAACAAAAACCACACAATCTTGCTTATGCAGAATGCAAGTGAGGAACACACCTGGCATTATTTTCTTAGCTAGTTTCTTTCCAGCTATTAGTGTTCCACGTTATGAATTATAGATAACTGGATCTTCAAACTCTTGCAAACTCTGTCTTTTCCAGATGCACAGCTTCCTTTATGGGCCACAATAGAATGGTTCTATTGAAAAGCTTTGGTCCCTTTCTGTGCTATTGGAAGAGTTTGAGAAGAATTGGCATCAGTTATTTAAAAGTTTGAAAGAATTCATATCTGAAGCCATTTGGTCCTGAACTTTCCTTCGTCAAGACATTTCTAATAACTGTTTCAAATTTTCCCTTTTAGTTTTTGGTGAAAGCTTTTATTCCTTATGAGTCAATTGAGGTCTCAAAACTCACTGTCAAGAGTTTGTTCCGATTAATATGAATGCTATAGGACACAGTAGAACTACCACTGTGGATGTCCATGACTGTAATTTCTTCAGGGGTACCAAGTCTCAATTTTCTTTTTTTTGGAGTAACTGGTGGTTTTGAATTGGTGACCTTGCAGTTAGCAGCCAAACTAGTAATACACTGTACCACATGGTTTGTGTATTTCCAGAAACTTACATATTTCATCTAGGTTATCTAATTTGCTAGCATGTGACTACTCACAGTATTGGCTTATGATCTTTCTGATTTATGTAAGGTTGGTAATGATGTTACCACTTTCATTTCTGACTTTTTTTCATTGACTTCAGGTTCCAGGCCTTTGAAAAATAAGACAAGACAACCTACCACCTAAATCAGTGACTATTTTTCCTTTAAAGTACATCCAAAATTTACTTTTTTGTGCAATGGTAAATAAGCAGTTGGAAAACATTTTGAAGTTGCATTTTAAATGTTTTGATAACTTAATGTTAAAGAAACTAATGTCCTGGCCCACTGAGCCTTCAGGATGATATTCCCATTCAGAAAAGCCAATGCACATATGACCGGCCCCACTATTAAATATGGCTTCCCTCGCTGACCCAAGACCCTGTTGGGACAACAGTGGGAAAATGGGATTGGGATTATACCCTGTAAGACTCAACCATACCATGGCAAAAAACTAAGGGTGTGAAACAGAGCACGGAGTTTCAAATGGAGTGCCAAGGATATACTTTGGGGCCAGGGTGTGGCACCCCATCCGACTCAACCGGAGGGCACTCATGGAGGTCAATGCATATACATATACATTGGGGTTTCTTTGTTGCTATTATCATTTTAGTTTATTTGATTGCTTCATCTTAGGATGCTTGTGTTTTTGTATATATTTTTGTCTCTGCATGTCTGTGTAAATAAGATATGCTGGGTGAACAGCCTGGAGGCAAAAATGACAGGAATGATGTTCCCCAGGGTGGGGGGTGGGAATATTGGAGATAGGAAGGAAGGGGAAAGGCGGTGGTATTGACTTGCCCAGGAACAAGGGAATAACCAGAGATTCAAAATCAGTGACAAGGTGGGTGTGAGTAGTGGCACAATAGGGATTGATCAAGACTAATATAACAGAGAGAATATACTGAAACCCCAATAGAGGCTGAGCATGATGGTGGGACAAGAGGAAAGTAAAAGGAAATAGAGGAAATAACTGGGCGGTTAAGGGCATTTATCAAAATATGAATACAGGCATATACATAGGTGAATACACTTACATAGAATGATAGGGAAATCGATCAATGTGCATATACTTATATGGTTAGTATTAGCACATAAGATGGGCATTGGACCTCCACTCAAGTACTTCCTCAGTGCAAGAAAACTTTGTTCTACTAAGTTGGCATTCCATGATGCTCATCTTCCCACACAATCACTAAAAGCAAATGTGTGCATATGCAAAGGTGGTGAAGAACACGGATGGTGCCTTGTCATCAAAAAATATAGTGTTTGGGGCCTTAAAGACTTGGAAGCAAACAAGTGGCCATCTAACTAAAAAGCAATAAAGCTCACGTGGAAGAAGCACACCAGCAGGGCTAAAGGGATCAGTTATCAGCATTTAAGAACTAAAAATCATAGCATTATGTGTTCGCCTCCCTGATATGATCACAGGCGACAAATGGGCACATAAGCAAATGGGGTGAAGTAAGCTGATGGTGCTTGGCTATCAAAAGCTATAGTGTCTGGGGTCTTAAAGACTTGAAAGTAAACAAAGAAAGTTGTTCAGAAACAACAAAGTCCTCATGGAAGAAGCACACAAGCCTGTGTGTCTAAGGGATCTGATGTCACACAGCAAATATCTAACAATTATAACATTATAAATTATTGGGAAAACAGATTGAGGATCCAAAGCCCATCAATAGGTGAAGTGACATCTCCTTACCGAGGGGTTGCAGGGAGGAGACTAGTCAGTCAAGGTACAGTGTATTAACAATGAAACATGCAACTTTCCTCTAGTTTTCAAATGCTTCCTCCCATCCACTATCATGATCCCAATTCTACCAGACAAATCCAGCTAGACCAGGGGATGTACACTGAAGCGGTAAACATGGGGAATTCAGGATAGATGATCCCTCAGGACTAGTGGTGGGAGTGTTGAAATTGGGAGGGTGGAGGGAGGGTGGAGTAGAAAGGGGAAACCAATTGCTGGGACCTACATTTAACCTCCTCTCTTGAGTACTGACAACAGGGAAGTGGGAGAAGGCACACATCAGACAGCATACTATATGAAATAGTAATAACAATGTTTAAATTATTAAGTGTTCATGGGGGAGGAGGAGTGGGAAAAATCTGAATCATGTTATATTTCTAATAATTTATTAATTACTAGAAAGTGAGATGATACAATTCTGTTGCACATATTTCTGAATTTTAAACAAGGCCATATTTCCTTGTTTTGCTTGCACAACTGCCTTGTGATCCACATATAGGAGTATCATCAAGTGTTCTAGACTTTTCAGCTTCTCAAGGCAATCTATACTCTTTTATGATCCACACAATTTAATGTAGTTTCATAGTCAATATAACACAAGTAAACATATTTATATTCTCTTATTTCAGGTCAGATCCATTGGGCATCAGCAATGATGTCCCTTGATCCACACTCTCTCCTTAATCCTGCCGGAACCTCTGAAATCTCCCTATCAATGTACTGCTACAAGTGTTGTTTATTGGTTTACAGAAAAATAAGTTTACTTGAACAGTATCGATGACATTATCTACAATTTGAGCTTGCTTCTTTGGGGAGGAATGAATACAATTATTCCATTTTGTTGGACAAACCTTCCAAATTGCCTGGCTTAGGTGAGTGAGTGTTTCCAGTGGTTCATTAGCTTGCTGAAATATTTCAGTTAGTATTTTGTCAGTTCATGGAGTCTTGCTTTTAGTTAATGTCTTCACTGTAAAATGGACTTCTCCCTTCAGTAATAAACATTCTTGATTATATGCTACCTCTTAAAATGATTCATTGTCGATTTATTCTTTTGGGTTCAGGGACTATGTGTATTTTTTTCATTTTCCTGCTTCATTTATTCGATATTTTATTCATAGAGTCTTTTAAATTTTTCTTCAATTCTTTCAATCTTGTATATGCTGAGCTTTTTTCTAAATATAGCTTTTCCATATTTCATTATAATGCTTTCCTTTGTCGTCTCAAGCTGCCAATTGCTATTTTCTGTTCAGCTTCATCATTTACTTCATTTGCTTTAGCTATTGTATGGTTAAGAGCATGGTTCAGATTCCCTTCTAACATCCATTTTGATATTTTCTTCTTATATATCTTCTTCACAACCTTTTGCCTTATTCATGTAAGATGTTCTTGATGTCATCCCACAGCTCATCTGGCCTGCTGTCATTTTTGTTGAACCTGTCAAGTCTGTTTTTGTTATGGTTTCAAACATATGGTGGGATGTACTCTAGGCTGCATTTTGGCTCTTATGGATTGTTTCAATTTTCTTCAGTTTCAACCTTAACTTACATATTATTTATGTAGTGATCTATAGGCAGGCCACTGGCTTGATCTTAGTCACTGATATAGAGCATCTCCATGGTCTCTTCCTACAGATGCAGTCAATTCTATTTCTGTCTATTCCACCTGGAGGTGTTAGAGTGTATCTTGCCATTTGTGCTGTTGAAAAGAGCTTATGTACACCCAACTACTGGGAATATAATGGCAATACTTAAAGCACCTAGGAATTAAAATTCCTTGTGATCCAGTTTAACCACAATTAGGCATATATCCCAAATAAATAACACAAATACAAGTAGATATATGTGCTCCCATGTTCATAGCAGCACAGTACACAAAAGCAAAAAACTAGCAGCAACCCAAACGCTCCAAAGTGTGAAAGAGTGGAAAAAGAAACTGTGGTACACACACGCATCACTAAAAAGCAGTGATAAAATGCCGCATGACATGGAATGACTTGGAAGCCATGATTCTTAGTAAAATTAGTTAATAACAAAAGGACAAATATTGGATGAGTCCACTACTAAAAGGAGAAACACCAATTTGAAAAATCTTAGAGATTAATTCCTAAACAAAAAGATTGATAGACTCCCTACTGGCCATGAGCCATATATTAACCCACTTATGTGCACTTCATAAAGATCACCTCAAAGAGGGCACCTCGCATTGACTGGGGTTCCTCCTTCAAGAAGAGTGAAAGAGAGACGATGACACTATGCAACACTGAAACAAGTTTATGTTCTATCAACTGCTCTTCATAGGGAAAAGAGGAGAAACTTACTGGAAAATTAAGTTAAGACCGAGGGAGGGACACATTTACATTTTACAGGAGACACTCATATTTCTGTCAGTGAGTGGGGGGGGCAAACTGGGATGAGCAACATCATATCTGGACAGGATGTTAAACAACAAATGTAAGGAAATAAGAGGACAATAAACCTGGTTACATGTCCCTGGGTAGATACTACGAATATGTTCCTCCCCAACCCTTGATAAAACACACCATGAAATAAGCAATATGATGACCTTAGAATCCGGCCTTATAGGAAACATAGCAGGATCAAGAGTTAAGCCAGAAGGACACAGAATAGAAACCTGAATGAATTAAATTGACCCTACCTCAAAACTACCTGTCCCCTTGGAATCTGGACTGAAATACACTGATGAGAGAGGAAGCAAAGAGTAGTCACATTAAGACTGTAGAAATGGTACTTAATGGATCTAGGCTTAATGGATGTAAAGTGAAAGGGAACCGAGAACCACCAGATATTGACTACCGTAATGCTACCCTTGCATCAATATGACAGGTTTTAATCTGTTAAGCAAGGATCTGCTCCTGCAAAAATTAATACAGTAAAATTCCCCCTTACATTCCTTGTGCTCAGTGTAAGCAGCTCTCAATCAGTGAAGAAATAAAGCTGCACAAAGCAACAACTCAGCAATTGCAGCTTGAAGTTGGGCACACTTTAAAGTGATCAGATTTTAAGCAGGAAGCCATTCACTGGGGGGTGGTGGGGGGTTCTTGATTAAAAATTTGATCTATATGGAGCAACAAAAATTTTCATATAACGCAAAACAGTACTGTAATATATTTATTTTAATTTTAAAATGCCACAGGTTGTTGTCAAATTACTAAAAATAGGGACATCTGGTCACTTTAGATACTTGCATAAACTCCTCATATCAATATAACCTTAAATTCTATGTCACTGGAAAAATATAGACCCCAGAGTGATGATTGACAATGTTTTCCATTTTTCTTTCTTTGGATTTTTGTCTTTCTGCCTTTTGTTTGGTTTTAGTTTGGTGTTGTTCTTGTAGGGGTTTTTGGTAGTTGTTCATACTATGACTGCCGAAGTAAACCAGAATAATCCATGTCCTGTGAACAAACAGATGGATTCTGGACTCTCACTTAACTTTAGCGCAAATCCAAGAGGAGTTAGTTCTTATAACAAGACTCGGCTCAATATTCGACATCATGAAATGATCACTGAATATAAGGGTGCTGCAGCAAAATGGGGTGAAGAAAGTAGATGGTGCCAGGCTATGAACTGGAATAGTGTCTGGGGTCTTAAAGGCTTGTATTCAAATAAGCAGTCATCTAAGCGAAGTCTTAACTAAGTCCACACGGAAGAAGCACGTCAGCCTGTGTGGTACAAAGAAGACTATAACCAAATCCAAATAGGACAAAGTATCAGAAGTGTATCAGAGCTTAAACTGTGAGCACCCAATTGGGCGAAGGCTATGGGGAACAGTAGGAACAAGATTTTCTTTCACCTCAACAAAGACCACAAGGTTGCATACAACCATGGTCTTAGAGATACAGATCAAAACTTGGAACTGTTAGGAGTGGGAACAGCAGTTGCCCTGAACATGATGACATGATGCTTCCGGATGAAACACTCATCCTCAAATTTTTCTCCATAGATGGACGTGCCAAAAGCCTTATGGCACGTGAAGTCACCATGCTGGCATGTAACCCAGGAAAGATTATTTAAAGGCGGGAACTTTTTTTTTTTTTTACCAAATCCTTTCTCCTCCATGCTCACAGTGCAAAAGCTGTCTGATGCCTGCAACTGTAGCAGAAAACAGCCCAGAAGAGATGTGGGCCAGAGCCTCGCTTTCTGAGGCTGTGTAGAAATATACAGTAGAGTTGACCAGAGCAGACCGCAACGGGCAAGGTTACAAATTCAGGAAAAAGGCATCTGCAAAGCGAACACAAATTTTCCTTCTTTTACTCTTCCACAGCACCCCCAAAGAAGCAGGCTTATATGCAGATAAATAAGTGTAGAGGAATATTTGGATAATTAAACACCCGAGTAGAAAATATTAACTAACCATTACTCTACTTTGCAGATGTTTGTCAAATCACTCAGACAAAGCTGAATGTTTTGAAAATATGTATTTTATAGACCATTACAGATCTTATCAGCTTGTCCAAATATGATAGCTACAGTGAGTGAAACAACTGTTTTGAACACTGTTCATAATATTAGCAGCCTCTGAGGACTGATGCCTCTTATATGGGCAGATAAAGGATTAATTTTAAAATGTAGTAATGAAAACAAAACTGAGTTTTCATCTGGATATCATGAAGTCTGTTTCAATTTGATAAATGCATTGTGTATAAACAAAGACTACTAAATAAAAACAACTGAAAACTTGCCTTGGAGTAAATAGGTGAACAGAATGTAAGACAAAGCAATTTCCCAAAGGCATTCTTAGTACATGGTCATTATTTAACCCCCCGGCCGAAAATAAACAATGCTGACAGAGGGTATGTTGGAGAGCTATGATAGATGAATGATGTCAAAGCTGTAGGCTGATAACCTAGAGCTTGACACCTTATCTAAAGACTTTGACAAATAGATCACTTTGTTATTGTCACTTTATTAACTTGTTGTTTGATAACAAAAGATAATCTCTTCACTATCTAAAACAGCAGTACTTTAGTGAGTGAAATATTTGAGAAACTACCAATGAATTTCAGTTTTTATCAAAGAACAATTATATGCACTTGGATTAATATTAAATGGCAACTTCTTAATGCAAAATAGAATTGTTTGCATATCAACAGCAGACAATAAACTATTTTGGCACATACAGTTATTTACGTCAAAGGATTCATGACAATTTCCTTTTAAACATAATGCTTTGCTAAAAATGTAGCTTTGATTCCCATAATAAGCATTATTGCCCAGGAAATTAATATTTTGTTCTTCTGAATTTTAAGTGGAAAATGACAGCTGTTCCTAAATTGAATTACTTCTGTCTCTAATAGTCTACATCATGGATGCAAACAAGATTTCACAAACCTCGAGAGAAACATGGAAAAGCAAATCATGACAGAGAATTACAAATATAATATTTGGGGGTTACTTTTTCAGAGTTTGTTTTGTTTACTTAATGAATTTTCTGCCCAAATCAGCTGATGTTAGATTAACATCTGCCATCAAATTTCTGTGTGGTGCCTCATCTACATCAAGAATATTTGGGGTTAGGATTTTGATCCTGATAATGCCTATTCTTCTCATCTTTTGTTTTATCAAAGGATATTCTAATATATCCCCTCTGTGAAACTCTTTCCTCCATCCTGAACACCTCTGTGTTTTTATTATATATTGTTTCTGAGAATCTTTCATTAACAATCCAGCCCATTTTGCCATCACACTTGCTAGGCTGTCCATTCATAATAATTATTATTCTACAAAGAGATTATGTTCTCTTTCATGTTTAGAATGATTACCAATATGACCTAAGTACATGTGTCTTATTTACTAGATTATTGATAGAAAAAGTGAGACTTAAATAAGACTAGATCTCTGACATTCTCATAGCTTGGATATTTCCCCCCACTTTGGAAAAAAATACTGGTAGCAAACCAATTTCATTTGTTTTCATTTTGCCTAATTCCAAATGATCTTTTCCCATGATGCGTCCTTTGTAGGTAATTGTGATTACTGTATATATGAAAGTTTATAGAATTGTTCCCTCATGGTTACTTTTTTGGTGGCCAGTTTCCTTGGTTTGGATTGTGAATTTCATTGGAATTTTAACTGTGGGGAAGGGTTCCTCTGAAAATTATAGCGAAGTCTTCCCTCAGTCAACCATTGCTTTTTTTTTTTTTTTTTTAATTTTTTTTTTTAAGGCATCACTGCCCTCAGGTGGTGGGAGTAGGAGGCCCAGCCTTTGCTCCTGGGAGCCGGAATTGAACCTCCAACCCAGTGGGTCGCAGTCCCGCGCACAACCACTACGCCACCAGGGCTCAGCCCAACCATTGCTTTTGAAGGTGTTGAAGTGACTCAAGTCCTCTGTGGGGAATACATAAGGCTGTATACTCCCTTAAATATTTACAATCTCAGAAACCTAAAATGCTCTACTCTTGGAGTGGGAATGGAATTCCATGTCCCTGAGTATGATCTAGTTTAGTGAGTGGAGCTAGAGGCGTGGGGCATCACACTGTCCAGCAAATGCAATCTCGTCTCTCTGAGTACATGTAGCAATGCAGTTTTCCTACTGGGTTCATTTTTAAAATGGAGAACAATGTATTTAAAAGGAATAAAGCAAAGTGGTTAGTCAATCATATTTGCCTCAATGATAGGACGGTGTGTCAGTCAAGGCACTTTGCCAGCACCACATGCCAGATAACAAAGTAATTGCACTTTCGATGTGCCTATATTTAATCATGCTCTAAGTTCCTGAGAACAATATTTGTCCTTTAACCAGAAATAAACATCAATGAGGACGTTATTGCCTTGTGATGCATAAATGAGGAGGTAGACTCTTAATAACTTTCTCTGACAGACGTAGACATGTACACATTCTTTTCCTTATAGATTTATAAATTGGCAACACTAAAGAGGACTTCCTTATAATATTCCTTGGAATTTATGCCTTGTCTAATAAAATCACAAGTACTTCACATGTATTTGTGCTCAAGCATTTTTCGTTTTATAATAGAACACAGTTACATGAACAAAAGCCTGAGTCTGTCATATTTTACCACGAAATTATTTTTTTCAGAAACTTATTTTTATACTATAACTGCATTACAGAAAATTTACCCCCTCCATAACCCTTAATATTTACTTGCACCTAAAATTATTGCTCAATGTCAGAAGTTAATAGTATTCCTCATTAATTTTTAAACTGGAAAAAACATAAGAAATTATAAATTTTTATGTTATCTTATTAATCCGATTTAATAAAACTTGTAGCTTTATGAATTCTGTTAGCTTTCAAAAATTTTATCATATTTTGATCTTGTTGACTATTATGGTATTGGAAATGCTGTTAAAGCTACTTTAATATATTGTAGATTTACCCCAAATGCTGTTTTAATTACTTTTTATATAGTGAATAAGTCAACTAAAATATAATTAATTAAATATCTTCTAAATTTTTAGGAACTTTTAGTGAAAGAAAGTTTTTATTCATGCAGACATAAAAAATTTATGTCTCTCTTTGGATCTCCAGTTTTTCCCTTTATTAATTTTTATGCATAGGGCCCACTTAAAACAGTAGTTTCTGTAGAAGTACATGGTAAATTACAAATGTAAACTTTATTGTCCCATGTTATTGAGATTAATAATTGAAAATATTATATTATTATGAATAGTCAGAATTCTAACACAAGTACTTTAGCAATAGCTCACAATTGTTAAAGCAGCCTGAGGACATTAGGTGGTGCTAAATAAAGTGTCCCTAAGAGTGACACATTAAAGATGCCCATATTAGTCATGACCCAGGGAAGGTTTCAGATGCATTATCTGGGTGCTGCTTCTCAGGATGAGAGCATTGGGATTGATTTAGATTGGGATTAAAGGTACCGTAGGAAGAGGGAACTACATAAGCAATAATGAAGAGATGAGAAAGCATGGGGTTTATGCGAAATGCTGTCTGGTTAGAAAGATAGTGTGGGGCTTCTCTAGTAGAGGATTTAAATTTTCAACATAACTTTAAATTTTATAACAATGCAGAATAAATATTTTGGAGGTCATCACTGCCCTCTGGTGGTGGGAGTAGGAGGCCCAGCCTTGCTTCTGAATTTGAACCTCCAACCCTGTGGGCCACAGTCCCACGCACAACCACTATGCCACCAGGGCCCAGCCCCAGAAAAAATATTTTTGACTGAAGGCCTTACAGAAGAATATTCTCTAAGCTGAGCCCCAGTGACACAGTGGTTGTGTGCACAGGACTGCGGCCTACAGGGTTGACGTTTCAAATCCAGCAGCAGCTCTCCAGGAGCAAGGCTGGGCTTCCTACTCCCACCAGGGCAGTGATGTGAAGATAAAAAGAAAGAAAAAAAAGAGCTTGGAAGCTCACAGGACTTTGTACTCTATGGTTGCTATGAATTGGATTCGACTCAGTCAATAGGTGTGAGGTTTAAAAAAAGAAGAATATTCTGTGTCTGACTAAGCTTTTAAAAGATAAATTCTACTTCCCTATAAAGAACTTATTATGAAATGAAGCTTAGCTGGAGAAAACTTTTTCATAAACTGTTGATTCCATAACTATGTTCTTAATTAATTGAGAAATTGTTATAGTATTAGTGTATTTGTTATCAATATTCTCGGACAAATTAACTTCTATTATTCCAATTACTTATACTGGAAATATACTTACAAATTCATATAAAATAACATTTACAATACTTAAGATCTTGACATTGGCATGCTAACTAAGTACATCATTAAAGTTCAATAAAAAGGACAGACGATAGATAAAAGAATAGAAAATTCCCACTGAAAGGTTTATACACTGCACCAGAAGATAACTAAAATTTGAAAATTTATACCAATAATATGCCATGTAGGAACTGCAATAAAAATTGAAAGAAAGGGAAAAAACCTCACCATCTGAACAAAGCTCACTGAGGACTGGGTGTGCCCCATTGACTTAGGGGTTACATCTTGGGTTGCTCCCAGAATTGTCAGTCATTGGAAAGCATCTATTGCTCTGTGGGAGAAAGATGGGCACTTTCTTTTTCCCTAAAGAGTTACAGTCTCAGATGCTCACGGGCCAGCTCTACCAGTCCCATAAGGTGGATATGCGTCGGAATCAATTGGATGGCAGTGAGTTTAGTATATTATTCATTTTCATTATCATTATGATTATTGTTGTCTTAACCACGTGCATTCCTTCCTTGTCGACTCAACCAAACTCACTGCTATCAAGTCACTGTCGAATCACAGCAACCATTCAGGACCAGTTAGAGCTGCAGCGGAGGATTTCAGGGAAGGTCAGTCTATATTGGAAGAGGAGGAGAAGGTCTCATCTTTCTCTCACTCCTAGTCAATAGTCAGTCGCAGACATCCCTTCCTTCCTTAGTTTGTAGTGAATCCTTATACAGCATTTTCCTTAATTGTATCTATGTCTACTCTTATCTTTTTATAAATTAGAAGTGGTTAGGGTTGGGATCTACTCTATAGTAGTACGCCTTCATTAAAAACAAGAACTGTATTTCCAAGCAAAACTCCATCCACAGGTACAAGGACTAGGAATTCCACGCACGTTTAGGGGGACACAATTTTAGCCTACAAGTAGACGAAAGGAACTCTCTGGACTTTTAACATAAATTATACTTAGGGCTTTAGGATTAAATAATTAATTTTAATTAGGCCACTCTGTATTCTGGCAAAGAACTACGAAATACAAAACTGTAGGGAGGTAATGCACAAAGGTTCAATAAAAATGGAGGTACAAGATACCAGGCTCATAAATGGGGTTGACAGGTTTCCTGGCAGCAGTACATGTGTACTAACTATGTGTAGTGGTACGAAAGAGTGGAAGAAGAAGTTGACATGATGAGATCTGTGATAAACAGGAATTCAAGTGACTTAAGATCATAGACAAATTACTATCCCGGAATGATTGCATCATTGAAGTGACATGCTTTAAAGAATGATATGTTGGATACATTATGAAAATAGCTCTGATTATCAATGACAAATATTTTAGACAGAATTGGTGAGTGAGGATCGAGAAACTTTCTTATTGCTTATATAAACTTTGTGGATACACAAAGTTAGCTGTGCAAGAACATTTTTCTCACAGCATTGAAGTTGATAGCAATTTTATAGTTACCATCTGTTCCTACAGTGCGTGTATGTGTAGTTAGCAGTTGCTTTCACCAAGTCATTGCCCTGTGTGGCCCCTTCTATCTCCTTTTTGGGATATCTATAGTTGTTCTCTTCCACTAAGAATTGCTTTCTCTCTTAATTCAAAATTAAGTTAGAGCAATTTTTAGGTTTGATGCCTATGTTATCTAGGATATGATTCCACAAACTTTATTTTTTCAATCATCAAAAGTACATATAAAAATATATAATTATGATTAACTAGGCAATTTTGCAATGCAATGTATTCTAACCCTGAAAATTTGTTAACCTTATAGGACAATATAATTTTAATATTTCTAGATGCTTGTGGGTAGAAGAAAAATTGTAGCTTTATTACCCTGTTGACATCAAGCTTTCACATCGAAAAAGAGAGAAGTCAATTTCTTACCTCATAGTTAAAATATTTCAAGTTAAAATGTCTACCAGAATGCTGGCTTGGAGAGCTAAAATTCTATCTCTCCTTCATTCTTCAGTCTAATCCCAAAGAGACAAGGTGGATAAACTCCCAAAGCTGTTCTGCATGTAGACTATTTCCATTTACTCTTATTTATCAGTGGGATAAAAACAAATGGAAATTAAGCAGAAGCATGCAAATAAGAAACTAGGAAAATGTTTTATGGGAATAAATTAAATCCAATTCAACCACTTTAGAAGAGCTGACGTATTTGCCTTTTCTTGTGTGCAGACTTAATTTGGAGAGTGTCTATCAGGCAAAATGCAGAAGCAGTATTAAATATTTAGAGTACATCCCAATTGCCCATTTTCTTTTGTTATTTCTTTTGCTGATGACTCCACTTATAATGTGCAAAAGAAGTCAATCCAGACAATAGGATCTTTGTGTTTCATTTAATAACTTACAAGAGCAATTTATTTCTACCTTAATGAGTCCACTCTTTATCTTTAAAGACAGGCTGTGCTGTAGATTGAAGTCTAGGATTGGTTGTATATTGGACATAGAGCATAGTTCTTAATTGGTTTACAAAGTATTGGCTTATGTTTCAGGGAGAGGTGTAAGATTTAGAGGTTATTTTCTGAAGCACATTGAAAATTTGTTAAAATATTTTATAAGTCAAGAGTTAAGTATCAGTTCATTGGGAAGTTGCTGAGAATTATATGATTCCATGCTGAGAAGGCTTTTGCATACCATTTCTTATCGATGATTTCATTATTTGAAATAAAATTTTCATTGAGTATGTACTGGATTTTCAGTGAGAAAAAGAAGTCTGCAATCTCTCAGAAGTATTTTCAGAAGTTTGGACACTGTGCTGTAGACAATCTTATACACAAATATCCTAAACATGAAGGTTCTGGCTAAAACTAAGCAGATAATATTTTTAAGAAAAAGTGCTTATAAAATATATATTCTGTCAACCACAGTTTTCATATCAGAATGGTAATGATTCAAAATATAAATGAAAAGCCTTAAATATATAATCTCTAGTAAGTAAATACCATTAAATATTTACAAACAGTACAGGGAAAATAAATAAAAAATGGTAAGTGCAGATAAATATGAATCGAATGACCTGTTTGAATCCACGTTTAGAAAGTAAAATGTTGAGACAGTATATATTTATGAGGGGTTAGCCAAAAAGGAGGAAAAATATGTAAGGTTTTTTTTCATAGTTATGTATTCAATTTTTTAAAAAACAAAACAATCTTATCACCTTCTAAGTACTCTGTATTATATTTAATACATTTGTCAAAACTGATTCCATTCTTGGAAACATGTTTCAAACTCAACTGTTTGGATGACTGACAGCACTTCCCTCGTTTTTGTCTTCACCTCTTTTATGTCATTAGATCCATGTACTTTCATGCCCCTCTTCATTTGCAGACACAAAAAGAAGTCGCATAGCGAGGCCAGGTGCCTAAGGTGTGTGTGGAAAGAGAGGCATGCTGTTTTTGTTGGTTTTTTATTTGTTTGTTTGCCAAAAATTGGCACACTGAGATGGCTGTATGAGCAACGGTGGCACAACCAGGACCCCGTCTGGCACAAATCAGACTCTTTTTATCACCCACTGTTATGCAATATTTTCAGAACCTCTAAATAGAAAGCTTGACCTGCCTGACCTGATGGAGTGAATTACCAATGCACTACAAGTTAACATTTTTGTCCATTTGGGAAGTTGACAGGCATACAAAGAAGGGTTTATTGTCCATTGACATTTCACCTTTTGAAATGGAAAGCCACTCATACACTTCAGTTTTTCCCATATCACTCTCCTTGTATACTGTGTTCAGTATCACAACAGTTTCTTTGGCGGAGGAAACAAAATTCCACAGGTGCATGTCCTCATAAAATATGAAGTTTGAATGAAAGCGCTTTTTGAAAAAATTCACTGTGATCACAGAGAACCCTCCCAGACAACGACACTGGGTGCACTAACAGAGTGAGTTGCTGAATGCTTGGCTAGTGGGGAAAAAAATGTGTACTATTAAAGTTCTGCTCTGCCCAGAACAATTCTCTTCTTTGGGGAGGGGGGGGTGGTAACACCCCTGTATTTATCTAATTTCCAAAAGTGACTTTTGAAGATTTTTTAGACTTAGTATGGAAAACATTTGCAGTAGTTTTCAACTATTTCACCTAAGCACACCTGTTCAATATCTAAAGGTTGGATTACTACTTGTTCTATTTCAGAACACCAATGAAATTTATTCTTACTACATTGCAACAAGATGTGTAAACTAACTGATATATCCGATATGCTCGCATGTATGCAAAAGCTGGGTTTAGTAAGGAAGGGTAAAGAAGAATTGATGCCCTTGAACTATGAAATTGGAAAATAATATTGAATATATTATGAACTTCCAGAAGAACCAATACATTTGTCTTGGTAGAAGTACAGAAGTACAGGCAAAAGTACAGCCAGAAGTACAGTAAGTTAAGGGTCATCTCACTTTCTTTGGATATATTACTGAGATGAACCATTCTCTATAGAACAGCAGGCTGAGTAAAGTAGAGGTTTCAGTGAAAAAGATGATTCTCAACAAATGGATTGAAATAATGGCTAAGGAAATGTACTCAAAGAGGGAGACCCTAAGATTATGGCCCTTAGTGACTTTCAGGATTGGAAATGAGCTCAACCCCATTGCTCAATTTTCAGCAATACAATAGGTAAGTGTGTTAGGCAGGGTTCTCTAGGGAAACAAAACCAGGTCACTAATTTTGCAAATGCAATTCCTGCAGCCAAATGAAAATGTGTATTATTAGAACTGGAAACTATCCAAATGAATTGTGTAGATATGAAAGGCTAGCTCAATCCTCTTTTCAGGTTTTGCTTTTTTTTTTTTTACTTCTGATTTGTTGGTACAGAATTTTCATAGCAGAAATTTTATATAATATATTCTGTCAATTTCCATTCTTAATTCTCGGATTCATTTTTTTTGCTAAATGGCAAAAGCCTTTATTAATTTAGATTTGTCTAGAAATTTAAATATCAATATTATTGGAGCTGGTTCTTATGCTTTCTTATTTAATGCCCTTTGTAGAATTAAATTTCATCATGATTTCACTGATGGTTTACACAGCAATTTATTGTCCCACTCAACAATTTCTATACAAGTTTTTAAGTGGCATTGATTACACTCTTCACAGTGCATGACTATTCACATTTATTCCACTCTGGCTGTTTCATTTCCATTTTTCTGGTTCCCCTGCCCTATTACAGTCTCCTCTTTGTTTTCTGATACTTAATGACCCCTTGGTCTTATGTAGGTGAATTTATGTAGGTGAAGGATCACAAACACATATGCAACAATCAGCAGCTCAGGAGTTCAGCAAAGCAGGCCTGGTTGGGTTATCAAGCTCAAGCAATGCAACATAACAGGATCCATCAGCCTCAAATTCAAGTGATGCATATACCTGCATTGTGCTAAGTCAGGTATCAAAGGAACATCAAGCTCTAGCGACAAGATGCATGGGTTGGCTGTCCCACAGGTGGTGTAGTTCACAAATTGAGTCAGAGAACTTGCTAAAGCAGCCACACACTGGTCAGATCATCAGAGAGCAAGAGACAGGGGGGCAGGCCTTCCAAAGTCATTTATTCCTTTGTCCTCCAATCAAATTGCAACCTGTTGAATCAACACATGCTCCTCTTGGCCAGGCTGGCACAATATACTGATCTATCATAGCAAATCTATAAGAGAAACAATTATAGTAATGAAGTCTCCACACATGAGACTAATCAATCATTTGAGATTAAAAGGGCAGCATTTACTCTAGTACAGAATTCAGAAGGGTTAAGGAAGGAAAAAGAATGGAAGCAGGAAATACGAGGAAGAGGAAAAAAATGATGTTATACTGAGCAGTGGCAGTGATGTGAAACAAAACATGTATGAATTGTTGAATTAAAACCTGATCTTTTCTGTGACTGTTCATTCAATTTACAATAAAAAGTTTAAACAAAACAAGAACAAAGGAATTCAAATATAGCAAGAATTATTTGTATGATCCAGAGATGGGTAGTGTTTCAAGTTTTTGTGTCACTTTGAGTCAGAATGGATTCGATAGCACATAACAACAGTAATATGCTTACATTTAAAAGTTGTAGAAAAGAAAATATTAGTAAAATAAGTGAAACTGAATCACAAAGTCCCATACTACACAAATGAATAATATGGGAGCTTTAAAAATATGTAGACAAATTGGGTAAAATACCAAGTAGTGGTTAAAATTTTGAATTTAAATAATATCCTGAAGTTAATATGCACATTCACTTTGAAGAAATGCCAGAAAAATTCAAATGAAGTAGTTAATATAAATAGACTTTAGAAGCTATAATAATGTATAGCTGTTAATTTTATAATATTACAGAATTCAAGTTTTGAAGTTCTGTTTTGTTTTGTTTTTATTTTCATAAAAGGCACCACTGCTAATGCTTATGTGATTGTTGGGCTGTTTGAGACAGATAACTAATTATTATTGATGATGTTTTGGGTTTAGGAGCTGGACTAATTTTGCAAATGTAATTCCTGCAGCCAAATGAAAATGTGTGTTATTAGAACTGGAAACTATTCAAATGAATTGTGTAGAGAGGAAAGGCTATCTTAATCCTCTTTTCAGTTTTTGCTTTTTGGGTTTTCTTTTTCCACCTAATTTGTTGGTACAGAATTTTCATAAAAGAAAATTATATATAATATATTCCATCAATTTCCATTCTGAATTCTCTGATTCATTTCTTTTGCTAAATGGCATAAAAGTCTTTAATAATTTAGATTTGTCTATAAATTTAAATGTCAATATTATTGGAGCTGTTTCTTACACTCTCTTATTTAATGCCCTCTGTAGAATTAAATGTTATCATGATTTCACTGATGGTTTACACAGCAGTTTAGTTTCCCACTCAACAATTTCTACACAAGTTTTTAAGTGGCATTGATTGCATTCTTCACAGTACATGATTATTCTCATTCATTCCATTTTTCTGGTTCCCCTACCCTATTACAGTCTCCTGTTGGTTTTCAAATACACAATGACCACTTGGACTTTTGTCGGTGAGTTTATAAATGTATCAAGGACCACATATGCCAGCGATTGCATCCTTTTCAGCCAGATTACTAGTTGTCTACAAGGTGACCTCAGGACATAGTTCAGTTTCAATATTTGAAGAGTATTTGATGGCAATGGTCTCAGAGAGTTCCTCATTGAAGGATTTACTTTTTAATTTATCACTTCTCTCATCTATTATTTCTTACTTTAGTATCATACTAAAAACACCTTCTTCATCCCAATATTGTCCTCACCTGATTATAAAAGACAGTTGGCATTAAATCAATTCCATCAATCTCATGACAACATCACATGGGTCAACGAAGTGTGCATTGTAGTATTTCAGTGATGTTTTTATTTTGTTTAGTTTTGTTTGGGGGTGGGGGATGGTATGGATCACCAGACCTTTATTTTGGGGTGTCCATTGATAACAATGAACTCTAATAACAATGAACTCTGATAACAATGAACTCTAAAGATTTATTCCCTATAATATATTCATTATTGTGACAAGGGCTGACAAGGTATAGATGAGCCTATAGGTCCTCTAAAACTTATTTGTATAGCTTTAGTGTTTCAGTTATATATTGCAGTATATGTTATAATGGGTATTACAGGCTTGCATTTGTGAGACCCTGACGGTGTGACGGCGTGAAGAGGACATTGCACTCTATCCCTCCTGATCGGCAGTTTGAAATCACTAGCAGCTCCGCAGAGGAGAATGGGCTTTCTACTCCCATAACTAGTTTGTCTCAGAAACTCACAGTAGGTCATTATGAGTCGGCATTTTACAGGCCAACATAGTGCTTGCCTGATTTTAGCTACTCATATTGAGCTCCTCTGTCATCTCTTTCCATGGATATAGTTCCACTAGATGTCTGTATATTCCATCTGGAGAAGTCAATGTGTAAGTCACCTTTTGTGTTTGCAAAAAAAATTATTTATTATGAACTGTTCATTAGATTTGCAAAATTCTATTATGTGATGTCCAACTTTGTTTCTATCGAGTCCATATTTCCAATTATTTCTCCTTCTTCTTTGTTTCCAACTTTTGCATTCCTGTTGCTAATAATTATCATGCACCTTGATTGCAGATTTGGCCCCAATTTCTGACTGAAGTCATTGCTAACAATACTTCAATTTCTTCATCATTAGATTTTTTGATTGATGCATAAATTTGAATAATAGTTGTAGCAATTGAGTTTTCTTGAGGGTGGCTAGATATCTTATCATGGATGGCATTGTATTTTATGACTGATTTTGTATTGCCCTTTTTTATAATGAATGTTACATGACACATCCTGATTGTGTCATTCCCAATATAGTAAATCATATAAATTTTCTGATTGTAAATGGCCAATTATCAGTCCATTTTAGCTCAATTATGTCTTGGAAATCAATTGTGCTCAATTTCATTTTTGACCTCTTCTAATTTTCCTAGATTCATATTGCATACACGACAAAATCGAATCATTAGCATATTTCTGAAGCCTTTTCACACTGAGCCGTGCCCATCAACAAACGAAGGTTCCAAAGGCTCCACTCCCATAAGCTCTACTCAGCTCATATCTCCGTGGCCTAAACCACTAGGAGAAACCAGCTCCTCCTTAATCAAATGTTTTCTGAATGACCTCCAATTTGAGAGGCCCAGCCTCTAGCACTATCTCCAACAAAGGACATTAAGCTTTCAGTATCGGACCATGTTTCAAAGCTACTCATAACGTTTTTAGCAGCTCTTTCTCTTGAAGGGGGCAGTCAAGTCTTTCCCTTTTGTCTCTTACTAGTCTGGAAGCTGTCAGCACTTAGGCGGGGTGATTGTGCTGGCATTTCAAATACCAATGACGTCCTTTCCAGCATGACAGACAAATTGACAGACACATAGGCAAACTGATAACAGGCAGACACAGCTACTTAACATTTTCTACTAATTATCCATTAGATTCCACACTCTTGTCAAAAGCTCAAAAGTTGAAGTTTTACAGGTGGCTTTGATTAGTCGATTTGGGGTCAAAAGGATGATATAGGGACAAAAGGGTTGGGCTTAATAAAGGATTTAGCATATTTTGTTTTTTCTAATACAGCACTCATAGTACTATAATGTGTTATTCTGGGTAGACTAGAAAAACAAATTGATAGACACTCACATGTATATTAGCAAGAGCTTTATACACAAGAGCAATTGAATACTGAGAAACATGCCAGCCCACTCCAGCTCATGTTCATATGTCCTATATTAATCCATATGCCCGATACTGATCAATGCATTCCTCTTCAGACTCATGGAAAACATGCAATGATGCTGAATACAGGAAAAATCACAGCTAAGTGGGTGGAAAGTCTTATAGCTGCAGAAGAAGTGGAAGCATCACAGTGTTGTCAGGGGTCTCGAGGTGGAACTGTCAGCTCCAGGACTCTAGAGTAGCTCCATGTGTCTTCCCCACAGGAATGTCTCACAGGGAACAAGCATGTGTCCGGCCTCCAGTGAGCTATTTATATCCTTAATACCTCCAAATAAGGTCATCAAGCTGCAGCCTGATGCTAAGCTCCACCCCTTTTCTCTTCAGTCTCAAACTGACAACACATTGGGCAGCTACCACAATAGGAATGGCATATATGATGCTTTTTTATTTATTTTTATGGTGCTTTTTTTAATGGGGAGAACTAAATTATGAGGAAAAGTAACTTTATCCCTCACCCATGAGATTAAGGCTTTTTCAAGGGATATTTAGGAAAAACAAAATGAAACAAAACATACTTGATTAAGTCCACATGGTTAGCTGTATTAAGTTCTCAAATAGTGGGAAGACTTCATCTATAAATTTATTATAGCAATAAAATTATTATAAGCTTCAAAGCTATCTAAGTTGTGTTAAGGTATATGCAATAAAATATTGCCAAACTGCAATACAAATACCAGGCAATTATCAATCATTTAGAGATCATTTATTATGTTCTTTTTTCCCCCTTTTTCATCCACATTTTGTAAATCAGACATGGTACTTAGAGTCTCACTACAACGTAATTAGAGCAAAATGAGACAAAACTTCATTTTTCAAGTCATTAGTAGCTTTAAAAGACGGTTAGGAGGAAGCGGAGCCTCAGAAGCCCCCAGGAGGAGCTCCAGCCTCTCCCAGAGGCTTGCCTGGAGTCACAGTCAACAGACTTGTGCTGCGTCCAGCGCAGTAGAGATTTAAAGGTTCTGAAGTCCCAAATGGGCCTGTCATTTAAAGATTAAAATGTTCCAGTCTTGTTATAAGATAGCACAATTCCACTTTGCATAGAAAGTTATATATGATTGCTGTAGTAGATATTTCCAACAATTTCTCAATTATACAACTGAGAAGCAAAACAGCAAGATTGATCGTTTAGGTTTAATGTTTAGAACTTTTAAAACCTTATCTAAAGTTTTTTATCTAAAACTAATCCAAAATTTTTAAGCATTTTGTTTTACAAGATTTGCTTTATGTGTGATGTTCTCTGTGTATACTGTATATATTCAAGTATAAGCCAACTCAAATATCAGCCAAATCACCGAATTTTACCACAAAAACGGCAATAAAATATGCTAGAGAACTCAGCTTATACATGAATATATGTGGTATGCATTTGAAATGAATTAAGTCCAAGAATATCATGTTTTGTCATGTGTAAATTAGATATCATTCTGCTGACCTGTTAAATATTTAATCAAAATTTCCTATAGAAAATACACTATTTTCAACTTGTTAAAAATAACTAATACCATGACTTGGAGCCAACCAGTCTAAATCACTATCTCTAGAACTCTAGACATGAGACTTATGAATTACAACTAATCCAAAATTTGTCAAGAATAAAAATTAGTCACTAAATAGATAAATTCTAAATGTGGAGATACTGTGGGCATTTAATACGTATCACCGTATCGAACCAACTAAAACATCTGCGCTATTTAATGTTGCTGAACAGGCACCATTACTAACATTTTCCTAATTATGATCCAGGCCGTGTGATATAGTCTAACTAAATTTTAGATGTTATCTTTTTGAGGTCTTCAGCATTCTTCAAAGATCCCATCAGAAGTACCTAATTTGGAAACCTCACTAAGTGAACTGGACTTTATCTTAAACTCAGCTGTTGCTGATTAAAGAAGCCGAAATAAACCGTTGGAAATAAAGTTGAAACATCCTAGTGTGTGAAGAAGCAGATGAATGCTATCCAAAGTCTGTAGATTTTGAAATCACTGGACTTCAGTTCAAATTTCTATTGCTTTGTGGAGTCCCTATAATTGATAATTTGAGATTACTATTATATTTATTATTTTCATGTTCACTCTCCTTTTTTGACACATCTTACTTTTGCAGACAAGTAGTTTTGCTTTTCTGAATGAGTTTTACTGCTTTTCTGAATGAGTTTTACTGATCCCATTCTATTGAGTACTGTTGTGCGTCTAAGATTTGTAAATCTGTAAGAGCAAATGTTCCACATAGTTTAGTCTAAAAAGGTTTTGTCAGTATTCTAAATTCTATGCCATTGCAGGGTTGGTTGTAGTCTTATAAGTACAACATGTCCCATGGAGTTCACTTGTGTTATTTCTCAAGGTGATAATATTGCCTAAATGTGGGCCAAAAACATATATAGATATATAGATATATACCTTAGATATATGTGCAGATTTGGAATTTGTATTTAATCTAAGAAAAAACAGTCTTTAAAATACGGCTCTGCTCAGTGCTCACCCTCATTAAGCAGTCACTGAAGATATGGGTGCATAGCAAAGTGCAGTGAAAAAAAATCAAATGGTGGCCAGCTGTCAAATAGAATGGTATCTTGGGTATTGATGGCTTGTCTTAGCAAGGACTCATCTAAGTGAGTTGCCAGCTAAGTCCACAAGGAAGAAGTACACCAGCCTGTGAGACCAATATGTTTATTGATAATATATTCCACAACCAGAGGAAAGAATTGTATTGTAGCTTAAATTCTGAGCACCCTATGGCGATTAGATTCTATGTCACTTTGATCCTGCATGACTGTAGGAATGGAGTCAGACCTGTCATTCAGGTTGTGGCTGTTATGGAAGACATATCGGGTCTTTTCTCCCTTCTCCATCTGGCCATTTTGCTGTGCTCCCCACTGGGCCTCTGGATGTCCCCAGGGCCATACTCATGTGGGCTGCCAACCCAGAGAGCTGTACATGCCATGGTATGGTTCCACGGAACTGGGATCTACAAGAGTCTGCACGCACTGACCTGGGATATCCCTATGTCCTATGCCAAATTTATGCGTACTTAGTCTGCATCTATGACAGCCCAAAAAGGCTCCCAGCTAGCATAAGACCTATATTAGACTGAAATTCTCTCTCGCTAGAAAGTTATTATATACACATATAATTATCACTAACAGTGCTTCTCTAAACAAGCCATCTTGACACACTCCCCATATGCAGAAGGTTATGACTCCACTTCAATGAAATCTCCATTGAACTCCTTCTGATTCAAAATCAAGGATGCAAATAATCCTCTCCTGAAGCTGAGTTCATTAGAAAAGGGAGTGCAGGGCGGGGGGTAAGCAATAAGGAGGGATAAAGGAGTTTCAGGAGTAAATAATGAAGGTGGGCAGGAGGAAGGAGCACTAGAACTGATTATGATCGCACAACTCATTTTAAAGTTGATTTAACCATGAAGGAGAGGGGAGAAATGCACTGATATAGATGTAGTGGTGATTGTACAATTCCCCCTTGATATGACTGAATGATTTAACTATTCGATTTTATGATATGTAAATGATATGTTAATAATACTGTTGGAAAAAAAGAAAGTAGATTATCTCCACTCATAACCACCCAGCCCAGGGATGACTCATGGCACAACCAAATTAAGACAGATTAGGGAAAAATGGCATGTGCTTTTCTGAAAATTAGCCAATAAAACTCCAAGTGATTACAACAGAATATTGCCCAATATAATGTGGAAATGAACCCCCAATGGTGGAAGGCACTCCCAGTTCATAACAATTGAGAAAAGCATGCAACAATCTTGAAGATGCAACAGGACCACAAAGGACAAAACTTTGTTCTATTGCATATGTGGTCAAAAGGTGTTCAAGCCAAATCATCAGCAACTACCCAAAATTCATTTCATATCGATGATAGATATAGATATAGTATGTTTTATACACTTTGGACTAAAATCCCTAGACAAATTTGCTTCAACTGACTTTACAAATATTTTCCTTTCTTGTGTCTGCACCCTTATGCTAAATCTCTGTCTACAAACTATTTATCTGTAATTAACAATTACAACCTTCAACAAAATTTCAATGACAGTCTCTTTTACACAGAGTCAAAAAGTATTCCAAGTTGCAGTTATTTTTTTCCCTCTTTGAAATATTTGTCTGGACTAATCTTGTCTGGCTTTTAATCACAGCCAGTAGATACACATGTTATGAGTTTGGTGCATAAGCCACCATTTACTGACTATGGAGAAACAGAAACTTTACCTGAATAGCATGGTCTCACAACAAAGCAAAGATGTAGGGAAACTTATTGTCATTTTATTGAAATTTTAAAAATGAGGTTCAGCAAGAGATAGAGTCAATAAAGTAGTCCATGGCTAGCCCTACCGCCACTCAACTTCAGGAAATGATCTCTGAAGATAAACCCGCTACAGCAAAGTGTGGTGAAGAACGAAAATGGTCTCTGAATACCGATCAGAATTGTCTGGAAACTTAAAGACTTTTACTCAAACAAGCAGCCATCTAAGCAAGGAATCAACTAGGGCCACATGAATGCGCACCAGCAATTGGGGTCAAAGTCATCAATAACAAAATTCAAATATGACAAAGGGAAAAGGATCAGAGCATAAATGATGGACACACAATATGGAGATGACTGTGGAGGCTACTGGGAGCCCAAAAGTGCTCTGCAGAGCTTCTGGTCAAATGCAGCCACTGGCCTTCCCCGTTAGCCACAGGCAAGGGGTTCCAACAGCGTTACTCTCAGATAGAGATCACTGGAATTTTGATCATACTGGATCAAAATTGACACTTGGTTAATGAACTTCTCTTGACCCAACCCAAATTTGTTCCAGGTGCAAGTATTTCTTCATAGTTTCATAACAAATGATTTTCCCCTGGCCTTTTAAATGCTGGTGGTTTTCTTTTCTTTTTACTCATCATTTATCTTTCTATCTTTCTATTATTATTATTTAATACGTAGCATTTTAGTTTCTGCTTTTCATAGTTTCTGTTGGATTTTCCAGTTTGTGAAGCAGAGAAGGAGAATATGCAAAGAGAGAATAACTGATGCAAGTGTTTATAAGGGAGGTTATGGTAGGGGATGGGGGATGGGAAAGTTGAGCATTTGGGGGGAGTAATCAAAACATGCTGGAGGGAGGAGATGGCATTAGAACTGATGGTGATTACACAGCTCATTTGAAAAGTGATTTCGCTATTTTTTTCGGGGGGGGGGGCATCACTGGCTCTGGTGGTCGTGGGCGCTACCCAGTGCTGCTCCTGAGAGCCGCCGCTGGATTTGAACTGACAAGCCCACGGGCCGCAGTCCCTCACTCAACCACTTACGCCACCGGGGCTCAGCCCTATGATTTCACTATTTTTAAAAAGTTCTAAAATTGATTGGAGTCATGATTGTACAACTCGTCTTGATACAAGTGAACTGTAGAATTTTATGATCTATGGATTCTGTGACCATGAAACTGCAAAAAGAAGCCCATGTCCATAAGGTACATTCAATTTCACTATGTTGTTTTCCCAGAGACACATTTCTAAATTTTATTCCATACACCTAGCATAGAATCACACCTCAGTTATATGTTTATATTCTTTGCTTCAGAAGTGTTATTGACATGCATGTCACATATCTACAATATAATCATTCAATCATATTAAGAAGAGTTGGCAAACACCACAGTACATTTTAGAACACGTTCTTCTCATATTCATTAATTTTAGCTCCTTATGTCCCCCTGATATTCCTAACTTGTCCCTCAAAAAAGTAAAATCAAACTCACTGACAATAAGTCAATCATGATTCAAAGCAATCCCCTCTGGGTTTTGAGACTGAACTGCCTACTGGAGCAGCAAGCGCGGTCTTTGGACTGGAACGGCTGGGAGTCCTGACCCGCCAGGCATACTGATGGAGTGCAACGCATAACCACTGACCAGCAGACCTCCTCTACGCAATTATTAACCCATTTCCTATCTCTAGAGTCTTACCTACCTTAGAGTTCATGAGAAAAATCATACAAAACCCAACAGGAAGTGAACAAAACAAAACAAACATAAATAAAAGAACCAACAACAATGAGTAGACAAAGCACAGAAAAAAAGCCAATCGGATCAAAAAGAAAACATAAAATATTAAAAACTAACACAACTACAAAATAGATCAGATGATAAGATATTGCATTTTAACCTTACTACCTCTGCAATGATCAACATTACAATGGTCTTTTGATAGCAAGATTATTCACATTCTTCATATAAGGTCAGAGGGAATTCATCCAATGCTTAACACTGGCAGGGCCTTGCAAATGGATTTGTAGCTTCCACTGTCATCCATAGCCTTCTGCAAACCGAGCATTTATAATTTAAACTCTGGTACCAGTCCCTCCTTTGAATTTGATTTATATTCTTTATAATCCTTGAAATCACATAGGCAGGTGTATTTTTTTCCATGTGGAATTAGTGACACCTCAACTTAGATGTCTGCTAGTTTGCACATAAATCTGTAATATCCCAGACACTATACTTTCTGATATATGGACACCATCTGTTTTTGTCATCGCATTTTGCAATAACACTGATATCTTCTTGATGTCTTCATGGGGGCAATCATCAAACTGTGCCATGTCATAAGAGCTGTTTGTGCTTAAATTGGGGATAGAATTAAGTGAAAGCCCAAAATGCATTCATACATCTATGGTTTATAGCTGTGGTTAATTTTAGAGGCATAATTATTTTTTTACAGAAACCTTTATAAATCATTCCCCAAAGAGGGTAAGGTGATTCCAATGATAGTAATTTATTTAGCCATGGTATTGTATTTAAAACACTGTTGAGAATAGGAAATTATATAAATATAAACTGGTCTCAGACCAGGATGCTTGCATTTTTGACTTGTACAGATTAAGTTCTTAAGTGATTAAACATGAGTCACACAAACAATGGGGTTGGTGATGTGGAAGAACTTTTGATAACCCTCCCAGATAAAGGCAGAACCATGACTACTAGAGAGTCACACATCATAAGAAAGCAAGAAGGGCATTGCAATAGTCAGTATATGGTCGTCCTAGACCACCAGTCACTGGACACCCTCCAAGCAAGAGTTCAGAACCAAAGCATGATGCCTTCCATTTCCATAATCTTATGATAGCAAATAACTGAATGAACATATTAATTTTTATTTCACTATGATGTCATTGTAAAGAGATTTCCAGGTCATGGCGATCTGTTAGTTCAAATTTTTTGTTCAAAATTTTCCACCATGTGATCAGAGAATTGGTGAAAAAAACTAATCTAGTCTAGCAATAATAATAAACTGTGTTTTTCATAAATTAAACCATGTGCATTTTCCTTGTTAAGCTTCTTTTTAAACTTTATTCAGAAAGTTTTCTGAAGACAGATAAAATGGAAAAAGAATGCAGGTGCTACATAACAAGCCGGGGAAATCTCAGCAACTGCCAGAGAGGGTCAACAGGAAGGAGAGCCTGCATTTCCTGAAAGCAAGAAAATGGGATTAAAAGTTCAGCAGATCAAAGTTGCCTAAAGTGGGGGGTGGAGCAGCGTCTGCTGTTAGACTCCCCTTACCCACTGAAAGTAGCAAGAGCTACTTCTTTGGAGCCCACTTCTCCCAGGCACTGCATAGGGTTAGGGAAGTGACGAATATTATGGAACTCCTCAAAAGAAACAACGAAGAAAACCTCATGCTTTCACACATCTATACTAGACAACGCATCCTGATACTTGTACAATGATAGATACATAGACCAAGGCAACTAGATAAATATCCAGTAGTACAAGAACCCGCATACGGCCAACTGACTTTTCACAAAGGACCAAAAAGCGTTCAGTGGGAAAGATACGTCTTCATCAACTGATGATGGAAAAAATGGGTCTGTAGAAGAAACAGGATCCATACTTTTCCCCATCCAATAAAATGAAGTCAAGATTAATTACATAAATAAATGTACATCCCAGCTCATATATAAGCATCATTGGGGCAAATGTAAGGTCCACATTGCAGGGCATACAAAGACTACAAAAAATAATCTAGGTAGCACACACAGTAGAAGAAAAAATAGATGGCTGGAACCTGTTACACACAAAATACTTACACATTGAAAGCTTTCATCAAAAGTTATACCCCAAATAAATAAGACAGAATACAAACTTCTTCCATGTTCACTGCAGCACAGTTCACAATAGCAAAATAAAAAACAAGCACACAATTTCACCAGTGGTAGAATATATATTTTAAACTCTGTTTCTATGCAACCACATAAAGCAGCCATGAAACACCTCATGGCATAGAAAGGACCTGGAAACCATTATGCTGATTAGTCAGTCAATCACTACAAAACAAATATTTTATGAGTCCCCTACCATATGGAAATTTATGAAGCTGGACATCTGCTTACAGGTCATCTAACTGCCAATTCAAATGCCAAACAGACAGTATACCACACCCTCTACATGTACATCTTAAAAACCACTTACATGGGGGAAACCTCATCTCAGTTGGGGTCAGTTTTTCAAGATGGGGGGAGATGGAGAATACCTCTCAATTACTGCTATAGAAAATTTTGCTAAGGTCCCCTCAAACCAACAGACACTCTTGCCAAAGTGATCATTGAACTTACTGGTAATTCAGGTCAAGATTGAGAGGGTATCATGCATGTTTCTAAGAAAGTAAGTACATTCCATTTGTAGGAAAACAGGCAAAAGAAACCTCCCAAAAGTGAGGGAAAAAAGAAAAGCAATGATGGACAATACTTATATTCTTCAAGGGAAGAATGTTCCTGGTGCTATATTCCTTAATGGACAGCTTTGATTCGGTTTCTATCCAGACCTTGGTGACCCAAATCAAGTGCTAAAGACTACTGGAAATCTACCTTGTTCGTTCGAAGTACACAACAATCTTCACAGACCACACTAGAAGGACCTGATGGGGAAAACTCACTAATTGAACTGGGCTTTACCACAAGCTAAGCTGTAGTCTTGGACTTCAGGCTAAAACTCCCCAATGTGAGAAGAAGCAAATAATTACAATGCCAGGAATATAGAGCTGGCGATCATTTGGTTTTGGTTGATATCTCTTGCCTTCATAGTACTCAATGAATGGTGGGCAAGGATTACCATATACTTACTATTCTAATACATTTCTTGCTTCATTATGACATGTATAAATCTGGTACACATGTTTCTGTACCTGTCAATGAATATTATTGAAAGATTGGCCCTATCACCAGCTCCCGTTGCTTGTGTAAATAGTGTCCAGTTGTGGAAGTCATGTGCTTATGTTAATTTTATGATTGAAATGTAGGGGTGGAGTCTAGCCTGTTAATCTGGAGAGAGCCATTGAGTAGCCTATGAGGCCTCTGTGTGGGCATGGCTTTCTCCTGCTATGTCTGGGAAATCTCGCGATATTTCCCTCGTGAAAATGAGAGCTATCTTCCCCAGTTGTTGGGAGTTGGTCTTTGGGAGATGATTAATCAAGGACAAGACAAGATGGCAGCATCTGAGGAGCTGGAGGAGTCGGCAGAGAGAGCACACGGCTCTGCCCTGATGGAGCCAGACCTCTGAAGCTGGGGCAGCCACATCGAGAAATCTGCCAGCGATGAGTTGATTCTGCTGTTGATGGACCCTGAGCCCTGGAATCGAGGAGCCATGTGGAGACCCCTGCCAGCGCCGGGATTCTGCACCCACTGACCTGTGACTTCGTGAGTTGGAAGGAGACTATATAGACTGATTTCGGGCATATGGATAAATATTGGTTATGCCTTTGTACTGGAATGGGCTCAATGTCTTGTTCCTCTTGTATATAGACCTTTTACTTATACCTATATGTGTGTCTATGAAATTTCCCCTAGTCTACCTGGACTGACACAGCAGTCATTGAAGAACATAATCAGTACAAGTCATGTACTAAGATTTGTATACTTTCATTTTTTCTTCAATGCATTAAACTCTGTATCATTGACGAAATGAGTGACAATGTCAATAGAACTATACCCCAGGATAGTATTGATAATGCTCCCTAACATAAAATGACAATTATATCCCTAAGGTCAGTTGGGGACCTATATAAACCAAAGATATATGAGTGGATTTGGGGCTCTCAATGAACTATTTCCCCAATTTAAGAACAGTTGGTCCTCGTGACATGACCATGCTTGATGCTTGCCCTCAGAAAGAGATCACTGAATATGAGTTCTAGAGCAAAGTGTGACAAAGAAACTGTGGCTACTGGCCATCAGGAAAAATAAGCAATCATCTAAGAGAGGTACTGATTAAGTCCACAGGAGAAAAATATACCAGCCTGTGTGGTCCAAGGATTGTAAAGAATGCAATTCAAATCCAAAGGAGGTAATGGTATCAGAATTTGCATTATGAATACCATGTTTGCCAAAGGCTATGAATGGTGGTTGGAAGTTCAAAACCACCAGCAGCTCTGAAAAATAAAGGCTGGGCTTTCTTCTCTGCAAAAAAGATACAGACTCTGAATCCCACTGGGGGTCGCTTTGAGTCAGCATTCACTGGATGGCAATGAATATGGATGACAACAGAGGCCCCCAATCCATATGTAGCATTCTTACATATACAAGGCTCCCTCTGGTAAATCCCCTCAGACCACAGGTAAGGGATATGAATAGTCATGTTATCAGGCAGAGAGGATTGTAAAGTCACTCATGGTACCTATAATTTGGTTAAAAAGTAAAATATTATCATTTGACTTCCACTTTGACTCATTCAACAATTGTTTCAGGGTTTTGCTTTTTCAGTTTTATTTCAGTTTTAACAACAACAAAGTGAAAGGGAAATAGTCGTGGATTAAGCTTCCAGGGATTCCTAGATGATCATACACCAGGGATATGAGTAGCCTCATGATCATGCAGAGTGCACTAGGAAGGGGATTATTGCAAATATAAGATAAGAAATTGCACCTTTTTATTTGATCTCCTCTTTGTTTCATTTTAACTTTTTCCAGTTTTAAATATTTTCAACTTTCTTTTCAGTTGAGGTGTACCTCTGTTTTACTTTATTCTTGTATATATGCATAATATATATATATATATGGTATTTCAGGAGAGGTTTAGGTGAAAATATGAAGCTTATAACATTGAGTACAAGAAAGAGTAAAATGCTCTCAAATTGACTATAGTTATAATTGTACAACTACTCTTGATGTAACTGAACTATTGAAACACATGATATTTGAATTAATTGGCCCAAAATGTTTTTAAATAGTAAGAGTATAGCTCACACAGTGGGGAAAAATAGTAATAATACAATTGCTAAGGAATTATTTATGAAAATCTATTGAAATCTGTAATATTTGAAAAAAAAAACAAATAATGCAATTAAAAGCTGGGAAAAGACAATTAATCGTAAATTCAGCAGAGACTACTCTTGAAAGCCTAGCCGACACAAAAGGAAATGCTCTTGATGACTAGCTTTCCAGGAGCTACAAATCAAAACAGCAAAAGACAAAAAGCAACAAATGCTGTAGACGGATTAGACAGATTAGAATTCTTTTACACTGCTAGTGGGCTCATAAGTATGTTAAATCACTGTGGGAAGCCATAGGGCAATAACTAAAATAACGGGGAATAGAAATCCCATAAGAGCAATCAATAACTCTGCTGAGCATATAACCCAAAGAAGTAATGAGAGAACATAAAGAGATGTATGCTGTCCTATATTCATTGCAACATGGTTCACAATAACGAAAGCAAAAACAGCCGAAGTACCCTACAGTAGAAAAATGAATTAAAAACAAAAACTCTGGTATATGCACACAATGGAATACTATGCATCCCTAAAAAAGCAAAGAAACACATCATGACATGGAGGAACTTGGAAATAATTATGGCGAGTGAAATGAGCCAATCACAGACGGACAAATATTTTAAAGTCCAACACTATAAGAATAAGCACCAACACAAAGGCAAATTTCTTCTCCAACAACAGGAAGTCTTCTAAATTGCTCTCTAAAGTAAAAGGAGAGAGTCTCCCTAGCCTCCATGAACCATATATCATCCCCCTCTATAAATTTACTGCCATAGAGTTAATTCTGATTCACCACAACCCTACAATAACAGCGCAGAGTTGTTCCTATGAGTTTCTGATAATATAATTCTTTATGGGAATAGAAAGCCTCATGATTCTCCCAAGGAGCAGCTGGGGTTTTGAACTCCTGACCTTGCAAGTAGCAGTTCAAAGCATAAATACTTTGATACCAAGGATCTTACTCCCTCTATATGTACAACTTAATTTTTTTTTACATGGAAAACTTCACTTCAGTTGTGTCCAGGTTTTCAAGATGTGGGAGAAGAGAGAAGACAATTTATTTGTTGCTACACAAAATTGTGATAAGATCACCCCAAATCAACACACACTCCTACAAATGTAAATAATGAAACCTTACTAGAATTTCAAGTCAATATTCAGGAAGGAAAGGAGAAGAAAGTGATTAAATTGCTGTCAGTGCATAAATGAGAAGGAAAAACCTCCCATCAGGAAAAAAAATTAAAAATACAAAGAATTTGAGGAGAGAATACATATACTATTATGCTCTAAATTGGACACTTTTGACCTTAATCAAAGGATATGAAAAAACTTACTCTCAGACAGGGAACATTACAATGTGGATTATCACAGATGTAGTTAATATTTGAACTCTCTTTTGACCAATTTTAAGATTGTTTCGGTTTTTAATATTTTATAGGGCTTTTTCCAATTGAGAATTTCCTGTTTTATTTTGGCATTGCTTTTTTAATTTTTTTCTTCCTGCTTATGTTTTGTATGATTTTTCTAGATATGAAATTCTCAATGGATAAATTTAGAGACATAGCAACTATATTAATAATTACCTGGGAGTATGACAAATGAACTTTTGGGAAAATGGAGAGGTAGCAACAATTAGGGAAGAAATATTCTGAAATTTATTGGGGTGATGAGTGTACAACTTTTCTTAGTATGATGGAATGGCTTAATTTTATGATATGTGAAACATGGAAACTCAAAGGGAAACCAATGTAATTCATTAATAAATACTTTATGAAGATAAGAACATTTGAAACTAAAAACAACATTTAGATCATGGACAATAGATACATGTTATTCTCTGTTGAAACATCATAAATAGGAATATGAATCTTTTTCTGAAGTTAGAACACGGGTGAAGATCTGGAATATACTTTTCCTCATACTTGACTCAATGGTCAATAAAAGATTAATCATTATTTCATAAATGATAGATACTTCTCACTATTTTGGAACTAACATCTACTCATTATGATTTAAGTCATGCTGATCTGAATTGAAGTCATGCCAACTTCATTAGCAACAGCTCAAACAGACTTCTTAATTAAATTTCAAGTACTTTCAATATCATATCAGTGTTACTTTTAGCAATGAGTCCAATGAGTATCTTATGTTTTAGAAATTATATTAATGTCTCTACACACAAATGTATGCATTAGAGAAAGTATTTTCATATTAAAAAAATAAAACATTTCACATATAATTACTATCTCATAATTTATAGTTGTTTCAAAGACTCATGTTCTCTGTAATAGGATCATTCACAAATTTATGTTTAACTATTAAAATAACTCATCCACTACTCTTCTATAAGTTTATCATACCATAACAGGTGTGTGGAGCTGTTATAACTAAGTCTATTACTATCATTTTTTTATCACTGTCATTTTAAAGCCAGGAAGGTTACCTGTGAAAGAAAAAATTTTGTGGAGATTCTACACACTAATAGTAATACAATGGATGTCGCAATCATTTCTGGGGAAAAGTTGAATTTACAAATATCAGCAGAACACTGTCTGATATTGTACTGAAACATAGTAGTAGACTCAGATTGAAAGACACTCAGGACTTTACACTTAGATAACAACTGCATATCATCAAAGTAGACTCAACAATAAGATGGAGTGATGCTTTGGGAGCCTTCATTTGCGAATGGGGCACAAGTCAAAATGAGAAAATAAACAGCCACACATATCCATTTACTAATGAAAACATATGATGTACTATGTATGAGACTAGGAAAATTGGAAACAATCCAAAATGATAGGCATAAAATAGATACTCTTTTCTTTGTTCATATTATTAGGTGCTGCTGAGTGACAGATATGCAACAAAACAAAAAAACCAACCAGTCTCACGCAATCCTCAAAATTGGTCTTCTGTCTGATCCTACTGTTGCAGCCACTGTGTATCACTGTGTACATCCATCTCTTCTAGGGTGCTCCTCTTTACTCTGCCCCCTATATTTACCAAACATAATGCCACTCTCCAGGGGGTGTTCTCACCTGACAACATGCCCAAATGATGCGAAATAAAATCTCATCATTGTTTCTAAGAAGTTTTGTGGTTGTACTTACTCCAAGATAGATGTCTATTCTTTTTGCATTCCATGTTACTTTCATTATTCTAGGACAAAATCATGCCTCAAATGCATCTATTTCTTTCCCATCATCCTTATTCAATGTCTCATTTTCACTTGCATATAAGGCAATTGAAAACAGTATGGTTTGGGTCAGGCAAACGTTAATCCTCAAAGTAACCTTCTTACTGTTCAACATTTTTAAAACTTCTTGTGCAACAGATTTGCCCGTTGCAATGTGTCTGTGATATCTTGCTAGCTTCTTCCATGAGCATTGATCTTGGATGTGAGCAAAATGAAATTCTTGACAACTTCAATAGTTTTCCATTTATTATGATGTCACCTATATTTTCACTTGTGAGGAGTTTGGTTTTCTTTACATTTAGTTGTAATCCATACTGAAAACTGCAATCTTTGATCTTCATCACCAAATAAAGTGGTGCCATGTTTAATATCTAGAATCTCCCCATAAATGTGCTGTGGGAAGTGTTGCTAGATGATCTTCAGCACAAGTTAACATGCAAATGAAATCAGTGATATTATTCTAAAATTTTAACAATCTGATGGGTCTCTTTTCTTTTGAGTGGGCACAAATATAGATCTCTTCCATCTGACCAAATATCTAACTGCATTTCCAAATGTCTTGCCACAGATTTTCCAGTGTTTCCAGTGTTCGGTAATCCATCAATTTGTCTAGCCTTGCTTTTGGCTTATACTTTCAGTGCTGCTTTGTCTCCTTCCTTCAGGACCATTGGTTCTTGTTCACATGCCACATCCTGAAATTATGCAATGCCAACTCGTGCTTTTTGGTGCAGTGAATATATATTCTATTTTAGTACATTTTATTAATTTTTTTATTAAATCATTTTATTGGGGGCTCGTACATTGTTTTCACAATGCATAAATAAACATACTGTGCTAGGCACATTCACATGTCCACTGCTTTCTTCCGATGCTTCTTGCATTGTTCAATATTTTGCCCCCAGAATCTTCCACTCAGGTTTGAATTTTTTATGAGTTATTTCAGTGAAGCATATGCTAAGAATGTCCTTCCTATTAGGTACTTAAATTCAAATTCATTGTATATTTCATTATAATGCTTCACTTTGTCTTTTCAAACTGCCCTTTCAAATTTTCTGTTCTGCTCTTGACTGCATTTTTTCCATTTGCTTTAACTACTTTATAATTAAGAGCAAGTTTCAAAGTCTCTTTGGACATCCACTTTGAGCTTTTCTTTGTTTCCTGTCCCCTTAATGACCTTTTGATCTTGATGCCCTCCTACAGTTAATCCTGTCTTCTGTCAGTAGTGTTTAGTTGCAGCAAATCTTTTCTTAGAGATGTTCTCAAAATATGTGTGGATTTACTCAAGATTGTATTTTGGTTCCTGTGAAGTTGTTTTCATCTTCTTCAACTCCAACTTGAACTTACTGGTCTTGAATTGCTGGTCTTCTCTGCAGTGAAGGAGTGGAGTCTAGGCTGTCCTCAGGTCACATGCTGATGGTGCCTCCCTGTGGGTATGACCTTCTCATAAGGAGGGTCTTGGGAACCTCCCCTCTCTCTGCCTTCACCCTCTTGTTGATCAGCCACACTGACACCAGGAGACACCCTGTGATATTTCCAATGTTATTGGATGCACAAGATTTGCACCTACCAGCCTGTGGCCTTTCTGCATTCCAGATCATTGCATGTGTGGCTGTGTGAGTCTGAAAAGCATTTAATGGGGTGTTATTGGACTCAGGGACTTTTGTTGGACTAGGCTGGGATATTTTCCTGATAGCATTTATTTCTTGATACAAAAATTTTTTTCCTACAAATAGATGTAAGAGTGCCACAGGATTTCTCTAGTCATTTGGGTCTAAGGGTGAATAAAAATATTTCATGAAAAATAGTAAAGGGCTGATCCCTGGTGGCATAGTGGTTGTGCATGGGACTGTGGCCCACTGGGATGGAGGTTCAATTCCAGCTCACAGGAGCAAAGGCTGGGCCTCCTACTCCCACCACTAGAGAGCAGAGATGCCTGAAAAAAAAAAAGAGTAAAAAGATAATCCACATAATGGGAAAAAAATTTGGCAGTGATGCCAAAATCTATAGAATCTATAGAAAATAGCAACACATCAGTAAGTAAAAGGCAAATGACCCTATTAAAAGTGGACAAGGGAAATGAACAGTTTACCGTGATGAAAATAAAATGGTAAACAGACATATAAAACATGCTCATGTTTACTAGCTATCTGAGAGATGGAAATCAAAGTAACAATGAGAGGTGAACTTACACAAACAATGACAGCCAAATACAAAAAAAAAACCCTCACAAACAAATAGGCAATGACAAATTCTGGAGAAGCTGCAGATTAATTAGGATCTTTCATACAATGCAGATGGAACTGTAAATATGTACAACTCTGTGGAACATGATTTGGCACTACTCAAAAATGGGATACAAATTCTATATAATTCATCAATCTTTCACTGAGTGTATATCATAAAGAAAAAACAGCCATAAAATGAACAGACATACACATATCCATGTTCATACTGTTTACAATAGCAAGAGAACATAAACGATCCAAGTGTCCATCAGTGAAAAATGGAAAAAGAAATTCTGGTACATATACACAATGAATAATAAGCATTGCTAAATAAAAAACAATGACAAACCCAGGGCACTTTTACCATGAATGACTATTCCTTTTGGTGCTTGGCTGTTAGGTCCCATTGAATTGGTTTAAACACATGGTAAAGCCATCCTCTTTTTATGAACCATAATTTGTTTTATCCTAGCAGTTTTTTTAAAAGTTGGTATTTAGTTTGCTACTTGTGAATATTTCCATACTCATTTAGTGAATAGAATTAAATAATTCCATTCTTCAATATGCACTATATCCTTTTATGATTCTAGTCTGTCATAGCAAAAATTATATCCTTTTTGTGCAAACTATTCTACTATTATTTGCTTTTTCAACAGCCTTGCTTCTCTTAAAATTAAATTAGGGTGCTATAATTCAAAATAAAATCATTACATTTGAAATCATTCTGTACAAATCACATATGATGTATTGAATTTGTCCTTGTACCACAGGAGTTTAACAAAATAGAAAAACAAGTACAGATTATAATCCAACCAGTTGAATTATATTCAAATAGAAACTGTAAGATGTTTTCTGGTCCACAACATTTTAATATATATGCTATATTAAAATTACATATGTTTTAAGCCATTGCCACTTAGTTATGCATAGGTAGATAATCAAATTTTGATAATTATTTATTGAATAATCCTGCTTAATTAATCTTATTATTTTGGGAGGTATCACTGCCCTTTAGTGGGAGTAAGAGGCCCAGGCTTGCTCCTGGAGAATTGCTGTTGGATTTGAACCGCCAACCCAGTGGGCCGTAGTTCCACACACAACCACTATGCCACCACGGCTGAACCCTTCATTAAGCTTATTATCGCTTTCAGTCGCCTTTTGTCCAGTTAAATATCACTACTTGTTGAAGCAAGTTCATGAACAGTGCAATCAGTATCAATATTTTCTTATGCTATATTTACACTATTTATCCAATAAGTAGGTAACTTACCTTTTTGTATTCTTTGAACTAAAATTCCAACTTTGTGCAGAAAATGTGTTAATTCTTAGCAGTTAATATCAAAGAAATGGTCACAAATAGAAAACATAAATTGAATAATTATGTACACTTGAAATATTACTGAACATTTTGAAAAACAGTGATTTTATAAAGTTAGAATGAAATTGCTTAGAAAAGAAGTATAAAAGGCATGAAATAAAACAATTTATAAATTATCAAAGGATACCACCAGAGGGCAGTCATGCCCCCCCCAAAAAAATTATCAAAGTATCATGAGGGACTGAGGGAGGGGAAAATTGAGAAACTGATACCAAAGGCTCAAGTTGAAGGAAAATGACAATGCAACAAATGTACAAATATGCTTGACACAGTAGATGGATGTGTAGACTATGATAAGAGTTGTACGAGTGTGTGCAAATGTGCTTGATGCAGATGACGTACTAAATGCTATAATAGCGGTAAGAGCCCCCAATAAAATTATTAAGAAAAAGAGTTGTACGAGCCCCTGATAAAATGATTAAAAAGAAAAAATACTGTAATGTATAAAGAAAAAGAGGAAAGAACCAGAATGCAAAAGACATTTATAGAGGTATAAACATATGCATGTACACATATAAATATATTAATATAAATTATGTGGCTATAGGTCAATATATGCGTGTGTGTGTATATGTTAAGTATTGAGGTAGCAGATGGACACTGGATCTCTACTCTAGTCCTCCCTCAATGCAAGAACAGTTTGTGCTGATAAACTGGCATTTTGTGGATTGAAGAAAGCTGATGGTGCACAGCTATTACAAGAGACAATGCCTGGGGTCTTAAAGTCTTAAAGTTAAACAAGCAGCCTAGAGCTAGCAGAGAAGCAGCAAAGCCCGCATAGAAGAAACACACCAACCTATGTGTCAATTCTATGGAAATGATGATGGCAACATATGTACAAATGTGCTTGATACGATTGATGTGTGGAATATTATGAGCTATAATAGCCCCAAATAAAATTATTTATTTTTTTAAATTACTGTTTTCGAATGGAACTTCACCTAGCCTTTGATGATGTATGTTAGAGCTCATCATTATAAATTCTATAGCATACTTTTAAAACATTTCCGCTAAGATTCATTTACTATACTACCCAGATAATAAATGTGAAATAAAGGAAAAATGTGTTCTTTTGTCCCAACTGAATACAACAGCAGTTTTACTTTCATTAATCAGACCAATGAAGGTTGGCCTGATTGAGGAACATGTTCACGTATAATTAATACACTTTCCGGAGCAAAATCTATTTATTGAACCACTGAATCAAAGTAAATGCAAAGTAAATTGCAAGCTATAGCTACAAAACTGTCCAGGATATCTTTGTACTATATATCTGAACTTAATTTGGAACATGTCTCTACGTGTCTTATGTATCAAGAGAAGTGATTTAGAAAGTGATACAACTGAGGAGATGTTTGACTGACAAGGGATGATGGCAGCGTCCGAAGAACTGGACGAGCCGGAGGAGAAGCCACACAGCCTTACCCTGATGGAACCAGATGTCTGAAGCCAGAACAGCAACAGAGAAACCCCTGCCCGCGCTGAGATGCTTCTACCGCCGATGGATACAGCTGATGGACACTGAACCCTGGAAACGAGGAGGCAAGAGGGGACCCCTGCCAAAGCGGGATGCTTCTACTGCCACTGGATACACAAGACTCTGCACCCACTGGCCTGTGATTGCCCTGGTGTCATTGCACATGCTTCGTGAATTGGAAGGAAGCTTTATAGACTAGTTTCAGACATATGGGATAATATCAGACTTATGTCCTTGGACTGGAGTGAGTTGGGATGTTTTCTCAATGTTCCATTCTTTTTGTATATAAACCTTTCCCTTATATCCATAGGTGAGTTTATGAGTTTGTTTCTCTAATCTACCTGGATTAGCAGTGATACTGGGTTATTTCCATTCTTTAAATCTCTGCCATCTTTTAGGATTTCTTTTAATACATTTGTTTCTTCAAAAGTTGGTATTGCTGTGAAATAACAATGAAAAATACAACTTCCTCTAGTTCTTAAAGGTTTTCTCTCCCCAATTATCATGATCCCAATTATGCCTTACAGATCCAGCTAGACTGGAAGAGGTACACTGGTACAGATGAGAACTGGAATTACAGGAAATCCAGGACAGATGAACCTCAAAGGACCAGTAGTAAGATTGGAGGGGTAGAGGGAAGGTGGGATAGAGGGAGGGAGCTGATTACAAGGATCTACACCTTGTATGTGGATAGACAGTGGAGGGGTAGGCGAGGGAGACATCAGGCAGTGTAAGATATGGCAAAATAATAAAAATTTATAAAATATCAAGGGTTAGTGAGGGAGGGGGACTAGGGAGGGAGGGGAAAGATGAAAAGCTGATGTCAAGGGCTCAACCAGAAAAGCAAATATTTTGAGAATGATGATGACAGCAGGCATGTGAAGGTACTTGGCATAAAAAAAATCTGTATGACTTGTGATAACTGATGTATGAGCCCCCAATAAAATGATTATTTAAAAAGTTGGTATTAAAAGCAAAAACCTTCATATAAATAAAGTATGTTTTATTACTTAATATATTGAAAATAACTAATTAAAATAAAGATGTTTAAATCTGATAGACTTTTCCATACTTATGAAACTTTTGCTCAAGTTAAAATGATGCAGCATTTTATTTCAGATATTGTAGCTGGAAATTATTAGGGGCAATAATACTGAATACAAATTAATCTATTAATTCGAATTGCCCCTCTGCTGATGATTCTCTAATGTTAACAATAATAATGACAGCTACATATAATATGCTAATCTTTACTTAGCACTTACTTTATGACAGAAAAAGGTGACTAAATTACAGTCCCTACCCTTAAGGAGCTTATATTAGTCTATAGTGGAAACACTAATACATATTTACATACATACTTGTAAGACTGGACAATATGTGAAAAGTTCACCCCCAAAAAGTATTTAGTTTAAATTTTTATAGGAGTTCAGAAGAGAAAGATTATCATGCTTCTCTTTAACCATCATAAAATGTTTCGTGTAAAAAGGCGATAAGCATATGAGAGTATATTTGCACAAAATATAGTCCAAGAAAGTAAAAGACATTCACAGCAATGGAAATAATAATAGCTAAAATCTATTAAGAGTTTTACAATCTAATATAAATGCTTCAAAAATAATACTTCACTTATGTAAATTCATTTGATTTTCATAATCATCCTACCAGGCACTTAATTGGGCAATTGCAGGTAAAGAATTGCAGGTTATTCAGAGACAAATAAAGCTAATAAATTCTTACTAAGTTCCAGCTGCTTAGAGGCATTACCAAATGTGTTAGTTTTGGTTGACGAGAGATACAAAGTCAGACAGACACTAATATTCATATAAGAAATAACTATATACAAGACCAATTGAATAGTGTGAAATCGCCCCAGCTCAGTTCAGATTAGTTTGATTTTAGTCCTATGTCCAATACCAATCTATAAAGCCTCTTCAGACTCACATGATACATGCAATGATGCTGAATGTGGGAAGATCACAGGCCAGTGAGTGGAAAGTCTTATGGATCCAGTGGTTGTGTAAGCTTCTCAGTGCTGGTAGAAGTCTCTATGTGGCTCCTCCAACTCAAGGCACTAGTTTTGTTCTATGTGTCTTCTTAGCTGGACTGTCTCCCAGAGAGTGAGCCAGTATCTCGTCCCCAATTAACTATTCATCTCCTTAGCGCCTCCAAATGATGTCATCAAGATGCATCCTGACTGACAAGCTAGACTCCACCACTTCACCCTAAATCTCAAACTGGCAATAGATTATGTAACTACCACAACAAGTCAATGAAAGTGAGATTTCATCGGGCATATCATAATTAACATTCCTTCACAGCTACCCATTTTCCCTTCCTATTCCTTCAATCTACGTGATCCTTAGAAAATCACCTTTAACACTTCTGATATAATCCATATCAAATCATATGGATTTTACATGGAAATTACTCTGTGTAATGTTTTACTTCTCCATTATAAAAGTTAGTATTCAAATCACCCACTAATTTTCATATTTCCTTAGCAAATATTTATTTTGTCTCAAGGACTAGGTTGATCAAGAAGACACAAAAATGAATAACTTGATAGTGATATATAAAATATATATAATAAGATATATAGGTTTGATCACAAAAAGACCAGCAATATATGGAGAAGGAAAAGAGAATGCTATGGTTAGAGAAAACAGCATTTAAGAAAAAAATGAAAGTGAAAAAGTCTTGGAATTTTCAATTGCACCAGAGTGATTTAGCTAATAGTAAAGAAGGGTGCAGTTAGTGTGATAAGATATTAATAAATTGGGAAACCCCAATTCTAAACTAAGCATATCTTAGGCCAGATAATTCTTCTGTTTTGGAGATGTCTTGTGCATTGTATGGTGTTTACCAGCAACAATGGCTTCCGCATTAGCTGCTAATGGCAATGGATGCCATTAGCTCTGTTTCCCCACTTGTGACAGTCAAACATGAGCATATGATGAGACACCCACGAGGTTGTATGAGGATGAACTTATCCCTGATTGAACACCTGCTAAGAAGGTTGTGTTCTCTGTACATCACAAGTTACTAGTGAACATTCCTCCAGTCCTGGTTCCACTTCTCCATATAGTCCGATTTCTGGGATAAGGTTCTCCTCAATACAGATTGAATTAAATATGGTAAAATGATATAACCCTGACAGATATTTTCCTGAGAGTGAAGCATACAGTACTCCCATGTTCTGGTCAAATGACCGATTCTTGCTTGCATGTGAGCACACAGGTTACTTATGAGGACATGAAGTGTTCTGGAATTCTCATCCTTCACAATGTCACTGACAATTTGTTATGAAACATAGCAAATGCCTTTGAGTAGTTAATAAAATAAAATTAAACATCTTTATAATAGTTTTAATTTCAACCAAGATAGATGAGACATCAGCAAAGATATCCTAATTGCCTACTTTCAGTTTGAGTCAAGATTGAATTTCTGGAAACTCCTCATTGACGTGTTGCTACACTTTCAAATTATATTTGGCCAATATGTACTAACGTGTTAATTTTGCTTATGTTTTGCTTAGTAGTTTCTTTGAAATAGGCACAACTCTAGCTCTCTTCCAGGCTGGTGGCTTGGTAGTTGTCTACTGAATTTCTTAGCAAAGGGCAATGGAGTTCTGTTTTGACGGTCTCACTCAGTTGATATTCTATCCAGTCCTCAACCTCTGTTCTGCATCTTTATCAGATATTATACTTTTCCCTTCCATATAATGTTTCTTTAGCATTTTTGCTACTTGAAATGTTTGATGTTAACCCCATGTTAAATACATTGACTCTGTAAGTCTTCATATCTTTTTTTCAAAGCTTCCTGCTTTATTCAGAATTTTGTTCATGTAATCCTTCAATATTGCAGCTTGACTCTCAAATCTTTTCTTTAGTCCTTTCACCTTGAAAAAGACCAACCTTGTTCTACCCTTTTGGTTTTCTAACTTCAACTCTCTTCATATATCATTCTAATACTCTGCTGTCTTTGCAAACTACCTTTCAAATCTTCCATTCTGTTCTTTCACATCACATAATCTTTTATATCCATTTGCTTTTGCTACTGTCCATTCAAGAGCAAATGTAAGTGTCTCCTAACATCTGTACCTGTCTTTTCTCTATTTCCTATCAGTGAAAATAATATTTTGCTTTCTTCACGTATATTGTCCATGACGTAATCCCCTAACATATCTGACCTCCATTCAGTACATCAAATCTATTTTTGAGATGATCTATTTATTCAGAAAGAATTAAATACATATATAAAATCATTCCACATGCTACCAAGATTCACTTACAAACCTTTTTTTCCCCTATGGTTCCTCATACACTTGATTTAATCTTTTGCACCTGTAATTTAAACTTCCATATAAACAATTAATGGCCTTAGTCGACCCATCTAACTGATGATATTGAGCCACTTCATAATCTTATTGTCCAGATATTCTCAATTTGATTCCCATATATTTTATCTGATGTGATCCATGTATATAGTTGAAAAATATTTAGAAGTTTATGGATATATTTGTATTATTGTAAAAGTTATTTGCAATGAATTGATCATGTAGAATTATGTCACCGAATTTCTCTTGTGTCTCTCGATAAGACTATACTTCCTATCTTTTTTCACACAAAAATGGGTTCCCATGAAAAAAGGCATATATGTCTATAATTTGCATGTTGTACATAAGATATAATGTTTCCTTATTTCCAAAAAGTTATAGAGCAAGCATAAGGTTTACATAAAACATATGGCACTGATTTCTCATTTTTATTTCTACATTTCCTATTCCAACTATCAGTAATTGTACATTCATCATGACTGGAGATCCCATCCATTTCAAACTGCAGCAATCAAAAAACCTTCATCTTTGGCAATAGCAGTCAGTGCCAAATTTGAATTACTGTAGCATTGACTGTTATTTCCGGCCAATCTCCATTTCAGCAGTTCAAATTCACCAGCTGCTCCATGGGAGAATGTTCAGGCTATCAACTCCTGTAAAGATTTACAGGAGCAGAGTAAGGTGATTGCAATTATGAAAAATTTTATTGAAAGACGGAGTTGAGCAGGTGTTATAGGATCAAAGCCATATTTTAGGAGCTGCTATTTCTGCATAAATATGTAATTGATATGTTCAGCAGTTGATAAAACAAGGAGATTTGCTAATAAGGAGTTAATAAAAATCATGGGACTAATGATCCTTTTCTAAGTTAACTTTAAGTCTAGATGATTTGACTCATAAGTACATTATAACTGAGAATCAATACAGAACACTTGTAAGCCTACTTCAGGATATATATTTAGATGTTCTTTTTGATGATGAACATGCACCAATTCTCTCTATTTTGTCATTGCACACATAGAAGACTATAGACTTCAAAATGATTAATAGCAGTCCACTTTACTCACTAAATCTAAGATGTCATTCTTTAAGCATGCCTTTTCCTTTCCGACAACTTCCAAGTTGCCTTGATTCATACTTCATGGATTCTATGTGACTATTATTCATGACTATTTGCGACTGTTTCTTCTTATTTGGGTGCTGCCACATCAGTAAACTAAGGTCCCAAAAGCTTCCCTCCGTCTACATCATTAAGGTCAAGTCTACTTTGAAGAGGCATATTTGTGCCAATTATATTTTAAGCATTTTCCAACCTGAGTACCTCATCTAGTGGCACTGTACCGGAAAATATTTCACTTCTATGCACAATGTTTTCCATGGCATTTAATGTTGTTGCTTTTTTTATTTTAAGAACATTGTCAGGTCTTCTTTGTAATTTTTTTGTCTTTATTTAGAAGATGCAGTGAAACCCATCCACTCAAGGAGACTCAGCATCACAGGAGCGTACAAATTACAAACTGTGTGAAGTTTACAAGTTACATAGTGTGTGTTACAAACAGTGTAGCAAACGGACCAGAAGGTGGTGGGCGACTAATCTTGAGGATTAGTCAATAATGGTGGCAAAAAGCAAATCTTGAATGCTAGTCTAAAGGTTGGAAATGAAAATCTACTGAGAAGCCCTCATAAGAAAGAGTTGATCTGCTTCTGAAAAATTAGTCATTAAAAACCCTATGGAAATTTTTACTCTGCCCTTGGTGACCCAGAACACATTACGTAGACAACCAGAAATTTAAACCCTGTCCTTTGCAGATGCCTAGCATCCTTCATTGGCCACGTCAGCAGGATCCAATACGGCACTTTCACTAAGTGAACAGGACTTTACCTTAAACACATCTGTAGCAGATCAAGGAACTGAAACACTACCTTGGGCCTAAGGCTGAAGTGTCCTAGTGTGAAAAGAGCAGACGATTATGATCCCTAGGCTATGGATGCGAAAGTTATTGTACTTTGGTTGAAAACTGCTGACATGAAGGGTCCCCAAAGGTGACAACTCAAAACTACCATGCATGTGCTACATCCATACTCTCTTGGTCTTTGTAGGACATGGTTAATTCAGTTCTGCCTTTGTGAATGAATATTATTGGAAGTTTTATTCCATATATATCCTTGTTTGTATACATAGTGCCCAGTCACCTATTGTGTTAATCTGTACAAATCAGTAATCCATTCATTTTGGTCTAAAAAAAGTCATATACATGCATACTTTATTTTTCTCAACAATGTTTTAAATTCTATGCCATTGGCTAAATAATGTTAATATATAATCAGGTGTCTCAAACTACTGCCCGTGGGCCACATGCAGTCCATAGAGAACACTTATGCAGCTGCTGGGTGTTTGTGCCACAGCTGCCTGTCCTGCTTAGCAGCCAACTATCCGGTCCTGCAGTGAATTTTTTCATAGCTTTTTGTTTACTTTTTTAACTATAGTTTGTACCTCCAGTGGTCTGAGGGACAGTGAACTGGCTCCCTATTTAAAAAGTTTGAGAACCCCTGATTTAGATCTACCGTATACCACCTGGGGATAATTTAAAATGCCCAGCAACAAACTAATGATGACGTCTCTACAGTGAACCAGGTACATATCTAAACCATAGATATATTAATGGATTTTGAGTCTGCGCTTAATTGTAGCCCTAATCTAAGAAAAATGAGTTCTTATGACATGTCCTGGTCAACACCTGGTCTCATAACATGATCAATGAAGACATGGGTGCTAAAGCAAAGTGTGGTAAGGAAAGAAAATGATTATCAGCTGTCAGAAAAAAAACAGTAACTCGGGTATTAAAGGTTTTTCATAAAACAAGCAGTCATCAAGGGAGATGTCAGTTAAGTTCACACAGAAGTAACATTCCACCCTATGTCATCCTCAAATGTAAATATTGAAATCTAAACAGAGGAGCTTATTTTATGAATGTCTAGTGTGTCGAAGGCTATGATGACAGTGAAAGCCCACAACCTATCCTAAACGTCCCCCTCCCTGGGTGGATGAAGCCTCTGGTGAAGCCTCTGTGGCTAAGGGCAGGGATGCAAAAGATCTGGTGGCCGGATTTCCTTGTAGAGTGGATCACTGCAGGTGTTGTTAGGTCCACCTGTGATGCCTTGTCATATTTTCTGATTTGCTTTTAATTGAAATGTTTCACTTTTATTATCATCATTGTTGGGTCATTTTGCTGTGTGTTGCTTGGATTTTGTATGTTTTTGTGTATATGAAATCCAGGATAGACAAACCTATAGAAACTGCAACTAAATTAACATGGTCTAAGGTTCATGGCATGTGAGACTGGAGGGGGATGGGGAACTAAGTCCAAGTCCAAGAAATGTCCTGGAATTGATTGTGGTGGTGATTCCACAACTCTTATGACTTTGATTTAACTCTTTAAATGTATTATATATTAATGTGTTAGTGAAACTGCTAAAAATTCATTATTCATTTTTTAAAATGTAGAGAGCACAATTGTACTCTGTCTTTGCTCTTACAGAGTTTTTAAAATTTTAGAGAGACACTATTTTACTCATAATCTAAAATTTTCAAATTCACTTAAGTTTGAGTTTGAAATAATCATCATTCCCTCGGAATCATCCTTCCTTTTTCCCTTGTCTTTAATGAAATTTCTGTGGATGACATAGAGTTGTTTATTTGTGGTTCATTTTTGAGGGATACATCCTTATAGTTCGTGTCTGCAAGAAAAATTGCAAATGCCTACTAAACAGAAACAATGGATTCTGTGTCTTTTATATTCCTAGAGCAAGCCCTAAGTAAAATTTGGGTCAAGAATTGTATGTCATTTTAAATAATTGTAATTTTTTCGTTGTCTGTACCATCTGGGACATAACTGAAGATCAAACTTAGCTTATTTTTGTGTGGATCATAGCTCTGAGAAGAATAGGAATTTGAAAACACTCCAATTTACACCTGTGGAACCTGTACACGAATCAAGAATCCATTGTACAAATAGAACATGGGAATACCGCATGCTTTAAAGTCAAGAAAGGGGTCTGAGCCCTGGTGGCGTAGTGGTTGTGCACGGGACTGTGGCCCACTGGGATGGAGTTTCAATTCCGGCTCCCAAGAGCAAAGGCTGGGCCTCCTACTCCCACCACCAGAGGGCAGTGATGCAAAAAAAAAGTCAAGAAAGGTGTGTGTCTAGGTTGCATTCTCTCAATACACTTTTCCGATGTGAATGCTGAGCAATTTCTCAGAGAAGCTGGCTTATAGGAGCTTAAGAAGAATGTGACATCAAGATCAGAGGAAGACATATTAGCAACTGAGAATATGCAGATGATATAACCTGGCCTCCTGAAAGTAAGAAGAACTTGAAGCACTTTTTGATGAAGATCTACATATAACTTCCTTCCTGTGTAAGTGAGTGAAGGGAAACATTGGATCGCATTATACTTGACAAAATTAAAATAGTTTATAAACTATCAAGGATCCATGAAGGAGGGGGGAGTGGAGAGGGTGTGGGAAAAGGAGGAGGCAATACCAGGGTCTTAAATGGAAAGAAAATGTTTTGAGAATAATGATGATATCAAAGATACAAATGTGATTTGCATGTAATCGACGTATGGATGGATTGTGCTGAGTTGTATGAGCCTCCAATAAAATAATTTTTTAAAAAATAGGAATACCCTCTATAACATGGCCCTGTTCAACACTTGACCTCTTAAGAGATCATTGAAGATCAGCGTGCTATAGAAAATGGTGGTGAAGAAAGCAGATGGTGCTCGGATAGCCATTGGAATAGTAATTGGGTGTCTTAAAGGCTTGTATTCAAATAAACAGCCATCTAAGTAGATGTCAACTGAGTCTACATTGAAGAAGAAGCATGCTAGTCTATGTGAACCAAAGATGATGGTAACAAAATCCATAAAAACTAAAAGTACTAATTACAAATCAATGTAAAGAAACCCCAAATTGGTTGAGCCCTTGTGGCCTAGTGGTTGTGTGTGGGACTATGGCCCACAGAATTGGCGGTTCGAATCCAGTAGCAGCTCTCTGGGAGCAAGGCTGAGCTTCCTACTCCCACCAGGGCAGTGACCCCACACAAAAAAAAGATTAGTTAGAAAAGAAAAGAAACTCCAAATCCTTAGAGCTAAATCAATATGTAACATCATAATACATGGAAAATAGACTGAAGTTGTCAAGAGTTTCATCTTGCTTGGGTCCACATCTATTATCATGAAAGCATCAATCAGAACATGTTTGGTTGAAATCTTAAATTGAATAAATCTGGTGCACAAGACCTCTTTATTAGTGTCAAAAATCAAGGATATTCCTTTGAGCCAGATCCACCTGGCTCAAGTCATGGTCTTTCCCATCTCATATGCATTAAAAAGTTGAGCATTGAAAAAGGAAGACCAAAAAGAATTGATACATTATGAATTATGGTGCTGGGAAGAATATCCAAAGTACCGTGGAATACTAAAATATCAAGCAAGTCTGTCTTGGAAGAAGTACCACCAGCATGCTCTTTAGAGGCAATAATGGTCTCACATCCTTTGAACATATTAACTGGAGAGAACAGATCCTGGAGAAGGACACCATGCTGGGTAAAGTACAAAGAAGGCCCTAAACAACACTCATCGACCCATTGGCTGAAACAATGGACTCAAGAATATGGACAACTGTGCCCATAGCACAGGACTCGGCAGTTTGACATGCGGTTACCATGAGTCACACCTGTCTCCAGGGCACCGAGCAGCAGCCTCACGGAGGTAACTTTTTAAAACATGTGTTTCACCACCTTGGAGAAAGTGTACAAATGTAAAATATTAAAGGAAATGAATCCTTTGCATTTCTACTCTTAGAAGTATTCAAATTAAAACGAAGCATGTATTTTATAAATTCCATACATTCATATTTGCTTATATCTCATGTCTGATAATATATAAAAGCATTGATTTATGCACTTAAGTTTCATTCACGGAATTTAAATCTGTTAATTTCAATATTTTACATTTGATATTTCTAACTGCTGATGACTCTCAAAATGATCATTTGCTAACTCTTTGTTTTAATTAAATAGGAGGCTTAACAATCTACTAACTTTTCTCGAAGCATAAATTAAAAAAACCTTTTGACAAACTGACAACATATCAAGTGCAGGAAATTCATTATATTTCTTATGTTTCAATTTATAATTTATCTGTAGGTTAAAATTGACATAAGATCATTTCTAAATAATAGCAACATGTTACTCTTCATATTACCAGACACATTGAAGCCTTTTTAGAATATTCAATTAGTTTATAAAGACCTCAACATTAACATCAAATGAAATATGTTCATTTTCACGAGATCAAAGTAAATCAAGGTACAATGCACTCCCTTTTCCCTTCTCTCATCTCCCTTCTGTCTGTATAGGAATATTATCAAATACCACAACTTTAAACCACCTAACAGCCTGCATTCACACTTAAGCGAGGGATGATAGACAAGCTTTCTTTGAATCGTTGAGTGACAGAAACAAAGCTGTCCATTTTCATGTACAGAACATGTCCTCGTTTAACAGAGATTTTTACCAAAGACATTGCCAGCTTTCACCATGTCAGATGATTCTGAAAGTCACTATAATATTTCTACTGTGCATAAATAAGATCTACTGCATTAAAATGTGAGTAGATGTTCTCGTATACCATATTGGAAAATATTCACCGACACTGCAAGCCCATGATATACAAGTAACCAAGGGGTACTAATGATGAAAGACTTTGTTGTCATGGTGTCATCTCATAAATCATCAATTATTATCTGTGATTATGAAGGTGACAACCACATACTGTCATAAAAGCATTTGCATTTTGTGTAGTTAAATTTTTTCCAGACATAATTTTCTTTGTAGAAGAAATGCCATGACAACCATAGAATACTTAAGCCTGTTATGAAGTATTCAAGCATTTGTTCAGACTTTGTCCGTTTGGCATTCAGGCATCCCATACGCTTTTGCATTATTGAGTAGTTGGTTTATCTCTACAGTTCATAAATTTATTTCTAAACATAGGTATATAGCATAATAAACGATACCCAGCAGAAGCAATGGAAGTCTTTAGGTTGCTATGACAACCTAAACTGATCAATTTCCTGTCACAGTTTTAAAAGAGGCACTCTCCTGTGGCCATAAATACTAATTACAAATGCAAGCCATTTGCTAACATGTTCAGCTTACAGATTAAAGCAGTTCATGCCTAATTTATCATTTAATATGTCCTCCCACATTTGTATTATTGTACATTATGAATAATAACTTCAGATCTTTATAACAAATTCATTTTAACTTCACTAATTTTTAAGTTTCTGCAATTTTAACTATGCTGTTATTTAGTTTAATAAATGCAATGGATTTGAAAAGGTGAAAGGAATGTTTTCTAAATGCAACTTGAAATATTTGCTTAAAGATACTCCTGTGGTTTTTTATTTTTAGAAAAGGATGGTTACATTTTATCTAGGAGCATAAGAACAATTTAAAGACTATAAATGAAACTTTTTAGTCCCACTACCTATACATTACAGTTATACACAGAATTAATACACTTTACTAAGTTATTCAGTGAAGAATTTAGTAAAGGTCTCAGAAGATTCTCTGAATGGGTTATATTGCTTTTGAAATAAAGCAGTGATTTCAGGAGGAAATACAGTAATAATAAATCCATCGGGCAATATAGTCAGTACAGTGTAATGTAGACCTTTCTTTCCTTACTCACAAACTCATTTTATATAAATCTGACATTAAAACTATGCTTCTTTTTGCAGGGGGAAGAAAGAGAAAGAAAAAAAGTCAGATAAATATCTATTTCAGAATATAAATTATAGCACACTACTAAATTTTTAAATGGTCTTTAGAAAATTTTGAACAGACCAGTACCTATGAAAGTGTTAGAATACCATTTTTTCATATAGAGGCTTTAAAAATCTTTTTTGCTGTATGTTTTAACTAAGGTATTTCTATGTTCTAACATTTGTCTTTTAAATAGTGAAGGGGGAAGTATGCTAGTTTCATTATGAATTACGTATTAAGAATTATCTAAACGTTTTTAACTATTTTTCCCATGCTAACCAACTAAATACAAAACCTAGAAAATTTACAATTTCCTAGGCTTCAAATATTCGCAAGAAATTTTAGGAAGGGTGATAAGTCCCCAAATTTAAATATATTAAGCATGTTTGAGTTGATTATTTGAAAAGAGAAACTAGAATCTGTAGAAAAATACTTCAGCGATTATAGACATAATACATTGATTTTTGTTTTGTTATTTTATTTCGGGGTGGAGGAGTCCTATCACAGAGGGAACTAAACAACACTGTGCACAACTACTATTCTCATGATAAAAAAGAGAGTTAATTGGATGGCAGTAATTTGAGAGTCTATGGAAATTCATCTATTGTTTTTACAATTGCAGAGGAAATTCTTTGCTTTGATAGTTACAAAAGGAATTAAGCGAGAATTAAATGGAAGCAAAGCTCAGCTTTGGGTGGATAATTTTAATCTGAGTCAAGAGCCTCAAACTTTGTATCTCTCACATACTTATATCAGAGCTTCCTTTAAAATTAAAAAAGTATCATTTGCAAAAACAAAAAAGTACATACCCCTTTAAGGTGCCTGCCTGACACCCCAACTCCACCTCAACATTCTTTTCAGCTCCACAAAAGGAATTCCTCCCTCAACTCCTATTAATTAGCACATACTTTACATCCAAAGATATGAAACTCCCTCAGTAGATATCCTGTGGCTACCAAAAGAGTGACAAAGCACTTTCAAGGATTTCTCAATGCAGCAGCTGCAACCATGGTCCTCCAGGGCTTTGAGAGCCACCCAACAGTGCCCTCACAGGTGCTTTTCTTCCAGCACCATTTCAGGAACTCTGCAGCAGGAATTTCATGTCCCCAAACTGGTAAAGCACAAGCTCCCTTGTCCTTACTTTAAAAGAGAAACCTTAATAAAAAAGGGGGGAGGGTACATAATCAGCCTAACACAGTGAAAACTAATCTGAGTGCATCTTTGCATCAGCTGAGTTACGTGCTTGCAAAACAAAGACTGGAGTAGAAACAATTTACACACACACACACACACACACACACACACACATATATATATATATATATATATATATATATATATATATAAATTCCACTGATTGCTTTCATCTGGATCTTGCTATTTGCACTCTTCAACCCAAAAACATTTTAGAAAATGTGATAAGTCCCTATAAAGCACTTGGTGATGAACTGTAACACAAATAAGTGATAAGTAATACAAATTATTTGCTCCATAAATATTATTGAATATTGCAGACTAGAAGTTACGGGGATGTTGGAGATGGAGACACAGTGATTATACAAACAAAATCAGAGTCCTCACCTTCGCAGTACTTAAGATACGTGCATGGGATTTTAGCATTTCCAAAGAACTCTTACATAGATTAGCTTGCATTTTCTCTTAGCAAGCAATACACCTGTGACCACTCGTAGGTCCATCTTATGGATGAACAGAAATAGAAATGCATACATGTTAAATTATTTGCTTGTAGTCATAGGGTTAGTTGAGAATGGAGCAAGGGATTTAAACCAAGATTTGTGACTCTGCTTTCAGGATTCTTACTAAGGGAACATTTGCCAAAGTAATTCATGTAACACTTTTCTTGAAGAAAGGGACTCTAGGCTCAAAACAAACTAAGAAACCTGGAAGATTACATCCTCTCGTGTAGATTTATAGACAAACTAAAAGCCTTGGAAGAACCTACAGGAATCAAACTTGCCTATTTTTTATTTAACTCAATGCTTTCCAAACTTATTCAAACACAGAACCTTCTCCAAGTGAGGTGGTGTGTGTGTGTGTGTGTGTGTGTGTGTGGTGTTCATGAGTTTCAGACAGCATATAACTTGGAGCATTGCAGAGCACATTTCTAAATCTACACATTAATATCAATGTGTGTAACTATAAAAAACTGTATTGTGTTGAATGTCCTTCTACTGAATATTATGATAGGATTAGGCAGGCATGTGTGATGAGAGAAAGAAGTTTTTGTGTACTGTCAGGATGTTGCAAAATTTAGAGTAACAATAACAAAGTGAATGGAAGTTGTTTCCTTGACTCTCTTTCTTAGATACATCCAGCACATTCTCAAGACTGAGAGAACTTTTCCTTCAATCCCTATTTGGAGAAATTACTGACGCTGGGACTGAGTATCTTTTAGTACCAGCCAGGAGTATCTTGTAGCTCCAGAACTGAAGTAATTGGTAAATAATAATATAATGACAGGATCGTGTCAAAAGCAACCAAGAGAAAAAAAATACTAATAGCTAAAAGTCCCACTATTTTAGCTATAAAATAAATGTTGTGATGTTGAATTATAATCCAAAGTATAAAATGGATATCAAATGATAGAAAGGAGGAAAGCAAAAGGGAACAAAAATCTGTGAGGAAGAATCTAAGGAAGAAAAAATGATTTTATAGTGGTGAAACATCACAAATATTAACTCAGCCAGAATATCATGATTAAAACTAATAGTAATAAGCCATATATGTAGTATATATCCTTTATATGATATGATGAAAAATGACACTTTATCTCTGTTATATTTCTCAAAAAAAACTGCAGTCCAGTATAATCATGAGAAAAAATATCAGGAATATTCCAATAAAGGCACATTCAGCAGTAATCTACAAAACTGTCAAGATCAACAAAAGTAAGAAAAATCTGTGAAACTGTCCAAATCCAAAAGATTCTGAGGAAATACAATGATTAAATGTAATAGGAGGATTTCTTTAATGGGATCCAAGAAAACACGCAAACACACACTCACACATTAGGACAAACTTGAGAAATTTTGAATAAAGCATCCAAGTTAATTATGCATCCATATTGGTTCACTGATTCTGATTAATTGCTTTACTAATTATAAAAACTAATAAAAGGGAAAATGGTTGTACTAGAAACATTCTGTACTAGCTTTGCCTATGCATTTATAAATCTAAAACACCCTACCCTCAAAACGGGTTACTTTTAAAACGTCCCTGGCCACCTTTGTATCAAGAAGCCCAATTTTGTCATAAAAAAGTGCTATATACCTACATTAATTGGACTGTAACTTAACTTCCACCATGAAATGTTTTGTGCAGAGGAAAAGATAGACAAGTATTAATTAAGGTAAGCACAATCATAAATTTAAATATTATATTTTAAAATATATTAACTAGATATTCTTTTAATGAATTAATCAGATTCCCATACTCCTTTAAATGACTCTGATTGTAGTGATAGATTAATTAGAAATTATAAACAATGATGTCAAAAGAAAAAATAGTTCTCTTTATATGTTTAGATTAGAATCATCAATATATGATTTGATGGATATTGCAAAGCACAAAAATATAAGATGGCAACTTTTCTAATTTAAGATTTTTTCATTTTAAAGTAGCAGAACAATTCAGATGTATTACACTAACCTACCATTTGAATATCACAAGCCAGTGAAACATAAAATGTCTGGGAATAATATCTTCTGATTCATCACCAAATCACAATCTTGCTTACACATTTAAATTTTAAAATTCTGTCTAGGTAAAATGTTTTCTAATGATAAATCAACTCAATTTGCTTTAAAATTTTCCTACTTGCAACAATTCAAGCATTGCATTAACAAGTTTCAATATTTTGTTTTATACAAATTTTATTATCTGTAACATTGTATACATCAGGAGAACAAGCACTTTGTGTCTTGAATTATGAATAATATAGTGCTTCTATGAATTGAATGGTTCAGTTACACAGTTTTTATTACATGTAAGTTTTCTAATGGACTTACTTAAGAACACATTTTATTGGTTACTCATTTTATAAAATTGGTTAGAAAACAAAGACTCCAAATCAAAATATAAAGTAAGAGCAGGTATTTGGAGCTTGTGCACCCTTTTACTAGATGTTTCCTTTATGTTAAAAATTTATTATTTGTTAAAAATGCAATATTATTCCAAACAGAAATCAAGATATGTCTTTAGCGTACTTCACATGTATCTGGAGGACTTTAGACTTGTTTTCCCTGGGCCATAATTCCTTCAAGAATTACAAATCAACAAATGACTATTTTGGCACACTAATCCCATTTCTTAACACTGTTCTGGAGCATTCATCAAGATGTATTACAAACCCTAGCAATTCAGAGGCACACTGCCTTTTCTAGAGCATTCATAGTAGTAAGTCTTAGAACCAACTCTGTTTCAGCAGCAATTAGTTCCACTGAAAAGCTTCTTAGAATGAGGTTATACACTTTTAGAGAATGCCATCACTCTCTTTGTAAACTTATGATATATTCCTCATTACACAATAATAGCTGGTTACCAACCTTTCCTCGTTATCCTGTCTCTGTCATTTAGTAAAATCTGCCAGATAAATTCATGGCCTGCCATTCTATGCATTGGTGTCTAGATTCATAGATATTTTAGCACCACCCCGCATTTTCATAAGAGTAGGCAACTCTTTGAAGGTTAAAATAGACTAGAGGCTTCACCTGGACATTCAAACATATATACTGCTTCAAAAGTCCATTTTTCTTCTATAATTCCACTCTGTTTTCGCTATTAAAGAAAAACGAGCTTGCGAGCAACTGTGTTGCACTGTCACATTATTAAATGTAACATGCAGAACATGACATTACTATGCTACACATGGCTAAGAAATTTTAGTATTCACGGGATTATGGTAATTAAATCTGCCTTCACTTTGGGTGATGTGACACTTGCTTAACTATAATGTCACTCCACTTAAAGTCTGTGTAAACAACATTATCTTAGTCACTCTGCATTGCATTTCCAACTGTGAGCAAAATTACAAGGTCAGAATAGACAAGAATGTAGGTAATCCCAAGGAAACATCATGTAAAGAACTTGCTCAATGTTCCAACTGGGTTTTCAGAAGTAGCACAAAATATGTTTTATATTAACAATGTAGTATTATCTCAATGGCATCCACGACCATTCTCAGAGTCAGTGATGAAAACAAAATAATTCACAATTTTGCTGTTTTGTCGGTAAAAGATAACAAGCTTTATTTGCCAAGACTGTTGAAACTGACAATGTCAATATTAAATAAGAATTTGAATATAGAATGACTTTGATTGTTTTGTAAATAAGGATCCGGTTAACATATCAAAATATATATTTTTAGAAATGTAGATAATAAAAAGAATATAATAACGCTTATATTTATTGTATTATTTTTAAGCTAAAAACCCAACAACCATATTTATTAAAATAGACATAGTACTGGCTAGTCTGGTAAGTCACTTTAAATCTAGCTTGAACTCTTGGGAACAGTTTGTTTTAAATGATTTATTAAATGATTTTGAAGTAGTTGCATAACTCACTAAACTGCTCATATAGTAGGTAGAAGCTGAGAAAAAATATCCAATTCTTTTCTAGAAGTTTATCTTCACTTCTCTAGTGAAAATATTGCAGCAAGCAAAAGTTATTTTTAGCATATCTCTGATGTTAAATCAGGTATAAATTTGCAAATATTGCAATAGGAGTTAGTAAATGTGATCCCCAGATTCAATCAGTTCACAAATATACTCAAGTGGGTAAACCACCAAAAGCAATTTGTATGGAATCCTTTATGCTTATTGTCACATTTAGATAATCATATATAATTTATTAATTTGGATAATTTATTAATCTGGATATTATCCTTACAAAGTGTGTGAAACATAGTGTTCAAATTAAACAATTACAAAATGATGCTAAAATTCTGTGGGAGGTCAACTCACTTTCTAAGAATGCCACAGTCACTAAAATTTCCCAGGCCTACTTATAAAAAATGAGGTCTCTAGAAATACCTTTATTATAATATATAGTTGTAGATTTTCTTTGACACAATTAACATTTTGTATAACTAGAATATTCATTGATAACTGATATTAAATGTCCTGAAGGGAAAAACAAAAGTTTATCTTAAAATCCATTATAAATAATATGTATTTTGGTAAATAGATGTGCTATAATTTTGTGTGAATGTGTATGTGCATGTTTGTCCCTGAGTATGTCTGTGCAATATGTGTACTTGCACCTTGGAGAGTTCTGTTGCATCTGATTCCCTTTTCAGGATTTTACTTTAATCTCTCCAAATATTGCATCCATTCTAACTGAACAGTTAGACTCTTTTCGATACGCGTGACATCTAGGAAACCTTAAAACTCTACGTGAAAGCTCATAGCACAAAATCCAGCTCTTGGGCTGAGCTCCGGCGCCCTAAGTGGTTGAGTGCGGAACTGCACCCCGCGGGCTTGACAGTTTAAATCCAGCCGCGGCTCTCAGGAGCGGCACTGGGTAGTGCCCATCACCAGAGGCAGTGGTGCCCACAAAAAAAAAAAAAAAATCCATCTCTTTTTGATTAACCACTATCCAAAACAAAATGTCCAATGCTAGCTTCTTCATCAAAAAAGAAATTGCACACTATACAAAATAGTTAACACAACTTCTTCATGCAGTGCTTTCAAGACACTGCTGAAATCAAGGGCTGAATAAGACACATGCAAAAATGTCCCTGAAAGCAAACAATATGTCATAACAAATTGTGGTTGCACTGTCATTGTATTTCAGCATTTTAAATATCATGCTTCAGGATGGAGGAAATAAAAGCTAAATTTAATATGGTGGGTTACCGCTGGCTAGACTTCATATGCTGACATCCTCTCCCATGACCTCTTACAATTGTCTTAAAATTAGGAAGAAAAAAAGATACATGTGATAGACTTATGATCTTCACTAAGAGGTATTGCAACAGTTTTCACAAAACAATAAAATTTTAATTTTTCTTTATGTTTCATATGTAGTAAGATAATTATTACTCAAGAAAATTGAAAATATGTATCAAAAATCAGAGGTTATTATATGACTCTAAGGTATCTTTTACTCCAACACCCTCATTTTATGAATGCGGTAAATGAGATCCAAAGACAGTTATTTGCAGTGTTGATTTAAGGTGATGAACTTCGGACTTTTTTCAGAGCATTTTGTTATACTACACTATTTCCTTAAATGAGATTTTAAAAGAAAGTGTTTTGTAACCCGTAAAATATTTTACATATTGGGCTGAGCCCCGGTGGCGTAGTGGTTGTGCGCGGGACTGCGGCCCACTGGGATGGAGGTTCAATTCCAGCTCCACAGGAGCAAAGGCTGGGCCTCCTACTCCCACCACCAGAGGGCAGTGATGCCCCCCCAAAAATAGTTTACATATTTAAAATACTATATCTACATGAACCGCATGCTTTGAAAGAAAGACAAATGACAAATAACATTAGTAAATATTATATAAGTTAAGTAAAAAGTATTGCTATAAAATCATAGAAACTTTTATTAAACAAAATATCAAAATGTAAAGCTATTATTTCTCAACATAGTGTCTATCTAGGTTTACACACTTCTGAAGAAGGTATTCCCTTCACTCTAAATTTTCAATAAAGAATACTGCATTCTCTAATTTATGCCACATCTGAATCCCAATTCTGAGGTCTTCAAGGGACTCAAAAATCTTGTTTTATTTTAAATGCTCTTTGAGTTTATGGAACAAAAAGAAGTCTGAAGGGACAAAATCAGGCCAGTAGGGCAGGTGAGGTAAGATTTACCAATGAATGAGCAGATTTATTATCATGTTATTATCAAAAAATTGTCTGGGCACAACTTTCCTTGACTTTGTCTCATCAATACTGTATCCAACTGTCTCCAGAGCTTGATCTGTGTCCTTCATGAAAATGTAGCAAGATTATCTCTTTGAGATCACTGAACAAACAAAAGTCATTATAACCTTCTGAGGTTGAACTCCCTGTCTTAAATTTAGCTGCCCGAACTGATCTCAAAAGACATTATTTGTATTGACCCTTGATTTTAAAGACATCCTAATGGAAAGGACAGTATATTACTGAGATAACTTGTGTGAACCCAGCCATCTACTGATGGCAGAAACATTTTTAAACATATTTTTTTAAATATTAGTATGCTTAACTGGATCCATAGAAGTAAAACTACTTGACTTACTGTAGTATGTGCAAGAAGTAATTGGAGTCTATTTTACCTGTATAATTATGTGTATAATTATTGTTAACAGAAACAATAAAAATGAGTACATTTTAAAAAATGAATCTTAAAAATATCTACTACAGTATAAGAATGTGGAAAAGTGGGAACCCATGTAAAAATATGAATCAGAACAACTTTGTAGAGTAATTTCACTTCTAGATTTCTAAACTATATTTGAGCATTGTTTGGAAATAACCTAAAATAAGAAAGAATGTTGAAACTGTGATATATTCATACAATAAAATTCATACAACGGACAATTCAAGATCAGCTAGCTATATCTACATATCCAAAACAAAGTTATTTTCATTATTGTATATAAAAATACCAATATTAGACTGAGCCCCGGTGGCCTAGCGGTTGCGCGCGGGACTGCAGTCCAGTGGGTTGGAGGTTCAAATCCAGCAGCAGTTCTCCAGGAACAAGGCTGGGCCTCCTACTCCCACCACCAGAGGGCAGTGATGCCCCAAAAAACAAAACCAAACAAACAAAATACCAATATTAAAAACATAAAAGCATACAGGAACATTTCATTTTAATTTTAAGATAGTGGTTACAAGGATAGAGAGGAATAGGGATCATATCATGAATAGTCTATAGGACTCTGAATCAAATGCGATAAAATGTAGACCTTGTTGCTAGTCTATAAGCATCATTTCATGATTGTCCTTCCCATTTAGCTATTTTCATCATAAATTTTGATAATTCACTATAGCATCAAAATCATGCTAACAAAATTAATATCAGAATATTTTGCATCAGATTTTATACATGTATGTGGGTATAGGAATATATATGTATGTATTCTTTATAAAAGAAGATTGTCAGGATTCCTACACAAAATTACAGGCTATGTTTGAAACATCAATCTTTTGGTTGGGAGTCCAATGCTTAACCATTAACCCTCGAAGAATCATTGTTCTCAAGCATAGATGGGGAACATCTAAGTTATGGGCTATATAAGGCCCATGGAATACCAGCTAGCATAACGAGACTCACCAAAGAGAAGTACTTCTAACTATTCGACCAGGGATGAATTAATTAAATGGTTTAAGAGTATGGCCGTCCAATGATGTTAATACTATCCAAACAGTCCTTGGAAGGAAAAACTATTCTCCACCCCTGGTCTAAATTATTTAAGCTGTGTAATCAAATTACCTTGATTCAAATCCTGACTAATATTTTATTCTGTATGACTTTGGATAATGCACTTAACCTGTTTTGTGCCTCAGTATCATCATTGGAAGTATCATAGACTTGCCCAAAACTGATCTGTCTTCTAAGAATTATTATCTGACTGTTACTTAGAAGCAAGATGATGAGATTTCAAGTCACACACATGGGATATGTTATCAGAAGACATCAATGCCTGGAGAAGAACATCGTGCTTGGTAAAGGAGAGGGTCTTGAAAAAGAACTTCAACAATATGATTGACATAATGGGATGCAGCATGAGTCAAATCATAACAATTGTGAGAGTGGCACAATTCTGCTATACATAGTGTCGCAATGAGTTGAAACTGACTGTGTGACACCTACCAACTACAGCATCCTCATCAGGAAAACAGGTATGAGAGAGCCACCTACTTTGTACAGTTGGTCTGCGGATTAACATGGGGAAGATAGCATATCATGTTCGATAAATGTTTTATATTACTTCCTGGCACACACACAAAAAAACAATACCATGAGTCATTCTATTTTTTTGTGTGTGGCATCACTGCCCTTGTGAGAGTAGAAAAGCCCGCCTTGCTCCTGGAGAGCTGCTGCTGGATTTGAAGCGACAAACCTGTGGGCCTCAGTCCCACAAACAAGCAGTATGCCACTGGGGCTCAGCCGAATGATTCTATTTTATTCACCAAAAAAAAATCACTGACTTCCTTAAATTCTGTCACTTATGAACCAATTAACTAAGAGTCTGCATTTGATAGCTTTTAGGAACCAGGTTTAATAAATTGGTACATTACATTTAAACAAATTTCATGTTAATTATGCAACATATTGTTGTCAAGAATATTTGATGAGCTAGAAAGGACAGCACTGCCACAAAGTAAATATGAGTTTACTTGCACAGTGTCACATGTTTTGACAAATTAATTGTCCAATATTTTCCATCTTTCACATGTATTCATGTTAATCTGTCATCAAATGGATTATCTGGTTCTATAAATAATAGGCATTAGAAATTAATTTGATTTTCTCTCTCATTTTAAATTATGAGTTCAAAAATGAAATCAGAATGAAAATGTTAATTTATTATACTGACTAAGGTATTGTGGAATTAAGGAATAAGATGCCAGATTCTAAGAGTTATTAAAACAGGCTTATCAATACGGTGTTTTTTTCCTTTGTTTTGTTTTGCATTTCCAAGATAAATTGTTATTTAATTGTTCCCTGTTTATATTAATACATTTTGTATTGCCATAAATGAAAAGAGCAAATATATATGAGATCTATTATAACAAAATGGGATTATATGCTAAAATCAAGTACCAGTCAGATAAATGAGCAAAGTATCAGTTCATTGAGTTATATTTTAAAAAATCTCATTAGACCAATTATTGATTTAACTTTATCAATGCCTAACAAAAGATCAAATGTAGGGTTTTTTTAGTTAACTACTTATTTACCTTTTTTAGCCATTTGTAAAAACAAAGATTTTTTGGTTGCTTTGCCTACTTATATACAATAAGCATGGGAAGCAAGCCTAAGGAGAAAATAATGGGACCAACACTTCCAGAGGGACTTAGGGGAAGGAGGAGACTGGGGGAGGGAACTTTAAGCAAATGAATAGGGGAACAACTAGGGAATTAAAATCTACAATGAGGAGACTTCGAGATCCTGGTGGTGTTGGAGCAGAGGAAAGCTTTAGGAAGAAAAACTATAGACAGAGGTATAAACAAAGATGTGCACATATGAAAATACATAAGTTCATAAAAAGAGCGGTATTGGCCTTATACATATATTTATATAGCAATACATAGTGGAAGTGGGCGGATTTGGGGTCTCTTCTCAAGACCTCTCTCAATGCAAGAATACTTTGTTCTAATAACCTGGCATTCTGTGATGCACACCTTCCGAACACAATTACCAAAGGAAAAATGTGTGTATAAACAAGTGTGGTGAAGAAAGCTGATGGTTTCTGGCTGTCAAAAGATAAGGCATCTAAGGTCTTAAAGACTGGAAGTTAAAAAAGTGACCACCTAGCAGAGAAACAATAAAACCACTTGGAAGAACCACACCACTATGTGCAATCATGAGGTATCAAGAGGATTAGGTAACAGGAATCAGAGGTCACTCAGCCGCCTGGGGGAAAATATTATTGCGAAAGATGTTCTTCAGAGAAGAGACCAAAAAGCCATATAGGGGTCCTCAAACTAAGACCCAGGAGCCACATGCGGCCCGCCAAGGACATTTATCTAGCCCGCTGAGTGTTTTTGCTTCTGTCCTGCATAACAGTTGACTCATGGCGGTCCGCAATGAATTTTTTCATAGTTTGTTTTGTTTTTTAACTGTAGCCCGGCACTCCAATGGTCTGAGGGATAGTGAACTGAATGAACTCCTGTTTAAAATGTTTGAGTATCCCACACCCCGCCCCCATACAAAAGGATCACAAAGAAGGGAGAAGTCAACTAGGGTGCATATAGCACCAATGAAACACACCATATTACCCTGATTCTTTGAGATTTCCTCACCACCAACTATTATGAACCCAATGCTGCTTTTAAACTTTGACTGGAAGAGAGCACGCACACTGGTACTAGTAAGAACTCACTACACATGAACATCAAGTCTAATAAATGCCCCAGGGACAGAAATGGGAGCAGTGTTATCAAGAGGTTAGGGGAAAGTTAGGGGGAGGAAGGGAAGAAGGGGGAACCAATCACAATAATTGACACATAGCAACCCCCCACCCAGGGTTATGAATAATGAAAATGTGGGTGAAGAGAGACAGTGGTTAGTGTAAGATAGGAAAACACTAATAATTTATAATCTATCAAGGGGTATTGAGGGTAGCTGGGAGAGAGGGTGGGTAAAAAAGAAGGACTTTTACCAAGGGCTCAAAAAGAAAACAAATGTTTCAAAAATGATGATGACAACATTTGTACAATTATGTTTGATGCAATTGATGCATAGATTGTTATAAAGAGCCACAAGAGCCCCGACAAAATGATCTTCAAATACAAAATTAATTAAAAATAAAGAGACTTTTCTAGATAGACTCTCCAAATTATTTAAAACTATCCCATTTAAAATAGCTGATTATGCACATGACTTTCCTCCTAATAATGCATCCCAAGTCAGTTTTAAATATAACCTTTAAATATGTTATGTTATAGAACCTATACTTAAATAGCATATATTAGACATAACCACCATTCTGAATATATGAGGATTCGGTCAGTATATACATATACATATATATATAATTTCTTATGTTTATATACATTTTCCATATCAAGAAATTTTTTGGGGGGGATTTATTACCTGCTGTGAATTTTTATCTTAGATTGCAATGTCTTAAGGATTTACTATTTAGAGCAGATATTGGAAATTGATAAAGGGCTAGATTCAAATCACAGATAGTTTTTTTTCCCTGCATATTGTTATCTTCTTCTGGTTGTTTGAGTAAGTATCCAGCATATAGAATTGGAGAGTTTCTTGTAAAAACCTGGATGTTCAGTTTCTTTTAAAATGTAAAATATTGGCAACATTGGGTCTATATTCCCAAGTGATAGGAGTCAGATGAGCTGATTAATAGCCAACCTCTTTAGAAAGAACACAGTAATGGGAGAAAGATGAGGCGGTAGAGGGGATAGAGAGATAAAAGGGAGTTCAAAAAGGAAAGGATAGCAGAGGGAAAAGGGCACTAATCTACCCGGGGGAGGGGGGGTAGAGTACTGGTCTAGTCTTCACAGAAACCCGAGTGGGCAAACAGTTCCTACCACAAAACACCCTGTAGGACAGCGTGGATGCATGGAAGGATGCAAGAAAAGAGAGAGCTACAGAGCTGGAAGCAGCTAGAGTCAGATGGGCTCCCTCTCTAGAAGTGGGCATGGCAGAGATCAGGCTGGGGAAGGGGCCAACATCCCACACCCACAGGGACAAATACAAGAAGGGAGGAAGAGGAAGAG